>OZ026630.1:2160360-2760360 GCA_964020975.1 Hermodice carunculata
AGAAAAAGTGTTGCCAGATTGTGCCTTGAACATTTTAATCTTGGTCTGAAATAATTGTATACATTGTGATACAGCTTCCTGTAAAGAATTTAGCACAACCATATGGCCAAGATGCTCAAATCTGTCAACTTTGGGAATTGTTAATTATCAGAAAACAAGTTTGATCAATTTTCACTGCTACCGTAAGTTATGTCTTTAGATTTGTCCGAATTAGATTTTACATGATATTCTTAAGAAAACGTTGAACAGTATCTACTACTTTGGACATCAAAACTGCAGTGCAAGGAATAAGGACTACATCATCAGCAAAAGCCAATGCACCTGCAAAGTAATGGCCAATGTGACATCCAAACCAAGAAAATTATAGGCGTTTCAATAATTCATGGATATATAATTACAGAACAATATGGGGGAGATTACTCCCCCTTGTAGGACACCATTTGTGCAACTGAATGGCTGAGAAGTAGCACTACCCCAGACGACGCTTACCACTTAATTTCTGTACATATTCAATAATAGTCTAGCTGTAACTGGACACAATCCATTTGATAGTAAGGGTTTAAACGAAAGTACACTCCACCCGACCAAGTGCTTTAGCAGCATCGAAAAATACTCCATGCACATCAGTGTCACTTAAATTATAATAATTTATAATTTCATAACGGGAAAACGTACATTGGGTCGTTGAGCTATCAGGCTTAAAGATGAATTGCAAATCCGATGAACTGAGAGCATTATAATTGCCCTTCCAGATTATCCGGCTATAGCATCTTTCTGACTATACTGCTTAGAGCTATGCTTTTATAATTAGTGGAGTCATTCAATGATTTGCATTTGTTCTTAGGTATAAGGTTGAGTGATATGATAAAAAACTTTCAGGGGCATAGCCGTGTCGCACCATTGCGCTGAATAATGAGGACAGGTGAATCTGAAGTGAGGGAGTTCTCCAAGACACATGGTCTGAATAGTGTCTAACCTCCCTGTCATGCTTGCGATGATCAGTGGCAAATTGGACACTTTCTATAGATACATGAAATGGCGATTTACCGTTTTCATCAAAACTTAGCAATTCTATGCAGCTATTAATCTCATCGCGAAGTTTATGCATCTGCCACGAATCATAAGACACAGTGTTGTACAAACTTTTGTATTCGTCTGAAAAAAAGATTGGCTATATCTCAATTATTTGTCATATTATCTACAATCCTGGGGATACTATATCCATTATTTTTAATCTTTTTTAACGTAAGCCAAAATTCTTTGCATCGCTTTTGTGTCATCAATGCTGCTAATTAGTTAATGGCATGCATGTCTTTATTTGCCTTAACGGATCTTAGTGCATAGTGATATTTTCCATGAGTCCTATTACGGATATCTGCCAGAGTACCGTTTCTGGGAGAATTATCATTCTTCAAAATACTGTGCAAAAAAAAAAGCCTGTTGTCTGTAAGGATGCACAGAGTTATTCCAACCAGGAATTGCTCTATTTGACCTTATAACAGAATAGGCGATATTTGCCACAGTGAACGTAAGACATGCATTAATAAGGTTGTCATGGTAAGATTGAATAAAATCATTATGTTCATTGCAAAAAACATCTTTCCAAGTAATTGCCTCCCAAGGAATCTTTATTCAATTTAAAATCTTATCTAGAGATAATTTATACATGTCAATTTTTTCTTCAGAGGCAGCATGCTATTTCGCTTTAGGTTGTTTCTGCTGAAAGGGTTGGTCGGTGTCTGCTATTAATTTTGTCCAAGTGCAGAATGACCGGGGAATGGTCAGATAAATTATCTCCGTCATGTGTACATAAATACTTTGAAACAAGATGGAACACATTTTCTGATACAATAAAATAATCAATAGTTTTTTCGTCCACATTACTGTGCTCTCAAACGCATAGTTTACTTCATTCCTACCATGGAAAAGAACGCGTTTCACACTTTCACTCAAGGAACAGCTTCAAATGGGCAGTATTTAGAGATCCCTGATGCACAAAATCAGTGTTAAAATCTCCTTTGAGCAAAATCTGGTTGCTATTTAACTCATCAATTTTACATGATACCTCGTTTAATATATCAAGATACTCTCTTGAGTTACTACCGAGGGAAACTGAATCACAAGGTATATACACGTTGACAATATGTATGCTAACGTTGTCCATTTCAAGAACAATGGCACAAACCCGTTTTGACTCGAAAAGTACAAGAGATATATTGTATTGAAGATTTCGTTTCCAAAATGATGGGGTCCCCCATAGGGTCTACCTGCAAGCAACTCATCGTTGGGCATTCCAGAAATATCGTGTACACAAATTTGTCAGACATTTTCCTTAAACATGTTTATTTGCTTTGAGAAGAGCTAATGCTGTTGAACCAGGATATCATTGTGATCGACCAGATGATTTAAGTATTCAAGTCTGCCTGGACCAGCTCCATTAGAATTATATGTGGCAAAGTTCTGGATTACCATTATACATTTGAATATTAGGAAAATCAAGAGCATACTGGAAATGAAGTATGACAAAACCTCCAAACCTTCCCTAGGAGGGATATATTTCCTGACATGAACCCTATCTGGCCAAATTGAGTCACAAAACAAATTCCTGAATTAGGACAATAGTACAGTCAGTTTAAATGATCTAAACTTTGCGTTTGGATTTGAGATGCACTGCCTGAGCTATGTGAGACCAGGCGAGAATGAACCCCACCGTTGTAATGTGTTTCAGTTCGGTTACAATCATTACTTGATTTTGATTGTTTCTTTCATACAATGTATGGTCAAGATCAACTAAAACGAGTCGCTCATGTCAACATACAGTGGCAAATATGTTGAATTCCTCTCTATGGATCGAAACAGAAAAGAAACTAATTTATTACTTCTAATGTTATACAAGTCATTTTCTATAGTACAAATCTACATGCTTTGTGTTGTTTGTGAGCTGATGGTAAGAAAGGGTGTCCTAAATACTACGCTTGGTAACTATTTCTTCAATTTTGACAGTTAGTCTTAGACCTGCTACCTGCTACACATACAAATGAACCAAAATGGGCTCAGCCAAAATATAAGCGTCCCACATATAGACACAACTAACTTTCTTGAACAACTGAGTGATTTTTGTACAGTCTTGACCTCGAACAAGACCGTTGGCCGTCAATGCACATGAAACAAGCAGGAACGTGGCACAAGCAGCCATCTTGTATTACATAATGATAAATTAAAGACATAATGCTACTCTGATGGCAATTGTAAAAATGGAGGGACAAACAATGTGCTCCACAGGTATATGAACCTGTTCACGATAACATTGGAAGTATTCTGTTGTTTTTTATGACACTATTGAGCCACTCAAGTATTTCACCACCAACCCCCCCCCCAAATATGAATGTTATGCCGTCTATAGATTCAATTGAACTATCCCCTTTGTTGAAATGCCTCTTTGTCAAATCCATGGATCAAGGAAATCTCCCAGCACAATGGAAAGCTGTAAATGTCATTCCTGATATCCTTACCCTGTATTGTTAGATAGGTGATGCAGAGGTGTGTCTTAAACCACACGTTTCTAACACTGAAAAGCAAGCTTCATTACTTTCAACATGGTTTCCTAAAGGGAAGATCGTGAACGACTCAAATGGTAGACTTTGTCTAAACGCTGGGCAAAAGCCTAGACAATAAGACAGAAATCAACATACTATATCTTGACTTTTCCAAGGCACTTGACTTTATGCTGCACCATCTTTTACAACACAAGTTGAAGAGCTTTGGGATAAATAGCCATCTTCATGCTTTTTTAAAAGCTTTATAACAGGCAGAAGACAGTGTGTTGTGATTGAAAGATCAAATCCCAAAAGGAAACCAGTTATATACGGTGTACCACAGGTTTCGCTTTTAAGACCCTCTTTATTTTTATTATACATAAATGACATGCTTCTATTATTGTCAGATGTCAAGTTGAACAAGTACGTTTTTGTTTGCAGATAACGCTAAATGCTATAGGGAAATCAATTCTAAAGCAGATGCTCTTTCACTACAGAGTGATATAGACAGACTGCTTGTATGGAGTAATTTATGGGGTGTAAATTTTAATGCTGATAAATGCAGCTTCCTTACTGTCAGCAGGTCTCGTAACTCCATTGTTTTTAACTATAGTTTGACAACACCCTTACTAACCACGTATCCTCACAGACTGATCTAGGTTTTGAGTTAGACTCCTGTCTAAACTGGTCTAAGCACATTGCCAAGTGTTGTAATAGAGCCACTGGTGCCTTAGGCATTATCAAACGTAACATGTGTATATAAGGCCCCCTCTGATGCCATCAGGAGACTTTACATCACTTTACTGCACAGTCACCTGGAATATGGTACAGTTGTCTGGAGTGTAATCACTAAGAGAAATCTCGTGGCATTGGAGGCTGCTCAGAGAAGGGCGACCAGATATACTAGGGTCTCCCTTCACTGAATCCTATGAATCCTGTTAAACAAAATGTAACTTGCTTCCTTTATCCTACAGACTGAAGCAACTGGATCTTGTTTTCCTCTACAAATGTCTAAATGGTCAGCACAGTGTAGACTACCATAACATGTTTCCAGTTCAAGCAGTTTCCAAAAATTTACGTCACTCCGATAATAGCATTCATTTCAAGGTTGCCCACTGCCACACTGAAACCTTTCGTTCATCATATGTTAATCATACAATTCACACCTGGAATATCTTACCCTCTAGCATCCTTCTTCATCAGCCAACATTTAAGAAAAAAAAGACTGAGAACCTACTACAAAAAATTGCAGTCTGAGTACTTTGATTATTGTAATACCTGTATATGGGTGAGCAAGTGCTTCTGTCCCATGTGCAGGGAGTACACATGCAAGTGATCCAAGTTCTTTTATGCGTGTCGAACTGTTCATCATGCCAAATTATTATCCATCGAGGCTGAGTCTTGACAACACGCTTCCTCGTAAATCATCCCTGGGGGGTCGACCTTGATTGGTGTCTTCACCTGTGGGACTCCACCGAATCAGTAGTCTTTGTTCTATATGTTGGCTTATATTGAATTATATGTATTATATATTTTTACCATTTCGATGTACATAGTCTGCTGATTGAAGCTAAATATATAAAATTTTGTGCAACGTAGTAAAAAGACGTACCTGAACGAGCACAAATTATTGCCTGTCTTCAGCATTATCAGGAGCTGCATTTCGAAAGTTTCTAGATAGAATTTATCGAAGATGTCGACAAAAAAGGTCCATTATTACTTGGTTCAGCAAACGAAACGCCCTATGTTTGACAGTGCAATACACATCTTATCTTTATGATATTAAACGTTTCTAAAGGAAGCAGATTAAGATGTCTGACAACGCTTGGTTGTTTGGAGTTAGACAAAGATTGGGCTAGATAAAAATTGAAAACGAAGCATGTATTGTAAGTGAGCTCTATTTCTTCGAAAAACAGTGAAAAGTTAGTTGGTGTAGAGAGAAACTTAAGTGTCTTACCTTGATTTGCCCCTATCGTTGACTTTTTCCTGTTACAGATGAGGTCTGAAGACACGGAACCTGTTGCTTATTTATATCGTCAATACCAATTTAATATTCAGGACTGGCGTGATAGGATCAAAGTGAAATGGCATGCTTACATTTAGCATCATTTGTTTTCCTTCAAAACTGTCTGCAGAAGTTTCAAACACTATTGAAATGTATGTACATATTAGCTGTTTCTTGAAGTCTCGTCATTGTCACGTCCTCTTCGTCTGTCCATGGTTTCTGTACTACAAGCACTATGCCATCTGTGCTTGTACATAAAGTGGCTTGTGATGGTGTACAGATGTTCAATGTATTTGGTGCAAGTCAAAAGATTATAAGTCAGGCAGAGTCCATTTTACATTGTCACAAAGGCACGGGTGTGCTTTGCTCTGCTGCCAGGAATGCAAGATCTGGCACGGGTTACATAACTCTCTTTGTCTTTTTATTTACACGTTTTCAAAGGTCCATAAGATAATAATAATAATAATAATAATAGTAATAATAATAATAATAATAATAATAATAATAATAATAATAATAATAATAATAATAATAATAATTATAGTAAGAGTAACACATGTTTGTGAAATATATTATCTTTTTGTACTCTTTGACCGATCTTGGTGAATACAATGGATATGCATTTAATGTCTTACCATTTTTTCATCATTTAAAAAGTTTCTAGGTGTACACTATCAAATCAACAATAATTATGTGTGACAGCCAGTGCGCCACATATTACCCCTTCAATAAAATGGTGAAAAAGGATCCCGGTTTAAACAACGTCTCATCCTACACTCGAACATTTGTGTGCTTCCGCCACATTTTGATGTGCATGTTTTCGAATCACACTGGAATATCTGGCTGCAAAAACCACAAGGCCACAACTCATGTATGCTTACTATCTCTGGACTCAATGTGCTGTCACCCTCACTACTTTCGTCCATGTCAAGTCCTCTCTTGTGGTGCGTTTGCAAGATGGGTTAATATCTGATTAGCCCACTCCCCTATTGCTATTGAAAATAACATGTGTTAAAGCCAAATTACAACCCTCAGTTTTTAGAGGTGAAAAAGAGTCTAATAGTATCAATAGGAAGGTACCGTGTGACCACCCTGATTGACTGGCTTTTATAAGAACATAATTATATAATGTTTTTCGACGTCTGGATCTCTGGGATAATCTGATTCTTACAGATGACGCAGGGAATTGTTTTTACAGCTGTGAAGAGAAAATAAGATACTGTGACAGTTTTTTGGCCCAGAGCCAACTTTGAAAAGCTTGTCGTGTGGGTACAAAGGGACTGCGTCGAGTATTTCACATATATTTGCTGTATACATGGAAATATATAAACATGTTTCGATACCAAATACGTTGCACTTTGCCACTTATCTTGTACATTTATCCAAATGTGACTGATAGACTAACAATAAAAATTAGTACACGTTTGATAGACTATTATAAATTTGTAAATGAGGTCCTCATTGCTTGCTATCTCTACTGTGAGTCTATGCAAGGAGGGAATGCAGATATTCCACTCTTTTTGACCGCATGTTTGTATTGAATAAACGCTACTGCATGATGATGCATTCGGTAATAGTTTATATTGATGCATGTTTAGTTTACGTGTTCATGGCAGATAGTGTCATGATGTATCAAAAGTACGGATATACATGGCTAATCCACCATATCATTCGTTCTCTTATATTGAGGAATTAACGCAACTTAATGATTTTACTTGTTTTTCATTCAGGATTCAAGAATAGACCAAGATTTTTTTTCCTAAGGATTCAAGTAGGCTGTAAGTGTTCATCCTAAATTGAAAATGTACATATTCATCTGACCAGTATTCCAAACAAGTGAATGAACACATGTGTTTTATTTTTCTTCTTAATATTACCACCTTGAGCAGTAGTGTGAACAATTTTCACTCCTATTTAGGTTTTCAATTGTATGGGGCTCTTCGAAGAATGTTTTTACTTTTTAAATACAAAATTCTGTTATTTAGTTAATAACTCGGAATTTATATTTTTGACCTTTTAATTTTCTTGAGTATATTCTGGTCAATCTTTGGTTTTCAATTTCACATTTTGTGTCTTTTATGGATCATCTTAAGATAAAATTTTCCATCCTTTAAATTCAACTTGTAATTGAATTTTTTCGTCTCTTTTGATTCATTCATTCCTTTATTCGAATTTACATTAAATCAGCAAAAATAATATGTTTAAATCAAAAACAAGAGTTGCATCTTTTACCTGTTTCAAATTTCTTTTTCAAAATTTGTACCACCATTCAATGTATTAGTTTTAGGACAGCGAATGGTCTGTCTCTTTATTACAATATTTCCTAACACATGTTTTTGAGAAGAAGGTATATTTTCTATTTTTATAAAAAAAACTGTTTTCCGTAACATGGGTTACCACAAACATGTATAATTTGGAATTTAGCTTGGAATTAATTGGAATTATTCTACTTCTAATGGAAACTAAAATGTATTCTGATATTGCATGATGTTTTATGACATACATTATTTCGGAATCCAACAGATATCAATATTTCAATTTTGTTTAATATAATAGTTGAAACATAAACAATCGTGCATGTAAAATATTTTAGAATTATTAGATACTAAGCTGGCTAATTCTGCCATATTCTCCTAAGTAAATTCAAAGTGTCAAATCTAAAACTACAATAGTTTCAGCAGAAAAATCTGAATGGAAATGTATGTTTTCCTTTCTAAAATTGCTAAATTCGTATCAAAATATCAGACTATACACAACTCAAACTTTTTTCTTGTTTTACAATACTAGAATCACGTGATGTATTCATCCAAACTTTCTATCCATTTTCATTTTATCATCCCTCGATTAGCTAATTTCAAGATTGGTCTAGGGTTTTATAAATTCTGTCACTTCCGAAAAAGTCTTAAAATTCTTTTTAGACTTTGATGACCCTATGGTTACTATGCGATGGAAACCCCTGAACTGTGTAAAACACAGATACTGCCTGTCTGTTAGGGGTACTTCCTCTTTGGCTTTCATATACCATAGTGAATTACAGCGTCGGTTACCATGAAACGTTTTAAACACGCTGTTTTACCTTAAAACTGTCAAAGGGTGATATAAAGAGATCCGCACACCATGTCTCAGGACCCACACCTGTAAATGTGTTTGAATACCTCTCTACACTGCAAAGAAAACAGGAGAACCTCCTGCTAATATATATAAGTGTAATACATATTTTTCACCTGAGAATTAAAACTATATTATAAATCTTAATACATACTATTGGAAGTTTTAAAACTCAATAGTAATGGAAACATACACAGAGTTGTTTCATAAGAATTGAAGGACATGTAGACTGCACTGTTTGACTACAATCTCTTTTCTGTAGGCAGGCTTAGTTAAAGGTTTTTCTTTGCGGCTAGTGAGCTCACCATTCTTGATCTTTTAGCTTAAGCCTATAACTGTGCAGGTATCGTTAATATGGCCTTCGAGCTAATCTCGTTTCCATTAATCCTGAATAAATTTGAGGGTTTTGTGATATCACAACACTTTGGGATTCTTAAATTGTAATTGGAGAAAAACATCCTACCTTTTTGTGAAGATCCAATCAGTACACATAGTCTTTAGACTACCAGCTGTGTTACAAACCCCGAGATACATGCACTTGACCTTACTTTACAAATTGGGATGTGGCCAGGAGGCTTTTTGCCATACCCTATACAGCCAGGCGATAGCTGCAGATGGTTGCTGTTTAAGCCGCTGGCCATTCCATGGTCCCAATATAAATGAAGTTCTAAGAATAGAGTCAACCTCTTTAATTTGGTGTTTCATGGGTCCACTCGATAACATAATAGTCAATCCTATGTCTGGCTTTGCAGCAATATATTCATTTCCTTAATGTTTTTGTCTTTTTCCTTTTGGTATCAGAACATGAATGAAACATCATAGCGTCTCTCTTACTATCCATACATGGCTTCATACATACATTAGTCAACAGTCATTTTTACGTCACACAAACACCAACGCAAACACAATATTGCATGTCAGAGTAACAGGTCCAGTTTTTAAAGTTAGTCATTCATTTAAACACTTATTCATCTATTCTTTTACATCAATATCACATTATTATGCTAAATCAAAAATTTGTCATCTGCATATTTTATGTATCAGTGTTTATAGTGATTAGGCCTATATCTTTTCGAAACATTTAGGTCGCCAGGAATCTCTTTGCTGTCATTGTTGGGTTTGAAATATATGCATGTTTTCTCAGCTGTTTGATTACATAAAGAAGGCGATGAATGACTTTTTCACATGCAATCTTTGGGCTTCTCAAAATGAAACATATCCATTTGGCTTATGCACGTACATACACTGAAGTAACAGTCATGTTAATAGGAGGGCAGGTTGTTTGATTCTTTTAAACATATCATACGCTATCACTATGACATTCATTTTATGCCCCCCTCCCCTGAAAAAAGGGTAGAACAGTCGAAAAAGGATCCGTTGCTTTATCCTAGTCCATCTTGTACTAGAAAGGCAAGTTCTATACCACCAAATGAGAAGTGGAATTGGAATGGTTACGATAACCTGATTATGGGTACAACATCCTTGTAACAACAGTGGCAAGGTTCCCGAGGAAAAGGGGTACTTTCTTGGCCCATCCAAGATCCTCGTAACAACAGCTGCAAGGCTCTGGAGGATAAGGGGTGCTTTCTTGGCCAATGGAAGATCCTCATAACAACAGTGTCAAGGCTCCGGAGGATAAGGGGTATTCCTTGGCACATCCTAGACCCTCATAACAACAATGGCAAGGCTTTGGAGGATGAGGGGTACTTACTTGACTGATCCAAGATCCCCTTAACAACAGTGGTAAGTCTCCGGAGGAAAAGGGGTACTTTCTTGTCACATCCTAGACCCTCATAACAACAGTGGCAAGGCTTGGAAGGATAAAGGGTCTTTTTTGGCGTCAGTGTTGATTTGACGATTGCTGAGTTGGTGTAATGCCGATAAGTTATGTTCCCGACGAATGCACCTTATAGTACAATTTCGAATATTAACCTAATTATGGGCAGACCTTAGTGAGTAGCATCTAAATATATCTGCATTCCTTACAACTAGTAAAATTTAATCTCGTTACATGTATATAGCTTATTGGGATCAGTTGCTTTCGTGACAAGTTGAGGAAGGAATTGGATGTTTAAGCAATATTCTGAGGGCGAAAAGAGAAGAAGGACCAGTTTACATGAGTAAATGGCTTTACCACGCCTTCACTTCATTTACAAGGCAATGACTGGTCTTTATACAGAAATATCCTATCAGCAGTCTGAACGTCCAGACATTCGTATCTGCATGGTTGCCCTTCATATGACCTAGCTAGAAACCTCAGCCAGGTCCACCTACTGTTGACTCCAGTGGGAGGTGCCAGATGTGTGATGCATCAATGAAAAAAAATAGGTGGAAACAAGCTGCTTGAAAATAGGTAATTAACATATAAACTGCATGAACTTACTTAGTCCATAGGAATGTACATTAATCAGCTCGACAGCATTAGATTAGATCTACTATTAGTTTACATGTCAAAATTAAGTACTTCAGATTTGTTTGAATTGGTCCCCCATCGAGATTTCAACTTTTACTCAGTCTGCCTTTAAAGATAAAACCCCTCATAAAAATAAAAGAACATTGCATAAGAGGATCCGGCAGTTGCATCAGAGGATTTGGAAGCTGTTTCGAGTGAAAACACGCCTACCCTCCATATTTTAAGTTCCTCTTCTGATAGCATTGTATCCATCTCATTGACATGAACCTCAACCCTTTTAACTTTTGCCTTCAGGTCAAGGCAAAACTGTTTGAAGGTCGGGTCGCTAGACTTGAGTAATCTCACCTAAATTTAACTGTCATGGAGGTGTCTCATAGGATATCTTAGTCAAACCTGCTGGGGGATCAGGTCTGTCCTCTTTCCGTTGCAGTCAAAAGCACATCGAGTGTGCTGACTGCAAGTTCCACGTCCAAAACATTTTTGTTCTCAAGATAATTTTCATTCAGTTTGGTTTCGGGCTGTAGATGTCCCCATTTTTGCTAAGTTTTCCACATGGTAACACCCCACCTGTTACTCTCCCTGGTGATTTACAAATGAATTCTTGAGCACTTTTGGCCGCCATCTCTTGGGTTATAACTTCTTTGTGCCAGCGACAATTTTTAGTTTTTTTCCACAGGAACATTTTCTAGCTCGAAAAAAAGTCAGAGATGCAGTCAAGCGTGGGAAGCTCCAAACCTGAAAAACAACTTGCTTTCATCCTTGGCTGCTGGTCACAATATGTGACAAAGTGACACTTGTGGGTTGTCCTCACTGGGAAGAGTACAGGTCCTGGTAACGTTCAGTCAGCCAAGAATTCGTGCAAATATAGGCGGGGGGGGGGGGGGGGGCGACAGAGAGGGTGAACCTGGGAACTCTGTACTTTCAATGCCCCCCCCCCCAAGGGCCTGATCTGCAAAAAAATATTGCATATTTATCTGTGCAGTCAAGCATTTGTGGTAGTAAGACGGGAGATGGTGGGTCAAAGGCACTATGTTGTCACATGGAGCTTGTACAGAGAAAGGTAAGGTTTAGAACAAAGCTCACATCTGGAGCACCATCCCGCTTCATGTTTGACATGATTTCTCCATTTCTGTGTATACTAACAAGCTGCAACTCACTGGTTTATACCAAAACCTATATTTTCCAGGTATATAACACTGATAACCCATTGAAATCCACATATAGCTATGGCAACACGCCAATAATTGTCACAAATGTCCCACAAAATCCATTTCAGGCAAAGAGTGCAACATTCCAGCATGCAATTCAAATGTGTTATTCATCCTGAATCAAGTTCGTCCCAAGGCATTTAGTGTATGATTACCATGCAAAGGGAATGATAAAACCTACTGCAATGAATAGCTTTAATCAGAAAATTCCAGGTAGATTGCTGTTGGACACATTAGCAATACTGGGAATGTGGTTTATATGTTGCTGCAGTAAATGAGAGGGGAGGGGGTATCCTGGGTATGGGTATGCCACAGAATGAAATGGGGAAAATGTTTGGAGCACCACTTGTACAGCAACAGGAGCAATCTCAGGGGAGTTACCATGGAATGCGATAACTGACAGAATTGCCACAGCCAAACTTGAATTACTTGGGTAATTTACGATAGGTAAGCGAAGGCAGGTAGTGCAAGAAAACATATAATGGAGCTGTTACAGAACAGACATGATGGGCCAAAGACAAAGATAAGTTAGCAGAAAGGTATGAGCTGGATGGTTATGATGAAGGTGAGGATTGGGAAACATATATTAGGAAGGTGGTGACAGACTCAGTCTTAGACTCAGATGAAATCTTTTTGTCAAAATTTTGGTAGTACATTACAATATAACAGGTAATATAATGACATAGCAGTGCATAAAGACATTAAAATCAAGTTAAAGTTAAAGGATTTTTGGTACAATACGTCAGCAACTTTGGGAATGTGTAACTGTTTGAAAAGAGGACAAGTGTGTGCATTGAATTTAACAAGACAGATTAAACAGATGACTTTGTTGTGCTTAGTGTGTTTAGTAATGCGATCACAAGAGTAGCCCCATGCAAATATTGCATAATTTAAGTGAGGCAAAAAGGGAGTTTTATATGAGTAAGAATCCTTTGATTGGCATAAATTTTTTAAACCTCTTAGGCATGTCTGTAACCCTTGAAAGTTTAGTTGCCATTGTATTCATATGGGCTTGCATATTTAAATTTTCATGGATTCTCATCTCTAAAAAGTCAAATTCTTCTGTCCTTTCAATAGTTGTTCCAATTTTGCTCGACTGCAGGTAGCAATGGCTGATCCAATGACTGTCTGCACAGGGCATGGGAATGTATTAGGCTTACAGGTGGAGATAGGGTCAAAGGGAAAGTTTTTTCGTTCATCTTTCAGATATGACACAGGACCGTATCAAATAACTGAAGTGCCATAGGATTATTTATTTAGCCGTTTAATTCTGGCAAATGAAAAACAAGATGTTTCAACAGATTAATATAATTTATTCTTTTATTGCAAGGTGATAGCTTGGACTTTTCATGTTTTTTAATTATTATTTTGTTGTTGTTGTTGTTCTTCTTCTTCTTCTTCTTCTTCTTCTTGTTCTTCTTCTTCTTCTTCTTCTTCTTCTTCTTCTTCTTCTTCTTGTTCTTCTTCTTCTTCTTCTTCTTCTTCTTCTTCTTCTTCTTCTTCTTCTTCTTCTTCTTCTTCATGGTTTATTGTCCAATTGGTCCTGGTCATCAATGCTGTGCTTATCGCTATATTGATGTAAAACTTACCACAGATGTAGATGTCTATTTTACTGCACATATATAGTTTTGAAACCATACTAACACTCCATCTCTGTAACCACAACCTTGCCCTCCGATGACGTCAGTCTCAACTTGAATTGGGAGTTCATGGGCCTGATGAACTTGGAGCTGTAGTTCATATTCCAAGACCGTGTGGACTTATTCCATTTGGCCCAGCTGACGTGTTTTCGATTTTTTTTTTTTTTTTGCTGCTCTCCACCTTTACAATGGGCACTCTGCCAAAAGGAGGAGAATCTCATTAGAGACCTGGCGTTGTCAGGTAAATGAACATCTGATAAGAATTTCCAAACTCGACGTGAGGCTAATGAAAAGCCGTCATACGATCATCCCCACTTTAAGCAACGCAGTAACCAGCCCCCATTTGGTCATCCCCACGGGCAGTAAGGTAAAGAACAGCCCACATTGGATCATCTGCACTCGATGTAAGATAATAAACAGCCCTCACTGGATACGCTCCACTCGAAGTAAGGCAATTGGATAATCCCCACTCGAAGTAAGGTAACTAACAGCCCACAATTGATCATCCCCACTGGCAGTAAGGTAAGGAATAGCCCTTATTGGATTATCTCTACCTAGAGTGTGGCAATCAACAGCCCCAATTGGATCATCCCCACTGGAGGTAAGGTAATGAACAGCCGCTATTAAATCATCTCCACTCGAAGTAAGGCAATGAGCAGCCCCCATTGGATCATCCCAACTGGAGGTAAGGTAATGAACAGCCCCCATTGGATCATCCCCACTCAAAGTAAGGCAATGAGCAGCCCCCATTGGATAATCCACACTCAAAGTAAGGCAATGAACAGGCCCCATTGGATAATCCCCACTCAAAGTAAGGCAATGAACAGCCCCCATCAGAACATTCCCAACTCAAAGTGAGGTAAATGAACAACACCCCTATATACCCTCCTCACTCGATCTTGTATCCCATAAGATCCTTCAAACTCACGGTAGAACCTCATAAGACCACCCCCCCCCCTGAAATGAAGTCTATGAAAAGCAGCCCATACATTTTGTCACCTGTTCACCTCAAGTAATATCATCCTTAAATGGTAATAATTTGTTTAGATTCATAGCTTATGCATAAGTCAAGAGATTTGGTGTATGATGTGAGCAATATGTCTTACTCGGATTGGTGTAATCTGGGCCTACATGACCCTGCCTTCAGACGATTTATGAGCAATGTTAGGAGCATATGCCATGCAGCTTTTTCTCTCTCGCAGCGATACATATAGATCATGCCATGTTAGACAGGCTCCCATTGATAAATCACTGCCTCATCCCAATAATTATAATATGTGAGCCTGTTACAAACAAATACAATCATCCGGACTCCTATGAAGAGCCTCCGGAAGAAAATAATAGCTTTAAAGCATTTGATGTGAGTTATTTTTGGTCATCATGGCATAGTTATGTGAGAGTTACTTTATCTTGAGTCCCAAATTTGAAACTTGAAGTTCCAGGCATCTCCATTCTAGAACTTAAACTTGATTTTTGTGGATGACTTCACAGGACATGTATTTGTGTTCCCCTATTTCTTCCACTATAATGCATTCATCGTTTATCTGAAGTTCTGATATAGTAAACTGACAGACAGCCATTTTTGAGAGAGGATCTCAATTATCCCAACTATCAATAACGGACTAATAAACTAAGAGGAAATCTGCGTTGCACAAAGGAAGTAAACAGCAGAGGCATTTTGTTTGAGTCTGTGATCTGTAGTCACTGGTAGTCGATCCTTTGAATAAACAGGAGTAAGACCGTTGACGATTTATGTGCCTCGGGAGGAGTTTGTGACGCTCATGTCTTACTCTCAAATGCTGCCATTTTATTTCCTGCCAAAATGATTCTATATTGACGTTTTGTGGACCACCTACAACTGAATGTGTTGCAGCGAGTTGCATATGCATGCTCAGGCTTATCAGCAGATGCAGCAGGACACTTGTCCCATATTTAAGTATAGGTCAGACCAAGATAAAATACCGGGGTTTGTTTGGTTTTTTTTCAAACTGTTTGTGTCAAGGATTTTATTCATGTCGCTAAGACAATCTGTACTTTTTTGTGGCTTTTAAGTGCACAATGTCTATGTGATGATCCCATGAACCAGTCTTGGAGACCGTAATTCCCAGTTGCGTGTTATTATTAGTTTCAGATATTACATACTATGGGACCACCTGTGGTGAAGGACCAGTCTCGATATGCATATTAGCATATTTTAGTTGAATTTTAGCTGCCGTAAGGGACCACCTGTCAGAAAGGACCATTTTTCACAAGTCCTGAGGGTGGCTCCATGAGACAGGTTCTACTGTACCTGTTACTATCACTTGTAAATTTATATTCTTACCACTTTTAAAGATCTTTTCGGATAGCAAGTTGGCTGGGACACAGAAACATAAAATAATCCCAACCTTCATGGCCTGAATGGCAGAGGGGACAGTTACTGTCTAATATTCTATTGCACCTTAAAATATTTACTTGAATTCCGAAACAATTGGTTCTTGCTTTAAATTTTCAAAGTGCGCTTTTGAAATATTTTATTGTATATAAATAAAACTCTCCAAATAACGATCTCTTTATCTTTGTACAAGTAAACAAGAATGATTTGTTATCAATCTCATTGAAAAATCCGTGACCACAATAATCAGTGTCTAGTTGCTTGAATGAAAATAGGCAGTCTCCCTGAATCGCTCATTACATTGACAAAGCCAGGTTTTATGCAATTTTTTTCAATATCCTTCAAATACAGCCTGGAAGAACATCACCTATTCTGATATGGTCTCGCCATATCCTGAACATTTTTTCTAGCATAATTTTGATTCGTCAATTCCAAACTGTGAACAAAGCTGAGTCAACAACTTTCCTTGGCATGCTGTGGGCGCATTGCGCAATAATCTTCTGATCACGAACCCATATGTTGAAGTTCATGACTTAGTACTGCACCGTAGAAGGGTGGCTCATTAGACGAAAGAGGGATCCACATTGACATGTTATGGCCTACTGGGAATGCCGTTAATGATGACAACCATAAGACCTTGTTTTTGGTAGATTTAATACAACTCACTTCCCCATCGATTGGCGATTTTTGATCTTTTGCAGCTTCCATGGCACTTGGTTACCCGAGGTTCAAACATATTCTCAGTAGAGCATATAGACAATGGCTAGTTTGTCCTGCTTTCTGGGGATATTCGTGGGAAAACAATTTCATCATAAATCATATTTTCCCATTGGTCTTAAATTGGCGGCTTCAGTTGAGAAAGGGAGACTAACGCCACAGCCTTTTGCACAGACAATTAAAAATATAGATGATTTCAGAGGATCTGCCAGTCTCATTGGACACAAAAGTCCTTTAATTGCCTTGAACATAAATTATAAGACCTGGCTGTTGATGAATCTAACCACAGTGCAGTTTCACAGACAACAAATGGATTGTCTTGGTAAACACTTTGATTCCATTAACATGACTATGTCCATCCCATCTGAAAAAAAAAATGAGTGTGGGACATATTAAGTCAGTGGTCAGATAAGGTTCCCGCTTCAAGGCAGGAGATTCAACAAATTATTGGCAAGCCTCAGTTTGGTGCCAGGTGTGTACAGCAGGGCTTAGTTATTACTGCACGCAGTTGACAGCATTTAAAGGTCAGCCTGATTGAATGGCTACCACAAAGTAGAAAGTTGATGTTTAGGATGGTTAGAAATGATATCTGAAAACCAAGATGTTAAAGACGTTCGGTACACCGCAATATGCGCAACCATTTATGGTCCAATACCTCTATACAGTTACAGCTGGTATTTGTAGATACCTGCACTAGCTGCTGTTCGCTTTTCCTATTTTGCACAGTTCTGTTTGCGAAATATGGATTCTTTACGAAGAGTGAAAAGGAAAAAGAATGGGCGGTTTGTTAAAAAATGCCAAGACAAAGGACTAAATGCTTTAAAACAAGGCAGAATATGTCGAAACGAGGCAGTGGTAGACCAAAACGCATGTACACAATCAGCGAACGCTGACCAAGCCACCGTCGAAAGTGCCACGCCCACCCCCCAAATGCCACATGCACATGTAAACACTGACAGTTATAACTGGGAGGAAGGTCGTAGAATAGTGGAACTAAGTGTACTAGCCGATAATCTTGCATGCGATGAATGTAAAAAAAAAAACACTGTCCCTAAAAAATACAAAATCAGAAAAACGATAAGGCTTGGCCAGTGTACTTGACATTTCTCGTGTATGTGGTGCAATAAACGCTGTCCCAACTGGGGGTGTGGGAAGGGTCGGGGGTGGGGGACCACAGTAATACCCCAGCATCAAAAGGTGGCACAGGCATATTTGATAATGTGCTGCCTGTGTTACCATTTGACAATGTATTAAGGCAACTATAATTTTGATATTCTTATTTTTACCTCTTTTTCCACATTGCCGTATTGCACTATGTGGAGAATCGTAAAATGTTTGCCTCATCTCAGTAAAACTATGAAAGTATATATTATGACTGGAATATAAAATTAACGACGTACTGCTGTTTATTTAACCTACATACATTTATATTGATATTGGATCGAAGTTAGACAATGAATGGATACCTTGTACCTATGAACTTAGAACAAATTAAGTCAGCATGCATGAATTCTTTGTACAATTGCGGAAAAAAAGCACGGTATGATATCTTTTTTTCTTAATCAATGAGATCAGTGCATATTTTGGAAACCCCCTACCATTATTCAGGGATTTGTAAATATTTTTTCTATTTTAAACTTAAAAAGTAATGTGAGCACTTATATATTTTTGCAAGACGAGATGAATTTAAAGTCACATTCCAGCATGTTTTGTCTACATATTTTTTATTAAAAGGCTTGATATACATTGCATACACTCATGTTGAGTTGTTTTATACATATTTTTGCATCCTTCATTTTTGTTTTGGATTTTACCCACATATATAATGTTTGCTATCAAATTTCTGTAGTCCTTACATGTAGCGCCACCTAGTGACAAAGGTAGCACCGTGACATACCAATTTTTTGCTTGCATTTTGTTTCAAATGCCAATATCTTGGTTCGCACCAAAAACCAGAGATTTCTAAATTCTTTTGACCAGTGTACCGAACGTCTTTAAATTTCAATTTCGAACAGTGTTTTTTTTTCTTTTTCCTTTTTTTCTTTTCTTTTTCTTTTCAAAAGTGGCCACATTTGCTACATGAAAACGCGGTAATTTTCTCCGATCGTGGCCCCCAGATCTGAGATGTGGGAAAGTGTTAGTAATGTCACAAACACAACCCACTGGCTAGGGTGATGTATCAGAGTCTGTTCACTTACCCAAGAGTTACGGCAGATACAGCAGAGCAGAGTGATTCTGAAAATTCTGAATTGAGTTTGCATGTACGTGGTCTGTTGAGGATGAAAAATAATTAATAAGAAAAGCTGTAGCAGCAGAGGAACAGATCATTCCGCTTTACAGACATAAGAAGGATGCCCAGAGCCCTGCTGTCCCATCCTTAGTACTGCAGAGTACAGCTCTGGGACAGCCAGAAGATCCCAATTTGCCATCAGGGCAATGATAATCAGTTGCAAAAGAGATATTGCCTATCAATAAATTACTAGACTTCATTTAAGAAAAAGCATGCATGCAATAAATTGGAACCTGCATCAGGATGGGCTGGGTCTTGTGATATTTCAGTTCTAGCATTCACAGAAACAGTTGTGGCCAACACCTTTGGTGTGTCAAAGTCTGTACAAAGAGTTAATTTTTCCTTCTCATGTGTGCGGATGGTTAAATATAAGTTTCCATTTATGAATGGCTTTCAATATCAAAACTTGTACCCGGCAGCAACCTCGCAACCCTTGCAGGGCACTAATTTACGTTTCTGTATACATCGTGATCAGTGCATGTGCTTTTGATTCTTTATTTCTGGTCCTGTTTATTTTGTAAAAAATATTTACTGGAAAATTTTAATGTCGGACTGACTTATTTTTGGGTCTATACTAAAGACATACAAACAATGGGATGAATTTTTTTTTCCACCCAATTAGTGGAAACTGGCCGTGGACTCTCGCAAACAGTGGTACATGACTTGCAATATATATAGTAGTTAGACATACACATTACAGTGGCCAGCTAATTTAACCCAGGGGCCTGTTCTAGACTGTTGAACCCTAGGCATGTGCATGGAACAAGATCAGTCCTTGTTAGTCCATGTTTCTCCCCCATTTTCCCTCATCAATTGAATCAAAAAAATTAAACACATGTAATTTTGTCACAATATAACACTTTGTAACAATATTCCAGACCGGTGTTGTCACTGTGACAGTCGAATGATATTTAGTGACACTTTATAACAGTGGTAGAACTACAGACCTATAGTTTGGTGTAATGAAAACTTTGAAATCACAATCATACTGAAGATTATTTTATGAATACGGTGAAAAAATTGTGACTCACTGTTCCTGGTTTTATGAGTAATGGCAAATTTGGTTAGTTCTATGAATCCTTCGATTGCCTACCGATGAGACGAATTTGGCAGCAGTATTAGTTTTTTTGTTTCCTTGACTTTTGTTTGTTTGTTTTGATTGTTTGTTTTTGTTTTTATTTTTATTTTTTTTTTGGTTTGTTTTTGTTTGTTTGTTTGTTTGTTTGTTTGTATGTTTTTTTTGTTGGTTTAAACAGAATTTATTCCATGACAAATCAATTGCACAGAGCGGCCAAGAGGTTTTCAAAGCAGTCTGTCATGGAAAGGAATTGGGGAGCACGGCTTAGCCCTATTTTAGCCCCTGTTGCTGGGAATAGACAAGGAGACAGGACAGACAAGACACCACACAGCCGGGCGATTTCCTCCAAGATGTAATCCTGTCTTAATTGCATCAGAGTATTGCACTCAGCGAACAAGTTTAAGGAAGACACTACAGTCTGACAAGACAGACAGAAGGGCTGGCTGTATAAAACTAAACCACATATCATCCACATCATTGGACTCCGCCGACACAGCGATGGACGGTGGCAATGGTTTTAACTAAAAATAATCCAAAATATATAGTTGCTGTGGTTCTTTCCTTGTGTACAAAATTCATGTTATGGCATCTGGCTGGAAACGTTCAGTTTTCACAGTATATTCTTGAACTGAGAGAAAAATAATTTTGTTGTCCTCAAAGGACAATTTGGTGATCCCAATATAATTGTTTCTAGGGTTAATGGAGCAAAATCTGAAATAGATGTATGTAAGCTCTCTCTTTGGATTGTGTAGAATGGACAAGTAAAAAAAAAAATAATGCGAATTATATTATGCACCTTGCCCACAGGGACAACTCGGGGATTCACATAAACCAATGGCATGTAGGTGAGCATTCAACTGACTGCGCCCCATCCTGAGCCTTGCTTGAATGACAGCCGGATGTCTTTTTCCAACATAGTATAATTAGTCTCTTTAATTGAGCGAGGGGCTTTAGAATCTATGTGTTTCTTGAATTCGCTTAAGGAGTTAGAGTTTCGAATGTTAGACGGGAGCTGATTCCAAAGTCTCGTGGTGCTGGGGGGAAATGTGTGATGAAATATATCTGTTCTAACTCTAAAATGAGGAACGTTTTCAGCTTGTCTGGTATCGAATCTGATCTGGTTCTGATTGGAATGAATAATCTCACTTAAATATTCAGGGGTTTAATTATGAGTAAGTATATACATTTGGATTAGCTTGTTAATTTTTCTGCATTTGGCTAATGTTTGAAGACCCATTTCTTTGTATAATTTAATATCAGGGGTAGTTCTCTTGCACCAGAGATTATAAATGCAGCAGCCAGTTGAATGCTTTCTAATCTTTGTGAGTCGCCCTGTGTGCTGCCATCCCATACCACGCTACTGTACGCCATAAGTGGTTGAATGAATGATTTGTATATTATTTCAAGGGTTTCTCTGTGTAGTAAATACCGTAAACGTTTCATGATATTTAGTTGTTTGGAGGCTCTACCAATAACAAGGTCAATGTGATCGTTACATCAGAGGTCGGATGGCAGTATTATCCCTAGGTGTTAACGTTCGTCGAGGTTTTCTAAGGGAGGGTGAAAGACTTGATTTCGCCTCAGAGATACCAACATACCATCCGTTTTCAGGACATTGAATGTCACCATCCAATCTGCTGACCAAAAGTCATCAGAGGACAGGTCCTTGTTTAAAATATCTGCAGTTGGGTGGGGATTAACGACAGTAAGATATAAAGTTGTGTAGTCAGCGAACAATTTGATTTTGGAATTAATGATAGCCATGATATCATTTATAAATATAAAAAATAACAGAGGACCAAGAACAAAACCCTGAAAGACGCCTGCATTAAAAGTACCCGACACAGAGGTTTTACCATTAATAACGACTCTTTGCTGACGATTTGAGAGATAATTTTAAACCATTTAAGCAAGGGGTGTGATATTCCACTACGTTCGAATTTAAATACGAAGCCTTGGTGCCATACTCAGTCAAAAGCTTTACTGATGTCCAAAAGGACAACTCGGACCTTTTTTTGGAGATCAATAGCGAGAGAAAGTTCATGACAAAGGATAGGAGCTGATAAACAGTTAAGTCTCTGGGCATAAACCCTGATTGACAAAAAGAAAAAAGTACATTTTCTCTTATGGAATTTAAAAGCATAGTTGAAAACTAACTTTTCCATCACTTTTCCAGCACAACTTAACAGGGAGATGGGTCGGTAGTTATAACATAAGTTGGTATCACCTTCTTATGCAAAGGTTTGTGACATAGGCCTGTTTCCAGGAACTAGGAATGATTTCCTGACGTAATGATAAATTAAACAATTTTGTTAGCGAGTCACAAATAAATGGCGCCCCCTCTCGCAGTAGAATAGCACTGACACCATCAGGGCTGGTGGCTTTGTGACATCTGAGCTTTTTAGGATATCTAAAACCTCGTCACAATTAATCTGAATTGAACTAAGAAGTACATCCGCTGGATTTATGGTTGATAGTGCATGCGCTCTGGGTCTGTCAAGATTACTCTGGTCGAGAAAAAAGTTGTTACAAATTTAGGTTTGGGAGATTTTATCGGCTATATGACAATTATAATGAATTAGTGATGGGATAGCATGGGACTGATTACAATTCATAAACTATTTTACTGTACGCCACCATGCTTAATTTTTTATTCACATTCTTTAAAGAGGCCCCTAGTTTATTATTATAGTTTTCCTGTGCTGTCTTTGACTGTTCTTGGCATTAGTTTTGAATGGTTGTGTAAAAATTCCAAAAATTAAGTTCATATTTTTTATCCTGGGCCCTGTTGTAGGCGCGATGAACTTTGCCTCTTGTACATCGGAGAGAAGAATTATACCATGGTAAGTCCAACAGATGCACTGCGATAGATTTGCTTGGAATTTATTATATTTGTTATTGTTTTTGCCAGACCCATCTTTAACATCGTCATAATCGATGTCACTTTGCAAAAAGTGTTCGTTACAAAGGCGAGTTATGTTTCCAAAGCCTTGCCACTTGTCCCTGTAAATTTGGACTGAACAGGTCCATGAATTCAGTAATTTTAGGTCTGAAGGGGAACGGAAACAAGCTGTAGAACTTGTATTTCTACAATAATCAGCAACACACTGTCCTATACAGTGTGGGTACAGGGACAAAAATTAATATTTCCGCACACATTTTTGATCCTGTTGATGAACGGTGAATTAAATATGCTTAAAACAAATAATATTTAACAATCATAGCTCGCAAACATGGCCACAGTCTTGCCTGTCAGCCAGTGCTGTTGCGTGTGTGACTTCATAACCTTTCGCACTTTGAGAGTGTCGGAAATGAACAGAAAGCGGCGATTAAAAGCCCAGTGAGTTTTTTAATGAAAATGTGAAATAAGGTATCATTTCCACATATATTTTTTTTAAATGCACAGTATGGTTAGAACCGATGAGTCACACGTGTGGTCATTTAGAACCAGTTCAAGCTGACCTTTGATATTAATGAATAATTTGCCGCACAGAAAACCAATATCTCTATCAGCTTTCTTCGTGAGAGCCATTTTGTGAAAAATAAAATTTGGTTTGGTATCATGCAATTTCTACTGTACGAACCTGCATTGGTATCAGCCTTATGGCATTCTGTCCATAGAGTTGTGTTTATCTGTGTGTGGATGTGTTCTTCACACCCATAAGAGGTACTTCCATTGTACTTGTCCAAAAAGAAATTGTGATATGTGCCTCAACATAAATGGTTTGGAATTATTCAATGTTGACGTTGCCTAGTAGCTGTGGGGTTCCTTTCTCATGAATTATAAATGTAAAAAGTTTTTGTGACAATTCTGTGAGAGTTTTTGTAATCGATCAAGCAGATCTAAATGTCTATTTGGCAGAAATTATATTCTTGTGTGCCAATTATGAGCTGGAAATTAGTTGTGTGTACATAAAATGTATCCAGAACAAATTGTGTAGCAAACTTTTACGTTGGCACTTTGATGCAAAGTATGATGAGAATTTTGTTGCTATTGTTGATGGCTCTAATGTCAAAATGCTTGTTCCAGACCAACCATTCTAGTTTGTACCAAACTGGTATTTTATGTAAGTGGTCTAGATTTATTGCAGTGATCACAATGTGCTGAGTATCAAGGTTTTACTCGCATTTCACCAATCTAATCTTAAATCATTACATTTATTGTTCATATGGTATCCATCGATATGTATATCCATTCATTTCCGAATTCACGTACAAAATTTAGTCACTTTTGACGTGAAGTATGTTAACAGGAACTGAGCGTGACATATTGAGATTAAAATACAGGAGTTCACAGAGAGCTGCTTTTGCCAGAGACCCCAAGCGAGAATATCTCTACACAATGGAGGTCTTTCATAGTTTTCTGTTTGTGTTTCCACTTGGATTATCTTCCTGCTTCTTTAGATATAAAATGTGCTGATACAAAGTTTCTTGGTCGTTCCTTTTTGGTCTATGACTTCAGTTTGTTATCTGCTTGGAGATGACCTTCTGAATTCTCTTGCTGGGTTTGATTTTTTTTAATGCATGCTCTTTTGAATTTATATTATTGCTGAAGGGCTTAAATTGGTTATATCCTAATTGCCTGTAGCGCACTTCAACTATTTCGCCAGGGATACTTGTGAATATTAATTGGTTTTTAAACTCACGAAATGCTCTTCATGTTGCATGCTGGTCAGCTTTCTTTGCCTTTTTCCTTTGTGGTCCAAAATTTATCTGTTTGGGCATAGAATTCTTCATATTCTGACACCCAGTATTCCAGATATAATTCTTTGACTTGTTTATGCCAAAACATGTATTTAAGGGTGGACAGCATAACATGCCTGCCTTTATTTATTGTGTGAAAAATGACCTCTAGGCCATTGGGACAACCCCAAAAAAGGTTGACCAAGGACCCAGGGTGATGTTATAGCAGGTGTGGCTTGTACATTGACATGGTAGGGCACTTCCACAGACCGACAATTTATGAAATACACCTCTAATATAATTTCGAAGTCAGCAATGGCCCACAGCACTTCGAAACCAATAGAGTATTATCAAGTGAAAAATGGTACTCGTGGAATTCGGTTTGGTCTCATCACTATCATTGAAAACTGTTGTCCACTTCTCTATTCATGGTTTGAGCATTCAGGCATTTTCTGCGCATATTGCAGTGCAGTAAGTGGTCCAAATGCAGTGGGACTGATGTTGTTTTTTTATAATTGTCTGATGAGTATAGTTTGTCATTGTTAAGATCATGTCAGGTTGGCTCAAAGTGTTTGATGTACAGCTGCTACATGACTACTTTCAATAAATGCGTAACTGTATGCATATTTGGCTTTCTCTCTCTCTCTCTCTCTCTCTCTCTCTCTCTCTCTTTTCCCACTCTCTCTCTCTATCTCTCTCTCTCTCTCTTGTATAAGTAATTAGCATCTAAATCAACTGACTGACAAGTTGACCTATGTCTGATTATTAATGCAAAAAAAAAAAAAAAAATAAACTGTTACATGGAAAACAGCTATACTTACAGTCACCTTTAGGAATTTCAACATGATTTCTCTCTCTTTTTCTTTCTTATTATAAAACCTAATCCTTTCTTTGAGAAATAAAGTAGAATTTTGCAATCATTAGGATAGTTTTACATATTGACCTTTTGAACTTTATAGAACCATGAGTTATATGTACATTATTCTTGGCTGACTTGCAGATAACTTATAATGGCATACTACATTTATCCCCTTTGAAACAACATCATGCCTTTAGCTACATGTCTAAAGCACATCGAATTGTATAATCATGTTGTTTGGATTCTTGTTGATGCTCATTTCAGGCCCATGGGGCTTTTCTGATGGATTGATGTTGGTGTTAGACTTTTATGGATGATGATCATTTTTGAGACAGTGGCTGCAACTAGTACCTTTTAAAGGCTGAATTTTATTGATAATTTCAACAAATAAGGAGCCCTTGCTTGCAAATTCTCTGATGTGCTGCAGATTGTGGTCCCTTTTCATGAATTGTATGGTCCTATATATACATGAATGATGCACCTGTCGAAGCCAATTTACTAAAATAGCCCTACAATTTAAAAGAAAACTGTTTGCATTCTGTCATGTTAAAACTAGATATGGCTGTTTTGACCTTTGGCCCTTCGCACATACGTTTTGCACTCTTTTGGGAACAGACAAACTATAAATTTATGTGATTCCACTATACCTACCAAGGAACATTGCTTTTGGTCGGAATTGACTTTTATGGGTTACTGTCTGTCTCAACTCAGGAATGAAATTTATTTCTTCACATTGATATTGGAAGATAGATGTTGAGTGTTCTGGTAATTATTGAATCTCAACGTGTTGCTGTACTTAATTTTGCTTGGATTTTGGTTGGATATTCACGGATATTGGTTGTGTTTTTTTGAACTATTTGTAAGGAATTTTTTAAGATAAAAATGGATCCCACATGCAGAGGTCTACACATGGTTAAGATAGTACACTTCACATACTGAGTTGTACGCTCTCATGACAATATGTTACATAAGTGGTCTAGCACTTCCGCGAGATCCTTTTTGATAATACCTCACATGACTGGTCTAGCACTCCCACGAGATCCTTTTTCTGTGTTTGAATTTAGTGGCGCCAAAATTCTAATTCACACTTTTGCAGTGTTCTTCACGTAGTTAAGACCTGCAGTTGTCTTCTTTGATTGTTCTTGTCTTTAAGAGATTTGAGGGAGGTGCTTCACAATTTAGATTATTCCATTTGTTTAACTTATTTTGTTGTTTAATGTTGCCTTTTTCACATTTTGTTGTGTAGTCGCAAGATATTACATGCGTCAAAATTAAAGTATATTGAACTGGCATCAATTAGTTATTTTGTATGTCCTTTGGTAGGGACAACTAATAGCAGTCTCTAGATCTGAAACCTTTTTCAAGGCAGGCTGTACGCTTGTCAAAAGTGTAAAGATTCTCTTTGAAAACTTCACTTATGGTTTCTGCCAACGTATCCTGAACACCTTTGTTTCATAAAGCATGGATAAATTGTTTTTTGTGTTCTTACAATGAATAATCGCACATTAAACCAGGACTTGAATGCTCGAAACTGGCCATTACTGTGTACTTTTTATGAATGCAAATTACGTAGCAGCAGGTCGGGATAGCCATCTTGCACCTGCCGCCCTGCCCCAAATTGTTTACATTCAGGAAATGTTGAAATGGCTATTGATTCAATGTTGTTTTGACAAAAATATGATACATCCAGCACAATGCCTCTTTCATACCAAATAATGAGAAGGAGGAACAATAATGATGACAAGGAACATAACTCTGCTGCCCGGAATTTATTTGGAAATATGTACATATACATAAATATGTATATAACCCGAAGTAAGAGTGAATATCCTGGCTTTGTTTTTTCCACCCAGGCTGGAGTGCTTTCACTGGGATAACCCGGATCATACCAGGTTTCTTCTTACCATACAGAAAATTAAATAGACATAGAAATTGGTCATTTGAATTAAACAAAACACATTTAGAATTTTTAATTTAGTCACTTAGGAGGCCAAACCCTAGCATTGCGTATAGTCAACTTGCTGTTATCCATGGTAGTAATCGCCCAGTTCGTGGTTCCAGCTTTACTAATGCGGCAAGTTTCACCATCTTCATAATTGGCCTTAAAAGTCATTGCAGGATGTCATGTGCTATGAACTCTATGATTGAGTTGAAGTGAACCATTAAGCATCCCTTTGCTATCCAGGCATCTGCTCGTAGGAAAAATAAGTACTACAATGCGCAGTCCTCCTCCGTGGGGCTAGCAGTCGGGGCAGCCGTTGACAGGGGCCCATCTCCCTACTTGCCATCATCAGCAGACGGTAACTTTGGGTCTTTCGCAAATTGTACTCCCTTCCCATCAATGTCTTTACCATCCTCTGTAAATAACAAACAAACCAACCGTAAAACGAGACATAAGTTGTGCAAGTCTGCTCAGGTCATTAATGTTAATGGTTATTTAGACTGTATCATCATCACTATCGTCACCATTGTTACTAGTTGTATTAGTGGAAATATTGTTGTTGGTGTTGTTATTATTATTATTATTATTATTATTATTATTATTATTATTATTATTATTATTATTATCATTTCTATATTAGCAGTGCAGCATAAAATTATTTATTTTTATTGGATAACAAAAAAGTGCATGATTCATTACTGGTCGAGGAGTTCTCCAAACATGGAGACTCAGAATGTATACAGGACAGAACAATGCACAGCAAATGACCATGTTCTAAAATATTCCTGTAAATTCGGTATCAACGTAAAAAGTGGAAAACTTCATCTTTTGCACCAGAAAATCCCATTAAAGCATACCAACGACGTGTAGGTAGGGACTGAAGGAGGAGTATTCCACCCAGAAAAGAACGAAATGGATTGCAGAATAAATCCATACTGGTGACCGAGGCCGAGACAATATGCCCACAAACACACACTACCTATACGGAGCTGCCATTGCACCTAGCAGCTAGGGCGATTCTTACCCCACCTACCCACCTACACCGTGCATAAACAATAGCCTCATTAAGTTGGAGGATGAGCTGAAACGTGTAGTTCTTATGATGAAATGATCGTCACAATGTGGAACATGAGACCAAGGGATGTGCACTGAACTAAAAGGTGCACTGCTGTGATTCATAAAGTCACGAAATATAATATGTATTCAACATAGCATGCAGAAGAAAGTAAGAATACAGTTAAGAGATTCAACAATGAAGTTTTGCACCACCTGAAAAATTAATATATTACATTCATCTGAAAGTTTCTTGCTCGCAAATAGTAGGATGTAGGCTAAACTAACATTTGCAGTATGTATGATTAAACTTGAATTAACACCAGGGGCTAACAACGGAATAATGATCCTAAGTAGATAGATTATATCTTTTCCGAGCATATAAAGGACCAAAGAAACATAAGTGTTTCAAATCCTCAGTTTGGTAGGAACAAGCACATGTGGGTTGCTGTAAGTTTGTGAATATCTCAATTTAGCTTAACGTAACTTACTTATAGCTGAGCATGACTGATGTATAATTTAGCCCAGCAGTAAATAATTATTTTTTCTTTATGTTATAATGGTTAATTCTTTTTTGTTAAATTTTTTTCCTAAAACCTTGTTTGTTTGTTTGTTTGTTTTTTTATGGCAAAATTTCTTCTTTTTTCAATTTTAATCCAACCAAATTAAATCTTGGGCATGGCTATGGGGTTTTTTTTGTTATTTTTCCCCTCTAGCATCCTTTTTTTGTTTTTGTTTTTTTAATTTTGAATCAACACATTGTCAGTTGCTTTGTTGTCTTCACAGATCGACAGTTCAGGCCCTTGGACAATACTGCCTTTGTGCCTTTGAGCTTCTCCGGCCCTAGTGTACTAAACTTTCGCAACAAGTATACACATTTGTTTTATATTTCCCAACTTCACATTTCTATATTGAGTTTTCCATACCTGTGACCTACGTAGGGGTGAAGCTTAACTCATAATGCTCAGATGAGATGTAGGTTTAGCATATAATAGTGACAGAAATTTTTTTGTATCAGTGTCTTTATTCCATGAATGTCACGTATATGTAGCCTATTACTTTAACAAAGTTTGTTGCACATTTCCAAACAGCAAAATGTACGAAGATTTTGATGGCTACTTAACTCGTAATGAATTGGTTATGTGCGATTTAAAAGCAACCATCTCTATCGCAGCAAGATATTTATATATATATATGGGACCAAGCTCAGATTGAGGAGGCATAAAGGTATGCACTAAATGAAACTATTCTATGGAACAATCCTTACCCATCCTGGGAATGGAATCTTCAATAGTCTGTCCGTTGATGGCACTGTGTAACTGCACTTTCAGTGGAGTCGGGATGGGCTTGTCCCACTGCCCAGGTCCCAACTCCCAGAAGCCGTCAGCAGTGCGCTTCAGCTCTCCCCATGCTGACTGCTTCTTTTTCCACAATTTGAAGGAGGTGATGGGCACTCTGCAAGCAATGACAGAGGGCGTTTGATCACACACCACAATTAGGTCGTGTAATCACAAATAATGTGTGAAGACTTTGCAACCCACAAAGTCAAGATTTTATCTAACAAAGCTAGCACAAAGGATTGAAAGAAAATATTCTGAAAGAACAATTTCTTGAAAAGCATTTTACACAAAATGCACCTGGATCCATCATCATTTCAATCCTGGAGCCTTCTCTGAACATGCAGGACATTTCTTCACTGATATTTCTTCACAGTTGCATGTCAGATTGACCCTGTACCCATGCATCAACCTTTTCAGTGTGGTGGTGTGGTGAGCTGCTGACTATTCGTCACCCGTCTTAATGATGATGTAGCTAGAAAACTTCAAACTAACCTTTCATTACGAGTCTGGACCTTGATGTACCAGGGGTTGGTCCCCTGAAACTTGTATTGTATCTTGGCCTTGGTAGAGTCTACAGGACACTGCACAGCTTGAATTTCTATTTTCCAGCGCCCATCCCCATTGGCTGAAAGATCCAGGTCACCTGTGGACAAGAAAAGGAGGAGTAGAGTTATTAAAAGTATCACGCTAATATTCCACGTGTATTAAATACAGGTCTATTTAAATGCCATTGCCATGTAACCTTTAAAAAGCAGTTGTCAAGCACATAAGCAAGGTCTATTTTTAGACTCATGTTCCCATGTAATCCATTTTCGACAACCTCAGTTCGTGGACAAAAAACTGATACCTTACATTAACTCATAAAATCGTCAACTAATGTTGTATGCCTTCGAAGGGTGCACAGAGATACTGGGTCATTCAGCCCCACTATGACCATTCTTGTTATTGAATTAAAATGCAACAAACCAAAATGTATAATATTAGGTATATATGTATGTATGTATGTATGTATATACATATATATATATATATATATATATATATATATATATATATATATATATATATATATATATATATATATATATATATATATATATATACACACATATGCCACAGCATTATGCACATGGAACTCACTTGTCGTAAAACTACAAGGTTTATAGTTCATTCTCTAAAACATTTGATGTGTATTTTAACACTCCTTGATTTCCTGGGGTTTAATACTTTGGTTTTCTGTATCGCTGTGTCCTAGAAGGAGCTGGATGTTGTCTATACATGTTGTTACCTGTCAATTTATACCATGTTACTGGGAACGAAGAACATCCTAGTTTATCTTGTGAGGCCACAGGAAGTGTTTTTCTGTGTCGGTAAACTAAAACTACTTGTCATGCAAAAAGATTACACTAGGAGTTGGACCGTTTTCTCCCGATTTGACAGCTATTTCCCCATGCTGATGATATTGCTTTCCAGCATGTGAATCAAGAAATCGGTCAAAGGAATATTCAAGACGAGAAGCCTAAATGTTATACAAAAGGACTTCCCTCACATTTGTACTTTGCCTGATGTATGAATGGACAGTGGCATATCTAAAGGAAGATAAATTTCTTCAAGTGATGATATGCCAGCTCACCAGCAGGATGCTCTCGACAAACGGCACCATCGTCCTGTCAGAATTTGGACCAACTCATCAAAGATTTCAAAGAAATTCATGGAACAACACTTGATATGTGTTCTCATCCCTCAAATTTACAATTAATGTCTTCCAGCCTTTGCACAGGCAACGTGTCAATATATATTATATATATATATATATATATATATATATATATATATATATATATACACACACACACTTTTTTAATGCCTGAGGGCATGCTCATGAGAGTCACAACATGGATGATGTCTGCCTTATAGATCTTTCAAAAGCATTTGACTGCTTATCATACTCATTTATCTCTCTGGAATCTCGACTTCCTAAACACAAATGCTAATGGATGTTTTCTTTGAGCAAAACATACTCTATTTCAATCCCAGTTTCAAGGACAACTGCTGGTGGCTCACAATCTTTGCCTCCATTGGGAAAAAGGTCTTGAATAGGTTGACAAACGAAATGCCAACTGACTCAAATTTTGATTTTGAATCACCAATTAAAAATCGAAATGACCTTACTTGTAAATGACATTTCTGGAGCACCGCCTTGATATGCAGACGTTTTATGTCTATATGTCACCCAATTACCAAATTGCAAATATGCCAAATATGCACAGGAGGTACAGTTTGATATTTCATAAGTTTAAATTCAAGGCTGGTGTTCTTTGCAACAGATGTTACAATGCACATGTTCAGAATATTTTAGATCATAGCAGAACTCAACAAAAAATGGCAACGATGAGATAACTTCAAATATTAACAATAAAAAATCAGTATAAAGTAGGTAAATGAAATTATACACTTCGCAATGCAGATAGTCTCATAACTAACAGACTGCAGGTTAATCATAATCCCTGGTAACAGATTCTCCACAGGTACTGTCCTACAGTTCCAAATCCTATGGTAGGTGCTAAATAGCCGGGTACAAATCCCACAGCGGCAGAGTCTTATTCCAATATTGTACACAAAACATAGTGCTGGTCCAAATACCACACAGGTAAAGCTTGGTTCCAATGTGGTACAATTAAACACCAAATATACGAGTCCACTCAAAGGCACTGTCCACACTCTACATGTACAATGTATAAACGAACATCTCCTTAACAATAGCAATGGCTCACAGTCCCACTGGCTTGAAGACACACAGCTTCTGTCAGATCCAGCTTTCTCTTCCCCAGTCATGAAGGGACCAACTTTATATACCAATGCTGAGAACTCTCACCAATATTCTACAGTTTTCAAATTAATCACACATGATACTTCTCTGTGATCTTTCTTGGCAACATCAGAACTTTCCGCTTGTTTAGTACTGTGCATATATGTGGGTCACCACTTCAGACCATTCCATTGTTCACTGATCAGTGCTCAATGAGAAAAACAGGCCACCTCTGTGGCCTGGCTTATACTCAATGAATCTACTGACCTTTCCATATCAAAACAAACAACCATAACAATATAGGCCAAGAGCCTGCAGAAGAAACTTGTTGAGTAGGTTTTTGTAACGTCTTACATATCCTATGAAAGTTTCAGGCATATATGATTGCAATTTTAGGAGTACAACTGCAAAGTAGTCTAATCAACTATTTCAACAGTGCAATGATAACAATGAAATTGCCACTCACCTGCCTTACATTCTGAACATTTATCTTTCACATACACATAGAAGTCGCCTTTTATTGGTGAATTACCCGAACCGTGCCCCTGACCTTTGGCCTGTGACAATCAGATTTATCAAGATTATGAATAAAAAAACCTGAAACCAGTGATCAACAAAGAACCTGTCTCAAAGTGCGAGATGCAAGCCTCTAAAATGCAGCATACAGAGGAATTGGTATAAAGTGCACAGTGGAACCGCTTATGGGATTTGGGTTCATTTATTTCACTTTGGGATGCACATTCTGAAGGGATCGCCATTTTAAGGCACTTCTCCTGAAGTTTGACTATGCTAAGGAAAACTTTCTTACTGAATATAATCATGAAACAGGTAAAATTGGTAGCTTGTAAGTGTTAAAGAAGCAATTTGACGCCTGTTGCGCATTGTGGTGGCTGCTTTATGAAGATTACCAGGCCATTACTGATATTACCAAATCTATCAGCTTGAATGTAGGAGTCAGGACCTGTATCATTTGCTAGAGGATAAGTTGTCAGTTCAGATTGAAATATTTGTGAGGGAAGCGATTTCCTTATGTCAGATGAAAGGCTATTCCAGTGTCTAATTGCAGAGATCTAGGAGACAAGAGCTGCCTGAACACAGCGTTCTACACCTAATGAGAAGTACGGACCTTGACAGGGGGACAGCACTACAACGAAGAGAGGGGATACCAGATTAGATTGGTAAGGAGGGAAGGGGGTACCACATTAGACAGGTAGGACGGAGTCAATCTGTGGTACATCTTGTAGAAAAAAGGTTTAAAGCATTTAGACCTGTTTGCAATGGCTGACAACCCATTTCACGCCATAAGTTTATATGTTGCGTGTGTTTCAAAACACCAGTGCCTATTTACCAGCATTATACTGAATTGATTAAAGGGAATCAGAGAGCACTTCACAGCAATTATCAACCAAAACATAACCTTACTCAGGAATTTTATGATTTGTCATTGAACTTACCAATCTTACTAGAGATTTGGTAGATTAAACCTTCTGGGTAAGGAGATTCTTTGATTAGCTTTATAAGTAATGCTTGTTATATGGGCATGCCAGGAAAAGTCATGACACTAGGTGATTTCCAGATGGTTATGACTATCTGTCTCTAGTATCAGTGACTCTTGGTGTATTGTCATAAGAAGTTCTCTCAACTATTGCCTATAAATATCATTTTGAAGCAATGAACAAATAAAGAAAGAAGAAAGGTAATAAAGTCAACACAACTTACCCGAAAGCACATCCCACAGCTGAAAGAATCAAACCACTGGGCTCCATTTAGGGCCACAAAGTGTTTGATAATGGCATTTTCTCCGACTTTTGGGGTTGGATGGGACAACTGACAGGTGCCTCCCATATGACCACCAGCTCCATAGTATGTGCCCTGTGAACAAGTCACATTACATGTTCAAACATCGACCCAGTGCCGCCAAAATATACAACCAGCATAGGACATTCATATGTATGCATAGGAAGACAGCCTGTCAATCTTTGGATATAGTCATTACATAAGGAAAGGTGCTCTGTATTCCTGAGTTTGGCCAGAAAGTTATCAAGGCATTTTCAACCACTCAATCTGTTTCAATGAGTTAACTCCATCATTAACAGATTCTCTTGCCAATGTAGCAAAGGCTGGTTATGTCAAAAGTATGGATGATGTCAGAAATATGAAGGGGTGTTCATTATTCACGGAATGGTGACCTGGAATACTCTTGAGGCTATGCAATGTGGGAACATACTTACAAGAAGAGTCATAAAATCCACCATGTCATGACTATAGGCGATTATAAAAGGCAGAGAGTGCACCCGCAGTCACATTTTATGACTAAAATATAAAACATCCCGTGGTAGTGTTCTCAGAATCCCATTATGTTCCAGTCGTCTTGTTCCAAATGTCTTTGCTCGCATGCTGTTCTAGTCACAGGATGAAATCCCATTATGTTCCATAATTTACAAACACAAGGAGCTAAGTTTTATACACAAACCTTTTAAATTAAGCATTGTCTACAGAATGATATTGATCATCAATTTACATTGAAATGTGGCCCTATGCTGAGTATTTCATTTGAAGTTCCAAAGAAACCTTCAGGTCAGCTGAGAATATAATGGTTGAACATAAATCATTAAGTGTACAAACTAAGGAGCATTACATGCCTTTCACTGTGTAGTTGAGAAGAGTGGGTGTTGAATGTGTTCTAGAGACAAGTTTAATCACCTCTGTACAAGGACATGTTGCCGCTTTTGAGCAACTTTTGTCTATCATAATAAAGACACATTGTGCTTTAAAATGTGTAACCAGATATATAATGCATATATTGAATCACACCCCAGGCCTTACTTTAGGGGAAGAGGTATATACGAGTAAAACGATAGACAGACTGAAGAGGGAGTGAGTTGCTTGTTTAACAGACCAGTCTCCTTGTTTTCTCTAAACCACTGGGTCTGCTCTGTGGCTGTGGCATGCTATCAGTTTCGCACAGTTAAGTATAGGTTGCCAAGTGTTACATCAATATTATGGTTATTTAAATTCATTTCGTGCACGAAATCCCTAAAATCCAACTATTTCGTCCACAGAATTGTTAAGTATATAAATTCTGTATACAGAATCCAAAAGTTTATTAGTTTTATACACAAAATCCATAAGTTTATCAATAACATCCACGAAATCGGATAATTTCATCAATTACGTACACAAAATAGAATAAAGCCACCAATTTTGTCCACAAAATCGTAAGAGCCTACCAATCGTTTTCACAAAATCACGGAAGTCTGCCGCTTTTGTCCACGAAGTTGAATTCACTTAGAATTCTGAAGAAAATCCATAACGATTTTGTCAACTAAATTCTCAATCAGTTTTGGTCACGAAACTCTAATGTACAATTCACATAATGGAACAAATTTTCATGAAATTGTAAACCTGATACAATTCTGTGGACGGAATTGGGAAACAAATCCATAAAATCCAATGTGTTTCACAAAAAGTATTAAAACCTGTAGATTCATTTTTGTTTGCAAAGTTTAAAATTTATCCACAAAATCGAATAAAACTTTCACTATCGTGTTCAAGTTTCTTATTTCGTCCACGAAATAGGGTAATCTTTCAATTTTATCGAAATTATTATCACGAATATCCAATCATCTTGTCAATTTGTCAACGAAAACGGTAGTCAATTTACAAAATGCTAAGACCTATCCACTTTCATGCACAAAATTGGAAGAAATGACAGACAGATTTATACTTTATGGAATATGCGCACAGAATCGGAAATGAAATTATGGAATCGTATAAAGCCACAAAACCGTTATTGTAGTCATTTTTGTGAGTTCCTGCAGAGAGGGCATTGGTCTCCCGGTCTTGCAATAAGTCAGATGCTACCATGTCAATTCAGCAAGCTGTGGAAGATATCTCTCGTAGGTGACTCCATGGCAGACACCAAGCTGAATAATCAATTTTGGAGGATTTTCTGTGTTATATTGCAGACTGGCCAATATTGAATGGCATTCTGTCTGTTTGGTGTCCCTTTTGTCTATTTTTAGTCAATTTTTGTTTCAGTAGGCCTAATATCCTTATTTCATCTTTTCAGCATGCCAAACGGTCAAAATTAAGATATATACGCAGGTACAAGCTGTTACTCTTGGCAAGCTAGGGTTTTTTCCAGTTTCCTCCACAAAAACATGAGAACAATTTAATTTCGTGATGGAACTTCGACTCTGTAATTTGCTCTTGCAACTTTGTGAATCCGTCCACGAAAAACAATCAGTATTACGATTTCGTGGATGAAATCAATGAAATTATCTGTTACACTTGGCACCCCACAATAAAATGCCTTGGTTTCTAATTGGTTCACTTTGGTTATGATGTAAACATATTGCAGTACAACAGGGCACACATACTCCCAATCCACAAGGTGATGTTGATGACCGACCTCCTGATTGATTCATCAATTCGTGAGAAGGAAGACGGTGCACATATTATTGTCTTCCTTATAAATATAATCCTTTATTCCTGGGGCCGACCAAATGTAGTAGAGATGCCATGGAGCTTGATCTAGCAGTGGGCAATGAGGTAGCCAAATACCTCTTCTCTGGTCTCCACAATTTCCTTCAACGTAAATGGGTCACAAAAAACGATATAGATTGATATTAACATCTGCTACCCATCCCCTTGTCCTATAAATTATCTCCCTGATCTGAGCATATTATACGTGGATATAAGTACATGTAGAATCGAAAGCTGTGAAATGCCATCATCCTGCTGGTGCACACAATTTCCTTCAAGAAAAAGTAGCTATTGGCAGCCTTCCTTGGCATGCCAGTTATTGGCAGCCTTCCTTGGCACACTAGCTATTGGCAGCCTTCCTTGACACGCTGGCTGTTGTCGGTCTTCCTTGGCAAGCTGGCTATTGGCAGCCTTCCTTGACATGCAAGCTATTGGCAGTCTTCCTTGGCATGCCTTCTATTGGCAGCCTTCCTTGGCATGCTAGCTATTGGCAGCCTTCCTTGGCAAGCCAGCTATTGGCATCCTTCCTTGGCATGCTTAGCATGCATTTTGTAAATTGTCCAATGTGCACAGAGGAAAGCTTTGTATATGCGATCCCACGATGCATCTGTAATGAACACTTTCGCCTGCAAGATCGGGTAGAGCTCTCACTTTGAAGTTACAGGGGGCAAGTGTGGACACCTCTTTGTTGTTGGCAAGTTTGGATAATAACCATTATGGAGGTGGATATTAATTTTGTTTTGAAAAGCATTGGCAAAATGAGGGCAGTCACCTTTACAGTGGACTTCTTTATTGTTTGATAATATCGATGTTTTTCTAGAATTTTTCCAGAGGGCTCGCTTACCTCCCCTTTGTACCACTGAGTGTACAGTTTCTTCATGGCCCCCGTGTTGGTGGCACGCTTCTCCCGCAGCATGACAGCAGTCACCAGTGCAGGCAGCACCACAGCAAATAACCAGACAGTCTTCATAGCTCCACAGAGTCTAGCATGGAATGAGAAAAAAATATGTGACCAAAAGTAGCCTTCCTTCATGTTAGGCAAGGAGGATTAAAAAAAGCAATGTAATGAGCCTCCGTGACTGTTAAAATTCATTTCTGCATATCATTGATTGCAAATATTTAACCTCTGGCATGAAATAGCGTCCCATCTCCCAGATGTAAAACCAAAGCGTGTCAATAATCGTTATGTATAGGATTTCTGACAGTGTATAGGTTAGTTGTGGAAGTTTCTGTTTTTATAATGGCCCAGAATATATCTGGCAGATTCATTGGGACATTCTGCATGAACGTGTTTGCAACTGGGAGATATGATTCCCAGTATTTATGGCCTTTCAATGTGAGGCTGTGATCACAGCGACAGGTCCCGCTCCCAATGGAAAACCTATTGTAACAAGGGAGCCAGATGCAAGTGTTGCAAAATAAATGGGCCTGGGATGTATACCCTATGGTCTCGTTATATTCTTAAAATAAAAGACTGCGATGGGCTTTTGTGTTGAGAGATGCAAAACTACTTGTGTCCCCCAAGCACTCGATGTTTTTATTTATTCATTGTTCCCTATTTTTTAATTGACAGAAATTGTATAAACTACTTTACATGTATATTTAGTAAAAACGACTCTGTCAAAATGAACTGAGCCAAAATGTTCGTCAAACACACTCTTTCGAACCCCCAAGAGAGCCTTTCAATGCTTTTTTGTCATGTGCAAAACTGCGCATGGCAAGCCTGAAAACTGTCGTGACTTCATAAATCGACCTCAGTGCAACTCAACAACTCACTGGTAGATATAATATGATTCTGAAAACAGTTTATATGTCTACTAAAAACGAATAACAATCTGTATGGAACCTTGTCAAAATGAAATAATGGGACCAAGTTTCCTACAAAGCATGTCATCACACAGGATCTTTGCATCAGCGTCAAAACAGATGAGTCTCACAAAATGGGCATCAGGATTGAAACAGAGCATGGTTGACAGAAATGAGTGTCAAGGTTGAAATGGATGGTTGACAGAAATATGCATCGAGGTTGAAAGTCAAGGCTCACTGAAAAGAAAATATATATACTTCTCGACAAAAGTACAACCGATCTCAAGCAACCATAACAGGCATAATTTGTGAAAACTTGGCAGACTCATTTGAAACCTTTTTACGTCAAGGAGCAATGTTTTTTTCTGAGAAGCCTGTAAATTACATTAATTGGATAGAATATATTTTGTGTAATTTTGAACACAAACACACACAAACATTTACATATATATATATATATATATATATATATATATATATATATATATATATATATATATATATATATATATATATATATACATATATATACATATATATATATATATATATATATATATATATATATATATATATATATATATATATTTGTGTGTGTTTGTGTTCAAAATTACTTGGATGGGTCTCTACCGAGTTCTTAAAATGATCACACTTCATTGGATTTAAGATGTTGCGCAATTTTTTTAACTCTTGTTTTGGCACAGCCTTTAAATCATTTTCTCTTAGGATGGGGTTGATTTTTTCTTTGTTTTTATTAAGAATGATGTGTTTTTCGCTGCTTTTGACTTTTTCAGCCAACATTTCTTCAAGCTTGACCAAAATGTGACTGGACTCATTCATATCTGAGCTTAGTCACAACATGGTGCTACTAATTCTTAGCGAATTATTGGAAATTATCAGTCATAGAGCGTATACATATTAGCATTGTTAGCGTAGGTGTAGCAACAAACTCCTTATATTGGCCTGTTTATCGATAATGGCGTTCAATATAACCTTGGGTGACCTTATGAAGGGCCAAACTGTCCAGTTGACTTATATGTGGATAAAGGGAGTTTCCGAGTCCATGGTTATCATTAAACAGTCATAAAAAATCCTTTTTAAAATTTGCCATTGGACAACCTTGAAAGGCCAAACTGACCCGTTGGCTTAGAGCTTGGTAAAATTCGATCAATACTTGATCCTGCCGCTTTCATTTGAAAAATAAAATGGCTCCAGACATGTGTGAGGGAAGACCTTTATGTTTGAAAACAGTGATCATTGTCTTAAAGTGTGGTGACCTTGATATCATTTTGAAGTTAACAGGACCACGTCAGAGATGACCAACTTCATGATTTTTGTGGAGGTATTGTTTTTGGTGTTTTTAATATTATAATTATCATCGTCGTCGTCGTCGTCGCTATTATTATTATTATTATTATTATTATTATTATTATTATTATTATTATTAAAGCTGTATGTTTACCCACAATGCTGTACGGTAGTGAGGTCTGGTTGCCGAGTAAAAAAGACATAGACGCCCTCTCTGTGGCCCATAGAAAAGCAGCCAGGCGGATCCAAAGTCTACTGGAGAAAGCAGCTAATGCGGGAGTTTTGTGCACGCTACGTTGGATTATCGTGGAGGGAGAAATAGCTGTCAAAAAATTGTGTTACTGTGGTAACTTGCTTAGGCTCCCAGTTACATCAAGGGAGAGAAAGATACTTGTGAACCATCTTTTTCAATACAGGTATAAGACAAGCACATTGAATGGCACTGTAACAGGGTCTATTATAAAGTATCTCGAGAAATTTGGTCTTATAGACACAGTGATGGAAATTTTAGATCTCGGAAGGGTTTTTCCAAACAAATTAGTGTGGAAGAAAGAAGTGAAAAGAAAAGTGTTTGAAGCTGAAAAACGTGAATGGAAATTGTCAGTGACGTTTAATACTAAATTAGAATTATTTCGGAACGTGGTATTTAATATTGAACCACATTTGTGGTGGCAAATTGCACGAGAAAAACCTCAATTTTTGGGAAGTATTACGAGTACAGTAAAATTAATGTTTGGTGAACATATCTTAAATGAAAATGCCAGTAGATATTTAGGACTGCCTAATCAATCCTGTGTCTGTACTATGTGTAATAGTGGTCAAGTTGAAAATGTTGAGCATTTTGTCATGGTTTGCAGCAAGTATCAGTTTTCAAGACAGAGATTGTTTCAACAAATATGTAGTGTGTTTCCGGATTTTGTCCAGCTTGGTTATAAAGAGCAACTATACATTATATTTGGTGGTATGTGTGATATCATGGAGGTGGAAAAACGCAGGAAAATTATGGAGATAAGTTGTGTTATCATGAGTTTTATGTATAAAGTAAGATGGGCCGAAAAAAGAAAAGCTATAAAATATACATGAGTATTGAATACATCCGGAGTGCCTAGCAATTATACGTATAGGTGCACAATGGAAGTCGCGCAAGCGCTCTACATGAGTTAGAGTTATGCAACCCCAGATTAATCAAATTGTAATTTGTATCCTTACACCTGTGTGTTTAAGTATACATATATATTTATATATATACATATATTAGTTTTGCTCCCTAATGTGATGTTTTTTTTTGGTAAAATTTATTTCTGTAACTTGAAAATCACTGAAATAATGTAATTGTGTATTAACTGTATCTCTCCAGTCAAAATGGAGGCAATAAAGAATATACATACATACAAACATTATTATTATTACTATTATTATTATTATTATTATTATTATTATTATTATTATTATCATTATTATTGTTATGATTATGATTATTATTATTATTTGTATATATATTGTGTAAAAAGTTTTTGCCTTATCCTGCATTTTGGTTAAAGGAAAATTAGATGTTACACCGCAACAAACAGAATGAATGAAAAAAAATGACAGGACCAAAAATAAATAGTGAATCGACCTGGGTACATTGGATTATTGCAAAACTCTCCCTGTCTGCCTGATGCAGGCTCCTTATTGGGAATATGTGTGCAATGACAGGTGCCTTTGGTGTCTCTACCCCAGCTGTTAACGAATTCTATGAAAAAAAAGTGAAAAACAAGGGCATTTGTACTTTATGGTGTCGAGCTAGAACTAGTGGAAAAATATCTTCGATCTGAAATGTCTACTTCGTGTTATTGGGAGATATCAGTCCTATATTTTTATATTTCCAATATTACGTCCTTTAACTACATAATGTCAAAACGCAAAAAATAGACATTTTAGATTTTTTTGTGCTGACAGAATTTATGTTAGTTTCTCAGATATTCTTGTAATAAACACTGTCCATTAGGTAACAGGAGGAACCTTGGAGGTTCTTGCAAGGTACGAGTGCATTTTGCAGAAAATTGGTTTAGGATACGTATTTGGGATTGCCGCCACAACAAAATTTTTGTATGTAACGTGGTTCTTGTCCATTAATCTGGTTACCAGGTCGTAGGAAAAATATAAGTCAGATTGGACATCATGATCTTGGCATACCCAGAGATCAGTTGTGGAAATTGAAATATAGACTGAAAATGTATTAAAAATAAAATCCCGACTGGTAGCATGTGTTCATGCAAGACGTACGTTCATATTCCAGTGTAACACATAACAGTAGCGTGGTCCCAATACACCTGTAATAAAGATCAAATAACTTTTTTACAAATTGCTTGTGACTTGCTGGGTATTTTATGCTTTTTGGTTATGGGTTTGACTAAATACACACACACACACACACACACACATACATATGTATGAATATAATTATGATTTTATTCGCACACAATATATGGCACAGTTCATAGAAAACGTATCCTCTTGAGGTTTACACTGATCAATCTGTTTCACAGTAAGATTATCTGTGTAACAGTTAGAGATGCAAAATCAAAGTATACTGTGTATACTTTAATTTGTCCTCGGCAAGAACAGCCCACAGATGTGATTTATACTGTGTGGGAATTTGTACTCTGTGTACTTTTATTTGTCATCAGAGAAATCAGTTTAAAAATCAGCTTTTACATTGCTGGCATAAGCAATGTGTACATTCCAATTGTTTGCATTATAACAAAAACTGCAAATCAGTTAAGTGTATTACCAGGGGTACCACTTATACTTTCGTTTTCAGATCCAAGCAAGCAAGTCAGCACAGTCCTGCCTAAAGGGTGTCTGCATGTGGGGTCTGCTTAGGCTTTTATTTTCCAGCAGGTGCTATTAGATACTTTGTGGAATTCAATTTGTTATTCTGGATGCTAAATTCAATAAGTGAGGATTTGTGTTTTTTTTAAAGACTGGTCTGGAGGGAGTAGGTTAATATTACCTGAGCTATATGAAACCATGCTGGTCAATATTGGCTAAGCTATATGAGAATATCCAGGTCATTATTATTATTATTATTATTATTATTATTATTATTATTATTATTATTATTATTATTATTATTATTATTATTATTATTATTATTATTATTATTATTATTACTATTATTATTATTATTATTATAATTATCATTATCATTATAATTATTATTATTATTCATTTGTTTCGTACACAGGAGATACACTGTTACATACAACATGTAGAAAAAGAAAAGAAGGCAAACATGTGTATATATATATATATATATATATATATATATATATATATATATATATATATATATATATATATGTAATTACTTAAGTATGTCCATGAACTGGTGCATAGAACACATTCTCATGTGAGAATTGTTCCTGTTCATGACACGCAAAAAAAAATTATCTCAGATAGTTCTTGTCGGGTAGGTCCAGTTGAAAACTTGATGTCCCGAGCCAAACATAGCTTTCATAGAAACATACTGATTTAAACGTCATTGTTTTCAGGCACTGCTGAAATTGACATTACATGAATGACATGCTGCAAGCAAGAATCTTTCACTGTATATTTGTCTAACCCACAGTTTGACATAATGAAGTTCAAAGAATTACAAGTTGCAAAACAACTATTATGAAAAGAAAGATGTGCACACTATCACATCATCACTGTTTATGGCTTTGTAGAAAAATATAATGAATCTCTTATGCAGCTGTACGTCTATTGAAAGGTCATCAGAAATTAATGGGAGCAATATACTATGACTTCTGCGTGGAAGACGATGCCAGAGATACCTAGCAGCCTTGCGCCAGGCAGTAAAGAAATGTTCAACCTCTCACTTGGAGTAATCCCACAGCTGGCACCCGTAAAGAGGCACTCCATAAGTTTTGAAAAGATTGTATCTTGTATCAGAAAAAGCATTGCCAGATTGTGCCATGAACATTTTAATCTAGGTCTGAAATAATTGCATACATTGTGATACAGCTTCCTGCAAAGAATTTAGCACAACCATATGGCCAAGATGCTCAAATCTGTCAACTTTGGGAATTGTTAATTATCAGAAAACAAGTTTGAGCAATTTTCACTGCTACCGTAAGTTGTGTCTTTAGATTTGTCCGAATTAGATTTTACATGATATTCTTAAGAAAACGTTGAACACGTATCTACTACTTTGGACATCGAAACTGCAGTGTGAGGAATAAAGACTACATCATCAGCAAAAGCCAATGCACCTGCAAAGTAATGGCCAATGTGACATCCAAACCAAGAAAATTATAGGCGTTTCAATAATTCATGGATATATAAACACAGAACAATATGGGGGAGATTACTCCCCTTGTTGGACACCATTTGTGCAACTGAATTTGTGAGAAGTAGCACTACCCCAGACGACGCTTACCACTTAATTTCTGTATATATTCAATAATAGTCTAGCTGTTACTGGACACAATCCATTTGTTAGTAAGAGTTTAAACGAAAGTATACTCCACCCGACCAAGTGCTTTAGCAGCATCGAAAAATACTCCATGCACATCAGTGTCACCTAAATTATAATAATTTATAATTTCATAAAGGGAAAACGTACATTGGGTCGTTGAGCTATCAGGCTTAAAGATGAATTGCAAATCCGATGAACTGAGAGCATTATAATTGTCCTTCAAGATTATCCGGCTATAGCATCTTTCCGACTATACTGCTTAGAGCTATGCTTTTATAATTAGTGGAGTCATTCAATGATTCGCATTTGTTCTTAGGTATAAGGTTGAGTGACATGCATAAAAAACTTTCAGGGGTATAGCCGTGTCGCACCATTGCGCTGAATAATGAGGACAGGTGAATCTGAAGTGAGGGAGTTCTCCAAGACACATGGTCTGAATAGTGTCTAACCTCCCTGTCATGCTTGCGATGATCAGTGGCAAATTGGACACTTTCTATAGATACATGAAATGGCGATTTACCGTTTTCATCAAAACTTAGCAATTCTATGCAGCTATTAATCTCATCGCGAAGTTTATGCATCTGCCAAGAATCATAAGACACAGTGTTGTACAAACTTTTGTATTCGTCCGAAAAAAAGATTGGCTATATCTCAATTATTTGTCATATTATCTACAATCCCGGGGAAACTATATCCATTATTTTTAATCTTTTTTAACGTAAGCCAAAAATCTTTTGTGTCATCAATGCTGCTAATTAGTTAACGGCATGCATGTCTTTATTTGCCTTAACGGATCTTAGTGCATAGTGATATTTTCCATGAGTCCTATTACGGATATCTGCCAGAATACCGTTTCTGGGAGAATTATCATTCTTCATAATACTGTGCAAAAAAAAAAAAAAAAAAAGAGCCTGTTGTCTGTAAGGACGCACAGAGTTATTCCAACCAGGAATTGCTCTATTTGACCTTATAACAGAATGGGCGATATTTGCCACAGTGAACGTAAGACATGCATTAATAAGGTTGTCATGGTAAGACTGAATAAAATCATTATCTTCATTGCAAAAAACATCTTTCCAAGTAATTGCCTCCCAACGAATCTTTATTCAATTCAAAATCTTATCTAGAGATAATTTATACATGTCAATTTTTTCTTCAGAGGCAGCATGCTATTTCGCTTTAGGTTGTTTCTGCTGAAAGGGTTGGTCTGTGTCTGCTATTAATTTTGTCCAAGTGCAGAATGACCGGCGAATGGTCAGATAAATTATCTCCGTCATGTGTACATAAATACTGTGAAACAAGATGGAACACATTTTCTGATACAATAAAATAATCAATAGTTGTTTCGTCCGCATTATTGTGCTCTCAAACGCATAGTTTACTTCATTCCTACCATGGAAAAGAACGCGTTTCACACTTTCACTCAAGGAACAGCTTCAAATGGGCAGTATTTAGAGATCCCTGATGCACAAAATCAGTGTTAAAATCTCCTTTGAGCAAAATCTGGTTGCTATTTAACTCATCAATTTTACATGATACCTCGTTTAATATATCAAGATACTCTCTTGAGTTACTACCAAGGGAAACTGAATCACAAGGCATATACACGTTGACAATATGTATGCTAACGTTGTCCATTTCAAGAACAATGGCACAAACCCGTTTTGACTCGAAAAGTACAAGAGATATATTGTATTGAAGATTTCGTTTCCAAAATGATGGGGTCCCCCAAAGGGTCTACCTACAAGCAACTCATCGTTGGGCATTCCAGAAATACCGTGTACACAAATTTGTCAGACATTTTCCTTAAACATGTCCATTTGCTTTGAGAAGAGCTAATGCTGTTGAACCAGGATATCATTGTGATCGACCAGATGATTTAAGTATTCAAGTCTGCTTGGGCCAGGTCCATTAGAATTATATGTGGCAAAGTTCTGCTTTACCATTATACATTTGAATATTAGGAAAATCAAGAGCGTACTGGAAATGAAGTATGACAAAACCTCCAAACCTTCCCTAGGAGGGATACATTTCCTGACATGAACCCTATCTAGCCAAATTGAGTCACAAAACAAATTCCTGAATTAGAACAATAGTACAGTCAGTTTAAATGATCTAATCTTTGCGTTTGGATTTGAGATGCACTGCCTGAGCTATGTGAGACCAGGCGAGACTAAACTCCACCGTTGTGATGGGTTTCAGTTCGGTTACAATCATTACTTGATTTTGATTGTTTCTTTCATACAATGTATGGTCAAGATCAACTAAAACGAGTCGCTCATGTCAACATACAGTGGCAAATATGTTGAATTCCTCTCTATGGATCGAAACAGAAAAGAAACTAATTTATTACTTCTAATGTTATATAAGTCATTTTCTATAGTACAAATCTACATGCTTTGTGTTGTTTGTGAGCTGATGGTAAGAAAGGGTGTCCTAAATACTACGCTTGGTAACTATTTCTTCAATTTTGACAGTTAGTCTTAGACCTGCTACCTACTACACATACAAATGAACCAAAATGGGCTCAGCCAAAAGATAAGCGTCACACATATAGACACAACTAACTTTCTTGAACAACTCAGTGATCTTTGTACAGTCTTGACCTCAAACAAGACCGTTGGCCGTCAATGCACATGAAACAAGCAGGAACGTGGCACAAGCAGCCATCTTGTATTACATAATGATAAATTAAAATAGACTGTTACTATTACGGCAATTGTAAAAATGGAGGGACAAACAATGTGCTCCACAGGTATATGAACCTGTTCACGATAACATTGGAAGTATTCTGTTGTTTTTTTACGACACTATTGAGCCACTCAAGTATTTCACCACCACCACCACCCCCCAAATATGACTGTTATGCCCTCCAAAGATTCAATTGAACTATCCCCTTTGTTGAAATGCCTCTTTGCCAAATCCATGGATCAAGGAAATCTCCCAGCACAATGGAAAGCTGCAAATGTCATTCCTGATATCCTTACCCTGTATTGTTAGCTAGGTGATGGAGAGGTGTGTCTTAAACCACACGTTTCCAAACCTGAAAAGCAAGCTTCATTACTTTCAACATGGTTTCCTAAAGGGAAGATCCTGTGTGACTCAAATGGTAGACTTTGTCTAAACGCTGGGCAAAAGCCTAGACAATAAGACAGAAATCAACATACTATATCTTGACTTTTCCAAGGCATTTGACTCTATGCTGCACCATCTTTTACCACACAAGTTGAAGAGCTTTGGGATAAATAGCCATCTTCATGCTTTTTTAAAAGCTTTATAACAGGCAGAAAACAGTGTGTTGTGGTTGAAAGATCAAATCCCAAATGGAAACCAGTTATATACGGTGTACAACAGGGTTCACTTTAAAGACCTTCTCTACTTTTATTATACATAAATGACATGCTTCTATTATTGTCAAGTTAAACAAGTATGTTCTTGTTTGCAGATAACGCTAAATGCTTCAGGGAAATCAATTCTAGAGCAGATGCTCTTTCACTACAGAGTGATATAGACAGACTGCTTGTATGGAGTAATTTATGGGGTGTAAATTTTAATGCTGATAAATGCAGCTTCCTTACTGTCAGCAGGTCTCGTAACTCCATTGTTTTTAACTATAGTTTGACAACACCCTTACTAACCACGTATCCTCACAGACTGATCTAGGTTTTGAGTTAGACTCCTGTCTAAACTGGTCTAAGCACATTGCCAAGTGTTGTAATAGAGCCACTCGTGCCTTAGGCATTATCAAACGTAACATGTGTATATAAGGCCCCCTCTGATGCCATCAGCAGACTTTACATCACTTACTGCACAGTCACCTGGAATAGCGTACAGTTGTCTGGAGTGTAATCACTAAGAGAAATCTCATGGCATTGGAGGCTGCTCAGAGAAGGGCAACCAGATATACTAGGGTCTCCCTTCACTGAATCCTATGAATCCCGTTTAGCGAAATGTAACTTGCTTCCTTTATCCTACAGACTGGAGCAACTGGATCTTGTTTTCCTCTACAAATGTCTAAATGGTCAGCACAGTGTAGAGTACCATAACATGTTTCCAGTTCAAACAGCTTCCAGAAATTTACGTCACTCCGATAATAGCATTCATTTCAAGGTTGCCCACTGCCACACTGAAACCTTTCGTTCATCATATGTTAATCATACAATTCACACCTGGAATATCTTACCCTCTAACATCCTTCTTCATCAGCCAACATTTAAGAAAAAAAGGCTAAGAACCTACTACAAAAAATTGCAGTCTGAGTACTTTGATTATTAAAATACCTGTATATGGGTGAACAAGTGCTTCTGTCCCATGTGCAGGGAGTACACATGCAAGTGCTCCAAGTTCTTTTATACGTGTCGAACTGTTCATCATGCTAAATTATTATCCATAGAGGCTGAGTCTTGACCACACGCTTCCTCGTATATCATCCCTGGGGGGTCGACTTTGATTGGTGTCTTCACCTGTGGGACTCCACCAAATCAGTAGTCTTTGTTCTATATGTTGGCTTATATTGAATTATATGTATTATATAATTTTTCCATTACGATGTACATATTCTGCTGATTGAAGCTAAATATATAAAATTTTGTGCAACGTAGCACAAAGACGTACCTGAACGAGCACAAATTATTGCCTGTCTTCAGCATTATCAGGAACTGCATTTCGAAAGTTTCTAGATAGAATTTATCGAAGATGTCGACGATAAAGGTCCATTATTACTTGGTTCAGCAAACGAAACGCTCTATGTTTGACAGTGCAATACACATCTTATCTTTATGATATTAAACGTTTCTAAAGGAAGCACATTAAGATGTCTGACAACGCTTGGTTGTTTGGAGTTAGACAAAGATCGGGCTAGATAAAAATTGAAAATGAAGCATGTATTGTAAGTGAGCTCTATTTCTTCGAAAAACAGTGAAAAGTTAGTTGGTGTAGAGGGAAACTTAAGTGTCTTACCTTGATTTGCCGCTAGCGTTGACTTTTTCCTGTTACAGATGAGGTCTGAAGACACGGAACCTGTTGCTTATTTATATCGTCAATACCAATTTAATATTCAGGACTGGCGTGATAGGATCCAAGTGAAATGGCATGCTTACATTGAGCATCATTTGTTTTCCTTCAAAACTGTCTGCAGAAGTTTCAAACACTATCGAAATGTATGTACATATTAGCTGTTTCTTGAAGTCTCGTCATTGTCACGTCCTCTTCGTCTGTCCATGGTTTCTGTACTACAAGCACCATGCCGTCTGTGCTTGTACATTAAGTGGCTTGTGATGGTGTACAGATGTTCAATGTATTTGGTGCAAGTCAAAAGATTATAAGTCAGGCAGAGTCCATTTTACATTGTCACAAAGGCACGGGTGTGCTTTGCTCTGCTGCCAGGAATGCAAGATCTGGCACGGGTTACATAACTCTCTTTGTCTTTTTATTTACACGTTTTCAAAGGTCCATGAGATAATAATAATAATAATAATAATAATGATAATAATAATAATAATAATAATAATAATAGTAACACATGTTTGTGAAATATATTATCTTGTTGTACTCTTTGACCGATCCTGGTGAATACAATGGATATGCATTTAATGCCTTACCATTTTTACATCATTTAAAAAGTTTCTAGGTGTATACTATCGAATCAACAATAATTATGTGTGACAGCCAGTGCGCCACAGATTACCCCTTCAATAAAATGGTGAAAAAGGATCCCGGTTTAAACAACGTCTCATCCTACACTCGAACATTTGTGGGCTTCCGCCACATTTTGATGTGCATGTATTCGAATCACACTGGAATATCTGGCTGCAAAAACCACAAGGCCACAACTCATGTATGCTTACTGTCTCTTGACTCAATCTGCTGTCACCCTCACTACTTTTGTCCATGTCAAGTCCTCTCTTGTGGTGCGTTTGCAAGACGGGTTAATATCTGATTAGTGCACTCCCCTATTGCTATTGAAAATAACATGTGTTAAAACCCAATTACAACCCTCAGTTTTTAGAGGTGAAAAAGAGTATAATAGTATCAAAAGGAAGGTACCGTGTGACCACCCTGATTGACTGGCTTCTATAAGAACATAATTATATAATGTTTTTCGACGTCTGGCTCTCTAAGATGATCTGATTCTTACAGATGACGCAGGGAATTCTTTTTACAGCTGTGAAGAGAAAATAAGATACAGTGACAGTTTTTTGGCCCAGAGCCAACTTTGAAAAGCTTGTCATGTGGGTAAAAAAGGGACTGCATCGAGTATTTCACATATATTTGCTGTATACATGAAAATATATAAACATATTTCGATACCAAATACGTTGCACTTTGCCACTTATCTTGTACATTTATCCAAATGTGACTGATAGACTAACAATTAAATTAGTACACGTTTGATAGACTATTATAAATTTGTTAATGAGGTCTTCATTGCTTGCTATCTCTACTGTGAGTCTATGCAAGGAGGGAATGCAGATATTCCACTCTTTTCGACCGCATGTTTGTATTGAAATAACGCTACTGCATGATGATGCATTCGGTAATATTTTATATTGATGCATGTTTAGTTTACGTGTTCATGGCAGATAGTGTCATGATGTATCAAAAGTACGGATATACATGGCTAATCCACCATATCATTCGTTCTCTTATATTGAGGAATTAACGCAACTTAACGATTTTCCTTGTTTTTCATTCAGGATTCAAGAATAGACCAAGATTTTGTTTCTAAGGATTCAAGTAGGCTGTAAGTGTTCATCCTAAATTCAAAATTTACATATTCATCTGACCAGTATTCCAAACAAGTGAATGAACACATCTGTTTTATTCTTCTTCTTAATATATCCACCTTGAGCACTAGTTTGAACAATTTTTACAAGTAATTAGGTTTTCAATTTTATGGGGCTCTCGGAAGAAATGTTTTTACTTTTTAAAGACAAAATTTTGTCATTTAGTTAATAACTCAGACTGTATATTTTTGACCTTTTAATTTTCTTGAGTGTATTCTGGTAAATCTTTGGTTTTCAATATCACACTTGTTTTCTTTTATGGATCATCTTAAGATAAATTTTTCCATCCTTTAAATTCAACTAGTAAAAGAATTTTTTCGTCTGTTTTGATCCATTCATTCCTATATTTGAATTTACATTAAATCAGCAAAAATAATATGTTTAAATCAAAAAGAAAAGCATCTTTTTCTTGTTTCAAATTTCTTTTTCAAAATTTGTACCTCCATTCAATGTATTAGTTTTAGGACAGCGAATGGTCTGTCACTTTATTACAATATTTCCTATCACATGTTTTTGAGAAGAAGGTATATTTTCTATTTTTATAAAAAAGTAACTTTTTTTTCCCGAAACATGGGTAACCACAAGGCATGTATAACTTGGAATTTAGCTTAGAATTAATCGGAATTGTTTTACTTCTGATAAAAACTCAAATGTATTCTGATATTGCATGATGTTTTATGACATACATTATTTCGAAATCCAACACATATCAATATTTCAATTTTGTTTAATAGAACAGTTGAAAAATAAACAATTGTGCGTGTAAAATATTTTAAAATTAATAGATACTAAGCTGGCTAATTCTGCCATATCCTCCGAAGTAAATCCAAGGTGTCAAATCTAAAAGTACAAAAGTTTCAACAGAAAAATCGGAATGGAAATGTATGTTTTCCTTTCTAAAATTGCTAAATTCGTATCCAAATATCAGACTATATACAACTCAAACTTTTTACTTGTTTTACAATACTAGAATCACGTGACGTATTCATCCGAACTTTCTATCTATTTTCATTTTTATCATCCCTCGATTAGCAAATTTCGAGATTGATGTAGGGTGTTATAAATTCTGTCACTACCGAAAAAGTCTAAAAATTCTTTTTAGACTTTGATGACCCTGTGGTTACTATGCGATGCAAACCCCTGAACGATGTGAATACAGATACTGCCTGTCTGTTAGGGTACTTGCTCTTTGGTTTCCATATACCATAATGAATTACAGCGTCGGCTACCATGAAACTTTTTAAACACACTGTTTTATCCTAAAACTGTCAAAGGGTGATATATAGAGATCCGCACAACATGTTTCAGGACCCACACCGGCAAATGTGTTTGAAAACCTCTCTAGACTGAAAGAAAACAGGAGAACCTCCTGCTAATATATATAAGTGTAAAAAATATTTTTCACCCAAGAATTAAAACTATGATATAAATCTTAATACAGACTATTTGAAGTTTCAAAACTCAATAGACAACACAATCATACACAGAGTTGTTTAGTAAGAATTGAAGGACATGTAGACTTCCAATACCTGCACTGTTTGACTACAATCCCTTTTCCATAGGCAGGCTTAGTTTAAGGTTTCTCTTTGCGGCTAGTGAGCTCCTATTCTTGATCTTTCATCTTTAGCTTGTAACTGTGCTAGTATCGTTAATATGGCTTTTGAGCTAATCTCGTAAACACTTGCCTGGGAAACATCGTGGCTACCGTGATCTCTATGAATGTAAATAATTGAGAAAATCATCGATTAACGTGCTTCTTTCAAAACCCCGTTTTTTTTAAATAAAAGTCACTACTTCCCTTAACCCTGGATAAATTTAAGGGTTTCGGTACAAAATCCGAGGTTTTTAAAATTTTCAAATAACAGCAAAAGCCACGGTGTTGAAATGTTAAAAAATCCTGGGTTTCGTGATATCACAACACTTTGGGATTCGTAAGTTGTAATTTGAGGAAAACAAGGCACCTTTTTGTGAAGATCCAATCAGTACACATAGTCTTTAGACTACCAGCTGTGTTACAAACCCCGAGATTTATGCACTTAACATCACACTTATCTGCCTTGTTGAACTACTCACCCCCTCCCCCCCCCTTTTTTTTTTTTTTTTTTTACAAATTGGGATGTGGTCAGGTGGCTTTTTGCCATTCCCTATGCAGCCTTGCGATAGCTGCAGAAGGTTGCTGTTTAAGCCGCCGGCCATTCCATGGTCCCAATATAAATGAAGTTCTAAGTATGCAGTCAACCTTTCTAATTTGGTGTTTCATGGGTCCACTCAATAACATAATAGTCAATCCTATGTCCGGCTTTGCGGCAATATATTCATTTCGTTAATGTTTTTGTCTTTTTCCTTTTGGTATGAGAACATGAATGAGACATCATAGCGTCTCTCTTACTATCCATACATTGGTTTCATACATGCTTTAGTCAACAGTCTTTTTTACGTCACACAAACACAATATTGCATGTCAAAGTAACAGGTCCAGTTTGTAAAGTTAGTCATTCATTCAAACACTTATTTATCTATTCTTTTACATCAATATCACATTATTATGCTAAATCAAAAATTTCTCATCTGCATATTATATATATCAGTGCTTATACTGAATAGGCCTATATCTTTTCAAAACATTTAGGTCGCTAGGTTATAAATGATGTTGCAAAGGTTTAGAGGACCAGATTTAAACCACTTGTTGCCTATTATGGGTTACTGGCTGTCTCAAGTCAGGAGTGAATTTGTTTCTTCACATCTGTATTGCAATCTGAATGCTGCAGCTTTGGTAACTGTGGAATCTTTTGGCTGTCATTGTTGGGTTTGAAATTAATGAAAGTTTTTGTCAACTGTTTGATTACATAAAGAATGCGATGAATGACTTTTTCATATGCAATCTTTGAGCTTCTCAAAATGAAACATATCCATTTGGCTTATGCACGTACATACGCTGAAGCAACATCCATGTTAATAGGAGGGCAGGTTGTGTGATTTTTTAAAAAAAATCATACGATATCACCATTACATTCATTTTGTGCCCCCACTCTCCCAAAAAGAAAAAGAATAGGACAATTGGAAAAGGATCCGTTGCCTACCCTAGTCCATCTTGTACTAGAAAGGCAAGTTTTATACCACCAAATGAGCAGTGCAATTGGATTGGTTACCATAACCTGATTATCGGTATACCATCCTTGTAACAACAGTGGCAAGGCTCCCGAGGAAAAGGGGTACTTTCTTGGCCCATCCAATAACAACAGCCCATCTCGTAACAACAGCGGCAAGGCTCTGGAGGTACTTTCTTGGCCAATGGAAGATCCTCGTCACAACAGTGGCAAGGCTCCGAAGGATAAGGGGTATTCCTTGGCACATCCTAGACCCTCGTAACAACAATGGCAAGGCTCTGGAGGATAAGGGGTACTTACTTGGCCGATCCAAGATCCTCATAACAACAGTGGCAAGGCTCCGGAGGATAAGGGGTACTTCCTTGGCGTCAGTGTTGATATGACGATTGCTGAATGGTAAAATGCCCATAAATTATGCTCCCGACGATTGCACATTCTAGTGCAATTTCGAATATGAACCTAATTATGGGCTGACCCACGTGAGTAGTTTTAAAATATATCTGCATTCCTTACAACTAGCAAAATTTAATCTCATTAAATGTATATGTCTTATGAAAGAAGGAATTCTATGTTTAAGCAATATTCTGAGGGCGAAAAGAGAACAAAGACCAGTTTACAGAAGTAAATGGCTTTACCACGTTCTTCACTTTATTTACAAGGCAATGACTGGTCTTTATACAGAAATATCCTATCTGCAGTCTGAACGTCCAGTCATTTGTATCTGCACAGATGCCCTTCATATGACCTAGTTAGAAACCTCAGCCAGGTCCACCTACTGTTGATTGCAGCGGGAGGAGCCAGATGTGTGATGCATCAATGGAAAAAATAGGTGAAAACAAGTTGCTTGAAAATAAATAACACATAAACTGCATGAAAATACTTAGTCCATAGGAATGTATATTAATCAGCTCAAGGGCATTTTGAAGTGTTAGATCTACTAGTTGTTTACATGTCAAAATTAAGTACTTCAGATTTGTTTGAATTGGTTCCCTATCGAGGTTTCAACTTTTACTCAGTTTGCTTTTAAAGGTAAAATCCCTCATAGTAATAAAAGTACATTGCACAAGAGGATCCGGCAGTTGCATCAGAGGATTTAGAAGCTGTTTCAAGTGAAAACATGCCTACCCTCCATATTTTAAGTTCCCCCTCTGATAGCATTGTATCTATCTCATTGACATGAACCTGAACCCTTTCAATTTTTGCATTCAGTTCACGGCAAAAATGTTTCAAGGTTGGGTCACTAGACTTGAGTAAAATCACCTAAATTTAACTGTCATGGAGGTGTCTCATAGGATATCTAAGTCAAAGCTGCTGGGGGGGGGGGGGGGGGGTCAGGTATGTCCTCTTTCCCTTGCAGTCAAAAGCACATCTAGTGTGGTGACTGCAATCTCCACATCCAATTAGTACAGAAAAACATGATCCACATTCATTAATTCCAAACCCAACAATGACAGCAAATAGATTCCATACTTGCCAAAGCATGAACAAAACATTTTCGTTCACAGGATTATTTTCATTCAGTTTGGTTTCGGGCTGTAGATGTCCCCATTTTGGCTAAGCTATCCACATGGTAACACCCCACCTGTTACTGTCCCTGGTGATTTACAGATGAATTCTTGAACACTTTTGGCTGCCATCTCTTGGATTATAACTTCTTCATGCCAGCGAGATTTTTACTTTCTTCCACAGGAGCATTCCCTAGCTCGAAAAAGAGGCAGAAATGCAGTCAAGCGTGGGAAGCTCCAAACCTAAAGAAACAACTTGCTTTCATCCTTTGCTGCTGGTCACAATAAGTGAAACAGTGACACCTGTGGGGTGTCCTCACTGGGAAGAGCACAGGTGCTGGTAACGTTCAGTCAGCCAAGCAAATATAGGCGGGGGGGGGGGGGGGGGGAGGCGGCAGAGAGGGTGAACCTGGGACATCTGTACTTGCAATGCCCTCCCCCCTCCATAGGTCCTTATCTCCAAAAAAAATTGCATATTTATCTGTGCAGTCAATCATTCGTGGTAATAAGATGGGAGATGGTGGGTCAAAGGCACTATGTTGTCACATGGAGCTTGTAAAGAGAAAGGTAAGGTTCGAAACGAAGCTCACAGCTGGACCACCATCACGCTTCATGTTTGACATGATTTTTTCTCTTTTCTGTGCATACTAACAAGCTGCAACTCACCGGTTTATTCCAAAATCTATATTTTCCAGGTATATAACACTGATAACCCATTGAAATCCACATATATCTATGGCAACACGCCTATAATTGATACAAATGTCCCACAAAATCCATTTCAGGCAAAGAGTCCAACATTCCAGCCTGAAATTCAAATGTGTAATTCATCCTGAATCAAGTTCGTCCAATGGCATTTAGAGTATGATAAGCATGCAAACGGAATGAAAAAACCTACTGCAATGAATAGCTTTAATCGGGATATTCCAGGTAGATTGCTGTTGGACACATTAGCAATACTGGGAATGTGGTTGAGATGTTGGTACAGTAAATGAGTGGGGAGGGGGTATCCTGGGTATGGATAAGCCACAGAATGAAATGGGGAAAATGCTTGGATCACCACTTGTACAGCAACAGGAGCAATCTCAGGGGAGTTACCATGGAATGCCATAACTGACAGAATTGACACAGCCAAATTTGAATTACTTGAGTAAGTTACAATAGGTAAGCAAAGACAGGTAGTGCGAGAAAACATATAATGAAGCTATTACAGAACAGACATGATGGGCCAAAGACAAAGAAAACCTAGCAGAAAGGTATGAGCTGGAAGGTTATGATGAAGGTGAGGATTGTGAAACATATATTAGGAAGGTGGTGACAGACTCAGTCTTAGACTCAGATCAAATCTATTTATCAAAGTTTTGGTGGTACATCACAATATAGCAGGTAATATAATGAGATAGCAGTACATAAAGACATTAAAATCAAATTAAAGTTCAAGTATTTTGGGTACAATAAGTCAGCAACTTTGAGAATGTGTAACTGTTTGAAAAGAGGAAGAGCGTGTGCATTGACTTTGCCAAGACGGATGACTTTATTGTGCTTAGTGTGTTTAGTAATGCGATCACAAGAGCAGCCCCAGGCAAATATTGCATAATTTAAGTGAGGCAAAACAGGGAGTTTTACATGAGTAAGAATCATTTGATAGGCATAAATTTTTTATGTCTCTTGAGTGTGCCTGTAACCCTTGAAAGTTTAGTTGCTATTGTATTCATATGGGCTTGCATATTTAAATTTTCATGGATTCTCATCTCTACAAAGTCAAATTCTTCTGTCCTGTCAATAGTTGTTTCGATTTTGATGTGAAAGTTAAGTTTAATTTCAGTTGAGGATTGTGAAAAATCATAAACTTGGTTTTGGCTATGTTTAACGAAAGTCTTTTGGCTGATAGTCATTTATATACCTTATTTAATTAAAAAACCATGACCTATTCACTCTCTTCTCTCTAATTTTATCATGTGCCAGTTGCTTTCTTGGAAGATACTCGTCCTAAATTGGCTGCAGACTGTCTTTATCAATACATTCACGGCAAGCCCAATATCTGAATATTCGATGAGCACTTCTTCCACTTTCAATAAGACCTGTAATAACAGGGTAACAATTTTGCGTCTTACATCCATTGACTTACTGATCACCTTATTTGCAGCCTGTGTAAGAATTGATACCATTGATGTAGTTTTTAGTTTGTTTAAAGTAGTGTTGGGGAATTCTCCATCAGAGGCGACAAAGAGCGATGTAACATCAGCAAAAATACGAATGTTGGATTTTACAATACATGCTAAAACGTTAAATTAGGAACCACAAAGGCCCCAATATGGAGCTTTACAGAGCACCAGCATAATAGTCGCCACTATCGGTAATAGCCATTCACTGCCACCCTTTGTCATCTGTTTGATAGAAAGCTTTACTCGTAAGCCATATATAGAGATGACCTCTTACACTGACAGCATAAAATTTGTATACAGACCTATATGCTCCACTGTGTCGAAGGCTCTCTACACGCCAAGAAAAACGAAACGTACATCTTTTTCTTAATGCATGATCACATCATAAGTTTCTATTAATTGTATGACATGTGAATCGCAGGGTTTATAAGTGAATAGAGACTTTCATTAAATATTGTTGTGATATTGTGACTGATGTTGATTTAACTCTTCCTACTCTGAAAGAAGACCGAGTCAACAGCTTTCCTTGGCATGCTCTGGGCGCAATGCGCCCAGAGCACGCAAAGGAACGCTGGACCATAGCATATAATTTGGAATGATCTTCCATGTAAGTTCATCCGAAATCCCCTTAATCAAAACGAAAAATCTGTCTCTCATATAACTTAGGCCCACTAGTAATAATCAGTTACATCACGATCAATTATTCCTGCAAAAATCATGAGGTCAGGACTTGTAGTTGCTATGGTATCAGTTCAAGTATACAGTACTTGGTATTGGTATAAATTTACATGCGAATGAGGTGTATGACCAAATACTGTATCTGTGAATTTACGTGATGTTAGTCATACCAGCGCTGAGACTGACATTTGTCAACTTGGTGATAATACATTTAATCTACCAACTGCTGCATTTCAATGATGTAATAGTAGTGGTACTGTCAGCTAAGACAATGTTGTATTTAGTCCTGAACAACAATTATGTCAAGTTTAATATTCCATGTCTACACTTCATAGAGAAAATATATTAAATACCAAGTCTGGTCAATACCAACATGGCTAGTGACTTGGTAAATCCCACTTTAATTTTTTTTTTTGTCACAGATTTATAGTTGTTCTACAGTGATTGTTCTTTCTCATAATCTTGCTCATGTACCATAACATATGGAGACTGGTTGACTGGTCCATGGTAAACTGATTATCCAAAGAATATTTATATATACATAAATGTTTAGCAATGTCAGGCTTGCCTAACTTTTGTTGGTGCAAGATACCTTTCCACTTGAAAATCTCGGTTTGAAGTGTTGAAATCTACCATGATGTCAAACTTTATGAATTGGTACCATATGGATTTCCTTTTGGCTACCATGCTAATTTTTTGCCTAATCACAGTGTGTATAGTCACAGCGCATCCTTTCTCTCTGAATGTAGATCACGTTATCAAAAAAAAAGTCAAATTTGGGGGCTGTATTAGTCTTTGAGCAATAATCCTCTGATCACCAACCCATTATGTTGAAGTTCATAACTTAGTACTGCACCGTAAAAGGGTGGCACATCAGACGAAAGAGGGGTCCACATTGACATGTTATGGCCTACTGGGAATGCCGTTAATGATGGCAAAGGTAAGACCTTCTTTTGGTAGATTTAATACAACTCACTTCCCCATCGATTGGCGATTTTTGATCTATTGCAGCTTCCATGGCATCTGGTTACCCGATGTTCAAACTTATTCTCAGTATAGCATGTAGACAATGGCTAGTTTGTCCTGCTTTCTGGGGATATTTATGGCTTCGCAAATTCTTCATAAATCATATTTTCCCATTGGTCTTAAATTGGCAGCTGCAGTTGCCACAGGGGGACTAACGGCACAGCTTTTTGCACAGACAATTAAATACATAGATGGTTTCAGAGAATCTACAAGTCTCATTGGACACAAAAGTCTTTTAATTGCCGTAAACATATTTCATAAGACCTGGCTGTTGATGAATCTAACCACAGTGCAGTTTCACAGACAGCAAATGGATTTTCTTGGTAAACACTTTCATTCCATTAACATGACTATAACCATCCCATCTGAAAAAAAAATGAGTGTGGTACATATTGAGTCAGTGGTCAGATAAAGTTCCCGTTTCAAGGCAGGAAATTCAACATATTATTGGCAAGCCTCAGTTTGGTGTCAAGAGTGTAGTTTTTGTTACACGCAGTTGACAGCATTTAAAGTTCAGCCTGATTGAATGGCTACCACAAAGTAGAAAGTTGATGTTTAGTATGGTTAGATTTCGAACAAGTTTTTTTTTCATCTTTTTTTTTCAAAAGTGCGCCACATTTGCTACATGAAAACGCAGTAAATAATCTCCGATCGTGGCCCCAGATCTGACATGTGGAAGAGTGTTGGTAATGTCACAAACACAACCCACTGGCTAGGGTGATGTGTCATAAGTCAGAGTCTCTTCACTTACCCAAGCGTTACGGCAGATACAGCAGAACAGAGTGATTCTGGAGAGTCTGAATTGAGTTTGCATGTACATGGTCTGTTGAGAATGAAAAAAAAATAATCAGAAAAGATGTTGCAGTAGGGGAACAGATCATTCCACTTTACAGACATAAGAAGGTTGCCCAGAGCCCTACTGTCCCATCCCTAGTACTGCAGGGTACAGCTCTGGGACAGCCAGACGATCCCAATTTGCCATCAGGGCAATGATAATTAGTTGTAAAAAGAGATATTGCCTGTCAATGAATTACTAGACTTCATTTAAGAAAAAGCATGCATGCAATAAATTGGAATTTGCATCAGGGTGGGCTAGTATTTCAATTCTAGCATTCACAGAAACGGGTGCGGTCACGCCTTTGGTGTTGCCAAGTTTGTACAAAGAGTTAATTTGTCCTTCTCATGTGTACGGATGATTAAATATAAGTTTCCATTTATGAATGGCTTTCAATATCAAAACTTCTACCCGGCAGTAACCTCGCAACTTGCAGGACAGTAATTTACGTTTCTGTATACATCGTGATCGGTGCATGTGCTTGTGATTCTTTATTTCAGGTCCTGTTTATTTTGTAACACCGGTAAATATATATGTCTGATTGACTTATATTTGGGTCCATATTAACGACAAACACACAATGGGATGAATTTCTTTCTAGCCAATTATTGGAAATTGGCCGTGGACTCTCGCAAACAGTGGTACATGACTCGCAATATACATAGTAATCGGACATATACATTACAGTGGACAGCTAATTTAACCCAGGGGCCTGTTGTAGACTGTTTAACCCTAGGCATGTGCATGGAATAAGATCGGTCCTTGTTAGTCCATGTTTTTCCCCCATTTTCCCTCATCAATTGCATCAAAATAGTTAAACACATGTAATTTTGTCAAAATGTAACCCTTTCTTACAACATTCCAGACTGGCGTTGTCACTGTGACAGTCGAATAATATTAAGGGACACTTTGTAACAGTGGTAGAACTACAGACGTATGGTTTGGTGTAATGAAAGCTTTGAAATCAGAATCATACTGAAGATTATTTTATGAATACGGTGAAAAAATTGTGAAACACTGTTCCTGGTTTAATGAGTAATGCCAAATTTGGCTAGTTCCATGGATCCTTCCATTGCCTACCAAAGAGACAAATTTGGCAGCAGTATTAGTTTTTTGTTTCTTTGATTTTTGTTTGTTTGTTTTTTTGTTTGTTTGTTTGTTTGTTTTTTTTTGTTGTTGGTTTAAACAGATTTTATTCCATGACAAATCAATTTCACAGAGGGGCCAAATGGCTTTCAAAGCAGCCTGTCAATGCAAGCATTTTGGGAGGAGGGCTTAGCCCTATTTTAACCCCTCTTGCTGGGAATAGACAAGGAGACAGGACAGACCAGACACCACACCACCCGGCGCTTTCGTCCACGGCGTAATCCTGTCTTAAGTGCATCAGAGTATTGCACTGAGCCAACTTTAAGGGAGACACTACAGTTCAACAAGACAGACAGAAGGGCTGGCTGTATAAAAACTAAACCGCCGATCATCCACATCGTTGGACTCCGCCCACACTGCGATGGACGGAAGCAATGGTTATAACTAAAAATAATACAAAATAAATAGTCGCTGTGGTACTTTCCTTATGTACTCAATTCATGTTATGGCATCTGACTGGAAATGTTTAGTTTTCACAATATATTCTTGAACTGAGAGAAAAATAATTTTGTTGTCCTCAAAGGGACAATTTGGTGTATCCCAATAAAATTGTTTCTAGAGTAAATGGAGCAAAATCTGAAATAGATGTATGTAAGCTGTCTCTTTGGATTGTGTAGAATGGACAAATAGAAAAAAATAATGCCAATTATCTTCTGCACCTTGCCCACAGCAACAACTCGGCGATTCACATAAACCAATGGCATGTAGGTGAGCATTCAACTGACTGCTGTCCATCCTGAGCCTTGCTTGAATGACAGCTGGATGTCTTTTTCCAACATAGTATGATTAGTCTCTTTAATTGAGCAAGTGACTTTAGAATCAAAGTGTTTCTTGAATAGTCGCCCTATGTGCAGCCATCCCATACCACGCTACTGTACGCCATTAGTGGTCGAATGAATGACTTGTATATTATTTCAAGGGTTTCTCTGTGTAGTAAATACTGTAAACGTTTCATGATATTTAGTTGTTGGAGGCTCTAGCAATAACAAGGTCAATGTGATCGTTACATCGGAGGTCGGATCGCAGTATTATCCCTAGGTGTTTATGTTGGTCGACGTTTTCTAACTGATGATTCTAGAAAATTAAGGGAGGGTGAAAGACTTGATTTCTCCTCAGAGATACTAACGTACCATCCGTTTTCAGGACATCGACTGTTACTATCCAATCTGCTGACCAAGAGTCATCAGAGGACAGGTCTTTGTTTAAAATGTCTGCAGTTGGGTGGGGATTAACGACAGTAAGATATAAAGATGGGTCGTCAGTGAAAAGATCGATTTTGGAATTAATGATAGCCATGATATTATTTATAAATATGAAAAATAACAGAGGATCCAGAGCAGAACCCTGAAAGACCCCTGGATTAAAAGTACCCCAAGCAGAGTTTTATCGTTAATAACGACTCTTTGCTGACGAGTTGACAGTAAATTTTAACCCATTGAAGCAGGGAGTGTGATATTCCACTACGCTCGGGTTTGAATAGCAAGCCTTGGTGCTATACTCGGTCAAACACTTTACTGATGTCCCAAAAGACTACTCGGGCCTCTTTTTGGAGATCAAAGCGAGAGAAAGTACAGTACAAGTGGATAGGAGTTGATTAACAGTTAAGTCTCTGGGCATAAACCCAGATGGACAAGAAGAAAAAAGTACATTTTCTCTAAAGGAATTTAAAAGCATATTGGAAAATTACCTTTTCCATCACTTTTCCAGCACAACTTAACAGGGAGATGGGTGGGTAGTTATAACAAGTTTGTTGGTATTACCCTTCTTATGCAAAGGTTTGTGACATGGGCCTGTTTCCAGGAACTAGGAAAGATTTCCTGACGTAATGATAAATTAAACAATTTTGTTAGCGAGTTGCAAATAAATGGCGCCCCATCTCGCAGTAGAATGGCACTGACACCATCGGGGCCGTGGCTTTTTGACATCTAAGCTTTTCAGGATATCTAAAACCTGTCACGATTAATCTGAATTGAATGAAGAAGTAGGTCCGGTGGATTTATGGTTGATAGTGCATGCGCTCTGGGTATGTCAATATTACTCTGGTCGAGAAAAAAGTTGTTACAAATTTAGGTTTGGGAGAGATTATGGGTTATATGACAATTATCAGGAATTAGTGATTGGATAACATGGGACTGATTAAAATTCATAAAATATTTTACCGTATGCCACCATGCTTTATTTTTTTATTTGCTTTCTTTAAAGAGAGCCTTAGCTTATTATTATAGTTTTTCTGTGCTGTCTTTAACTTTTTTTGGTATTAGTTTTGAATGGTGGGGGAAAAATTCCAAAAATGAATGTCATATTTTTTAACCTGGTCCCTGTTGTAGGCGCGATGAACATCGGAGAAAAGAATTATACCATGGTAAGTCCAATGGACGCACTGTGATAGATTTGCTTGGAATTTATTATTATTATTTTTGTTATTGTTTTTGCAGACCCATTCTTAACATCGTCATAATTGACGAATCGATGTCACTTTGCATAAAGTGTTCGTTACATAGGCGAGTTATGTTCCCAAAGTCTCGCCACTTATCCCTGTGAATTTGGAGTACACGGGTCCATGTTTTCAGTAATTTTAGGTCTGAAGGGAAACGTAAACAAGCTTTCGCACTTTGAGGGTGTCGGAAATGACAAAAAAGCGGCGATTAAACGCCCAGTGAGTTTTTTAATGAAAATGTGAAATAAAGTATCATTTCCACATATATTTTTTTTTAAAGTGCACAGTATGGTTAGGACCCATGGGTCACACGTGTGGCCACTTAAAACCAGTTCAAGTTGACCTTTGATTTTAATGAAAAATTTACCACACAGAAAACCAATATCTCTATCAGCCATCTTCTTGAGAGAAATTTTCTGAAAGATAAAAATCTGGTTGGGTATCATACAGTTTTTACTGTACGAACCTGCATTGGTGTCAGCCTGACGGTGTTCTGTCCACAGAGTTGTATCTATCTGTGTGTGGATGTCTTCTTCACACCCATAAGAGGTACTTCCATTGTACTTGTCCAAAAAGAATTTGTGATGTGTGCCTCGACATAAATGGTTTGGAATTATTCACTGTTGCCGTTGCCTTGTAACTGTGGGGTTCCTTTCTCTTGAATCATAAATGTGAAAAGTTTTTGTGACAATTCTGTGTGAGTTTTTGTAATCGAATCAAGCAGATCTAAAAATAAGTTTCTAAATGTCTATTTGGCAGAAATATTTTTTTCTTGTGTGCCAATTATGAGCTGGAAATTAGTTGGGTGTACACAAAATGTATCCAGAACAAATTGTAAAGCAAACTTTTATGTTGGGACTTTGATGTACAGTATGATGAGAATTTTGTTGCTAATGTAGATGGCTCTAATGTCTAAATGCTTGTTCGAGACCAGCCATTCTAGTTTGTACCAGACTGGTATTTTGTGTAAGTGGTCGAAATTTATCCCAGGAATCACAATGTGCTGAGAATCAAGGTTTTGTTTGCATTTCACCAATCTAATCATGAATCATTACATTTATTGTTTATATGGTGTCCATCGATATGTATATACATTCATTTCCGAATTCACGTAGACATTTAGTCAATTTTGATGTGGAGTATATTAACAGGAACTGAGCGTGACATATTGAGATTAAAATACAGGAGTTCACAGAGAGCTGGTTTTGCCAGAGACACCAAAAAAGAATATCTCTACAGAAAGGAGGTTTTTCATAGTTTTTCTGTTTGTGTTTCCACTTGGATTATCTTCCTGATTCTTTAGATACAAAATTTGCTCATACAAAGTTTCTTCATCGTTCCTTTTTGGTCTATGACCTCAGTTTGAAGTTATCTGCTTGGAGATGAACTTCTTGATTCTCTCGCTGGGTTTGATTTTTCTAATGCATGTTCCTTTGAATTTATATTATTGCTGAAGGGCTTAAATTGGTTATATCCTAATTGCCTGTAGCACGCTTTAACTATTTCGCCGGAGATACTTGTGAAAATTAATTGATTTTTAAACTCACGAGATGCTTTTCATGTTGCATGCTGGTCAGCTTTCTTTGCCTTTTTTCCATATGCTGAGGAAGTCAAATGTGGTGCCTTCTGGCCGGTCCAAGTTTGATGCTATGAAGTATTTGTGGTCCAAAATTTATCTGTTTGGGCATAGAATTCTTTGTATTCTGACACCCAGAATTCCAGATGCAATTCTTTGACTTGTTCATGCAAAACATGTATTTAAGGGTGGACCCTGGAGAACATAACATGCCTGCCTTTATTGATGGTAATAGTGGAATTCGGTTTGGTCTCATCACTATCATTGAAAACTGTTGTCCACTTCTCTTTTCATGGAACCTTTATGTATTTGGTAACAGTTTGAGCATTCAGGCAGTTTTTATACACATATTGAAGGGCATTAAGTGGTCCAAATGTAGTGGGACTGATGCTGTTTTTTATAATTGTCTGATGAGTATAATTTGTTATTGTTAAGATCATGTCAGGTTGGCTCAAAGTATTTGATGTACAGCTGATACATGGCTTCTTTGAATAAATAGGTAACTGTATGCATATTTGGCTTTCTCTCTCTCTCTTGTATAAATAATTAGCATCTAATTCAATTAACTGACAAGTTGACCTATATCTGATTATGAATGACAAAAAAAACTGTTACATGGAAAACAACTATACTTACAGTTACCTTTAGGAATTTCAACATGGTTTGTCTCTCTTTTTCTTTATTAACCTAACTCTTTCTCTGTGAAATAAAGTAGAATTTTAGAATAATTAGGTTTGTTGGCTGACTTGCAGATGACTTACAATGGCATACTACATTTTATCTCCTTTAAAACAACATCATGCCTTTAGCTACATCAAATTTTAGAATATTGAACTGGCTTCAATTAGTTATGTAATATGTCCTTTGGTAGGGAGAACCAATAGCAGTTTCTAGATCTGAAACCTTTTTCAAGGCAGGCCTTACGCTTGTCAAAATTGTAAAGATTCTCTTTGAAAACTTCACCTATGGTTTCTGCCAACGTATCCTGAATACCTTTGTTTCGTAAAGCACAGATAAAAAGTTTTGCCTATTCTTACAATGTATAACCCCACATTAACCAGGACTTGAAGTCTCAAAACTGGCCATTACTGTGCACTTTTTAAGAGTGCAAAATACGTAGCGCCAGGTCGGGATAGCCATCTTGCATCTGCCGCCCTGCTCCCAATTGTTTACATTCAGAAAATGTTGAAATGGCTATTGATTCAAGGTAAAAACGTTGTTTTGACAGAAATGTGATAAATCTAGCACAATGCCTGGTTGTGTACCAAATAATGAGGAGGAGGAACAATAATGATGAGGAGGAACAAAACTCTGCCACCCCGAATTTATTTGGAAATATGTACATATTCATAAATATGTATATAACCCGAAGTAAGAGTGAATATCCTGGCTTTGTTTTTTTTCCACCCAGGCCGGAGTGCATTCACTGGGATTAACGGGAACATATTAGGTTTCTTCTTAGCATACAGAAAATTAAATAAACATGGAAATTGGGTATTTGAATTAAACAAAACACTTTTAGAATTTTCAATTTAGTCACTTGGAAGGCCAAACCGTAGCGTTGCGTATAGTCACTTGCTGTTATTCATGGTAGCAATCGCCCAGTTTTAGTGGTTCCAGCTTTACTAATGCAGCAAGTTTCATCATTTTCATAATTCACGTTAAAAGTCATTGCAGGATGTCATGCGCTATCAGCTGTATGATTGAGTTAAATTGAACCATTAAACATCCCTTTGCTATCCAGGCATCTGTTCATAGGTTAAGTAAGTACTACAATTCGCAGTCCTCCTCTGTGGGGCTAGCAGTCAGGGCGGCTGTTGACCAGGGCCCACCTCCTTAGTTGCCATCATCAGCAGACGGTAATTTTGGGTCTTTCGCAAATTGTGCTCCCTTCCCATCAATGTCTTTATCATTCTCTGTAAACAAAAAACAGACCAACCGTAAAACGAGACATCAGTTGTGCAAGTCTGCTCAGGTCATTACTGTTAATGGTTATTTAGAACGCATCATCATCACTATCATCACCATTGTTATTAGTTGTAGTAGTGGAAGTATTGTTGTTGGTGTTGTTTTCATTATTATTATTATTATTATTATTATTATTATTATTTCTATATTGGCAGTGCAGCATAAAATTATTTATTTATATTGTATTACACAAAAGTGCATGATGCATGACAGGTCGAGGAGTTCTCCAAACATTGAGACTCAGAATGTATACAGGAGAGAACAATGTCCAGCAAATGACCATGTTCTAAAATATCCCTGTAAATTCGGTATCAACGTAAAAAGTAGAAAACTTTATCTTTTGCACCTGAATATCTCATTTAAGCGACCCAATGACGTGTAGGTAGGGACTGAAGGGGGAGTATTCCACGCAGAAAAGAACAAAATGGATTGCAGTATAAATCCATACTGGTGGGCGAGGCCTAGACAATATGCCTACAAACACACACTGCCTCTACAGAGCCGCCATTGCGCCTAGCAGCTTGGGCCATTCTTACCCTGCCGACCCACCTACACCATGCAAACCCACGGGCGCATTAATCAACAGCCTCATTAAGTTGGCGGATGAGCTGAAACGTTTAATTCTTATGATGAAATAATGCAACACCATGTGGAACATGAGAACAAGGAATGTGCACTGAACTAATAGGTGCACTGTTGTTATTCATAAAGTCACGAAATAAAACATTTATCTAACATAGCATGCAGAAGAAAGTAAGTATTCAGTTTAGAGATTCAACAATTAAGTTTTGCACCGCCTGAAAAATTAATGTATTACATTTATCTGGAAGTTCCCTGCTCCCAAATGGTAGGATGTAAGCTAATCTAACATTTGTGCAGTATGTATGATCAAACTTGATGGATAACATTCATCTGAAATGTCCTTGCTCCCAAATAGTAGGATGTAGGCTAATCTAGCAGATTTGCAGTATGTATGATTAAACGTGAATTAACACCAGGGGCTAACAATGGAATAATGATCCTTAGTAGATAGATTCTTTTTTTTCGGAGCATATAAAGGACCATAGAGACAGCAGTGTTTCAAATCCTCGGTTGGGTAGGACCAGGCACATGTGGGTTGCTGTAAGTTTGTGAATATCTGAATTTAGCTTAAAGCAACCTACTTGTAACTGAGTATGACTGATGCATAATTTAGCCCAGCAGTAAATAATTAATTAAGAGATCAGTGTTCGGGTGGAGGGCAAGGTCCGTAGGGTTCTAGACTATTTCAAGTAAACTAGTGTCGTCAGCACAGATACGGACATCAGAGATCAGACAAACTAGGATATCATAAAAGTTAAACAAGGAATAATAAGGGACCTAATGTGGAACCCTGGGGTACACCAGCCTGAACTGGCAGCCAGAAGGAAGGGTGACCATGAATAGTAAACTTTTCACTGCATATTAATCATTTGTGTCACTACCTACTTTCCGAGTGCATTTTTGTTCCCTTTTTTTTTTTTTTTTTTGGCAAGACAAATAAATTTCTCTTTTCAAACTTTTGAATGGAGCAGTCCCTTCATTGCCAGACGAGCGCCATAATTCTGATGGCGATTAATGCTTCATATTCGTGCGGCAATTATCGAAAGAGGCCATGGGCTTGTGGTAGCATGCTGGCACCCTGATATAACGTTCTCAGGCTCGAATCTCGAGCATGCACTTCAATTTTCTTTTTCTTTATGTTATAATGCCTAATTCTTTTTTGTCACATTTTTCATTTTTTCCCTAAAACTTTGTTTGTTTGTTTGCTTGCTTGTTTGTTTGTGATTTGTTTGTGATTAGTTTGAGATTAGTGTTCAGGTGGTGGGCAAAGTCCGCAGCGTTCTAGACTATTTCAAGTACACTAATGTCGTCAGCACAGATACGGACATCAGAAATCAGACAATCTAAGATATCATTAACATAAACAAGGAATAATAAGGGACCTAATACAGAACCCTAAGGTACACTGGCCTGAACTGGCAGTCAGAAGGAAGGGTGACCATAAATGGTAAACTTTTCACTCCATATTATTCAGTTGTATCACTACCAACTCTGCGAGTGCACATTTTCCTTCTCTTCCTTTGCTTTTTCTTTTTTTTTGGCGACAATTATCAAAAGAGGCAATGGGTTTGTGGTAGCGCGTTGGCACCATGATATAACGTTCTCGGGCTCGAATCTCGAGCATGCACTTTTATTTTCTTTTTCTTTATGTCATAATGGGAAATGCTTTTTTGTCACGTTTTATTTTTTCCCCCAAAGTCTTTTTTTTTTGTTTTGGCAAAAACTCCTTTTTTTCAATTTTAATCCAACCAAATTGAATCTTGGGTATGGCGATTGTTTTGTTGGTATTTTTCCCCTCTAACGTCCTTTTTTCTTTTTCTTTTTCTTTTTTTTTTTTTAATTTCGAAGCAACACATTGTCAGTTGACTTGTTGCCTTCACAGGTCGACAGTTCAGCCCTTCCGACTTATACGGCCCTTTTGCCTTCTTTTTTTTGAATTTCGAAGCAACACATTGTTGGTAGCTTTGTTGTCTTCACAGGTTGACAGTTCAGTCCTTCAGACTTATACGGCCCTTTTGCCTTTGAGCTTCTCCGCTCCTAGTATACCAAAATTTCGGAACAATTATACACATTTGTTATATATTTCCCGACTACACATTTCTATATTGAGTTTTCCTTACCTCTGACCTACTCAGGGGTGAAGCTTCACTAATAATGCTCAGTTGAGATGTCGGTTTAGCATATTATAGTGACAGAAGGTTTTTTTCAGGACACTAATTTTGTATCAGTGTCTTTATTCCGTGAATGTCATGCGTACGTAGCGCTATTACTTTAACAAAGTTTCTTGCATGTGTCCAAACGGCAAAATGTACTGTTGTTTTGATGGCAACTTAACTCGTACTCAATTGGTAATATGCTATTTAAAAGCAACCATCTCTATCGCAGCAGGATCAATGATCAATATCACACACACACACACACACAGACACAGACACAGACACAGACACACACACATATATATATGTATATATATATATGTACATATATATATACATATATATATATATACATATATATATATATATATATATATATATATATATATATATATATATATATATATATATATATATATATATATATATATATATACACATGTATATGGGACCAAGCTTATGTTGAGCTTGGTCACATGCAGTAAATGAAACTATTCTCTGGAACAATCCTTACCCATACTGGGAATGGAATCTTCAATAGTCTGTCCATTGATGGCGCTGTGTAATTTCACTTTCAGTGGAGTCGGGATGGGCTTGTCCCAGTTCCCAGCTCCCAGCTCCCAGAAGCCGTCGGCAGTGCGGTTCAGCTCTCCCCATGCTGACTGCTTCTCTTTCCACAGTTTGAAGGAGGTGATGGGCACTCTGCAAGGAGTGACAGAGGGCATGTGATCACACACCACAAATAGGTCGTGTAATCACAAATAATGTGTGAAGACTTTACAACTTACAAAGTCAAGATTCTATAAAACAATGCTAGCAGAACGGATTAAAAGAAAAGATTCTCACAGTACAATTCCTCGAAAAGCATTTAACACAAAATGCACCTGGATCCATCATCATTTCAATCCGGGAGCCTTCTCTGGACATGCAGGACATTTCTTCATTGACATTTCTTCACAGTTGTATGTCAGATTTGTACCCATGCATCAACCTTTTCAGTGTGGTGTTGTGGTGCGCTGCTGACTTTTTGTCACCTGGATTAAGGATGATGTAGCGAGAAAACTTCAAACTAACCTTTCATTACGAGTCTGGACCTTGACGTAATAGGGGCTGGTCCCCTGAAACTTGTATTGTATCTTGGCCTTGGTGGAGTCTACGGGACACTGCACGGCTTGAATTTCTATATTCCAGTGCCCATCTCCATTGGCTGAAAAAACCCCCAGGTCACCTGTGAGCGAGTAAAGGAGGAGTAGAGTATCAGGATAATATTCCATGTGTATCAAACACAGGTCTATTTAAATGCCATTGCCATATAACCTTTAAAAAGTAGTTGTCAAGCACATAAGCAAGATCTATTTTTTGACTCATGTTCCCATGTAATCCATTTTCGACAACCTCAGATCATGGACAAAAAGCCGTAACCCTACATAAACTCTTAAAATTGTTGACCAATGTTGTATGCCTTCGAAGGGTGCACAGATATACCGGGTCATTCAGCCCCACTATGACCGTTCTGCCTATTCATTAACATTCTGTCTATTCATTCATATTCTGCCTATTCAATAACATGTAAAACCTTGCATGTATACAACAATGGCCTGAACAGCTACATGCCGAGAAATTAAACTTTGGCAATATATATCAGTCTCTCAAATGTTGTTAAAATCATTCTTATGTTCTTGTTATTGAATTAAAATGCAGCAAACCATATACATATATATAAAAATAGATAGACATGCCATAGTACACAGAACTCACTTGTCGGTAAAAGTACAAGGTTTATGGTTTATTCTCTGAATCATTTGATGTGTATTTTAATACTCCTTGATTTCCCGGGTTTTAATACTTTGGTGTTCTGCATCGCTGTGTCCTAGAAAGATTTGGATGTTGTGTATACATGTTGTTACCTGTCAAGTTATATCATGTTACTGGGAACCAAGTACTGTAAACCTGTCTTTGTGGACACCTGTCTACTGTGGACACCTGCTTAATGCAGACAGTTTTGGCCAGAACCAAATATTTTTAAGTCATTTTCATATTGGTGATACCTGCCTAAAGTGGACACCTGTCTATTGTATTGCGGACACTTTTTGGGGTACCAAATGCAAACATAACCTGTCTATTGTGGACACAATATATCAATCAATTTTTGGCAACTTTTTATGTTCCAAGTTGTAATGCCTGGACAATGCGGTGCATGGTAAGCTGGAATCAAAGACTAATTAATCCATTGTTCAGTGGCCTGTAACACATAGTAAGCTCACTCAGCCAAGCAGTTAGGCTGCAATGCCTCAACCAACATGCCAGGTCTCTCTGAGCACTGGTGCTCCTTTTGAGTGAGGTTGCTAACACTTTCTCTTTCTATCAAACAATTAAGCTCCATAGATCAATCATTAAGCCTAAAACAAAGGACCTACCGAGACTCGTGTGAAGTTTTTCACAATTTGCAACAATGGCACATACAGTTATACTGTACTCAAAGGATAGGAAATCCCTGTGGTATGTTTGTTGTTTGTTTCTTTTCTGTTATTAAAAGAAATTAAACAAACTTTCTTTAGCTTGGTAAGCCCATACATACACTATTTTTCCTTAAAAGATAAAAACTGTAAAATCCCAAGTTAAGATGAGTTTGAGTAAATTGTCAGGGGCATATTGTACAAAAAATCAGAGCAAATGCTGTATGATCACTTGTGCAAAAAGGGTTTACAGAGTTACAAGTCTATCTTTACAAGTTTATCTCCTTTGATACAAAAGTACTCTGAGATCCCAAAAGTTCAGCCCCTGCCTATTGTGGACACCTGTCTATTGCGGACACCTTTGCCAAAACCAGAGGTTTCCGCAATAGACAGGTTTTACTGTATATCCTAGTTCATCTTGTGAGGCCCCAGGAAGTGTATTTTTGTAGGATTATAATGTCTTATATCTATAAATTTTGCCACACTTGCATGTCGGAAAACTAAAACTACTTGGCATACAGAAAGATTATATTAGGATTTGGACCATTTTATCCCGATTTGACAGCTATTTCCCCATGCTTATAATATTGCTTTCCAGTATGTGAATCCAGAAAACGTTCAAAGTAATATTCAAGACGAAAAGCCTAAACGAGATACAAAAGGACTTCCCTCACATTTGTACTTTGCCTGATGGATGAATGGACAGCGGCATCTTTCAAAGGAAGCTAAATTTCTTCAAGTGAAGATATGCCAGCTCACCAGCAGGATGCTGTCGACAAACAGCACCACACTCCTGTCAGTTTTTGGACCAGCTCATCAAAGATTTCGAAGAGATTAATGAAATATCACGTGATATGTGTTCCCATCCCTCAAATTTACAATTAATGTCTTCCAGTCTTTCACACAGGCACCATGTCCATATATATATATATATATATATCAAGACTTTTTTAATGCCCGAGGGGATGTTCATAAGAGTCGCAACATGGATGATGTCCGCCTTATAGATCTTTCAAAAGCTTTTGATTGCTTATCATACTCATTCATCTCAGCTTATTTTCCTCCCTCTGGAATCTCGACTTGCTTAACACAAATGCTAATGGATATTTTCTTTGAGCAGAACATACTCTATTTCAATCCCAGTTACAAGGACAACTGCTGGTGGCTCACAACCTTTGCCTCCATTGGGAAAAAGGTCTGAAATATGTTGGCAAACGAAATGCCAACTGAATCAAATTTTAATATTGAATCACCAATTAAAAATTGAAATGACCTTACTTGTAAATTACATTTCTGGAGCACCGTCTTGATATGCAGACGTTTTATGTCTATATGACACCCAATCACCAAAGTGCAAATATGCTAGCCCCTGTAATGTTATCTTGTACACTTAGCTATTTTTACGTTTAAGCTTTTAACGTTCACCTCATTTGTTGCCACATGATCCTTTTTAGTTTATAAACTCCACAACCCGGTAAATAATTGCTGTCTACAGCTAATTTGCATTTCTGTGCAAAAGGACTATCAATGTACTTTGCGTTGTATTCTTGTATGTCTGTACAGCACCTAAATTTTACCTGCAGCTCTTCACGTCACATTTGGCGTCTGTAACACTGAAAATGACAAGAATGATGCACCTTCCTATGCAATACTCTATTTCCATAAACGAAACTCTATTCACATCATTTTTATGTAAACTATATTTTTTCTAAAGAGGTTGTTTGCGGTTTTTGGTGTTTTATATTTAGATAAACCATTCACCACCCAACCCTGGGAAGCAAACCTGACAGGCATTTGGTTCACATTGTGTATGCTACGTTTACATCCTAAACTTATGGTGTGACCTAAACAATTAGTTGCCTTTGTTTGTGGTGTGTTGTGGTATGGTATAGGTGGGGTGGGGTGCAGTGAGGCAAGGAGGGGTGGGGTGACACTGTGGTGTGGTGTTTTATTTAGCACCCCAAATTCAGCAGTATACAACTCAGCATGAGTGCAGGGATGACAGACACTGGAGCATTTCCAGTGGGCCCTTAGACGCTTAAATAACAACAAACAAATTATGGGTAAAATATCTTATAAGTTGTGATGCAACTAAATATTCAGATGTAAAGACAGAAGAGATGCCAGAAAATACATATGATATTTTTCCAATGAAGGCTGTTAACTGTACTTAAATGTAATAGCGCAAACGTTGCGTTCACAGAGCCACACAAGCATGTAGCTCCAAGATATATATATCCATACTATGTGAGACATGAAGTGGCAAAGTACATTGTTTCCTCCACAGGAGGTCCAGTTTGATATTTCATAAGTTTATATTCAAGGTTGGTGTTCTTTGCAACAGATGTTACAATGCCCATGTTCAACATATTTGCTGTCATTGTTGGGTTTGGAATTAATGAATATGGATCATGTTTTTCTGAACTATTAGGTCATAGCAGAACTCAACAAAAAATGGCAACCATGAGATAACTTAAAAATAACAATATATTAACAATAACAAATCAGTATAAAGTAGGTAAATGAAATTATGCACTTCGCAATGCAGATACTCTCATAATTAACAGACTGCAGGTAAATCATTATCCCTGGTAAGAGATTATCCACAGGTACTGTCCCACAGTTCCAAATCCTGTGGTAGGTGCTAAATAGTCGGGTACAAATCCAACAGAGGCAGAGTTTTCTTCCAATATTGTACACAAAACATGGTGCTGGTCCAAATACCACACAGGTAAAGCTTGGTTCCAATGTGGTACAATTAAACACCAAATATACCAGTCCACTCCAAGGCACTGTCCACACTCTACATGTACAATGTATAAACGAGCATCTCCTTAGCAATAGCAATGGCTCACAGTCCCACTGGCTTGAAGGCACACAGGTTCTGTCAGATCCAACTTTCTCTTCCCCAGTCATGAAGGGATCAGCTTTATATACTAATGCTGAGAACCCTCCCCAATATTCTACAGTTTTCAAATGAATCACACATGACACTTCTCTGTGAGCCTTCTAGACAACATCAGAACTTTCCGCTTGTTTAGTACTGTGCACATATGTGGGTCACCACTTCAGACCATTCCATTGTTCACTGATCAGAGCTCAATGACAAAACAGACCACATGTTTTGGTAACGTATAACATATTCTATGAAAGTTTGAGGCATATATAATTGCATTTTTTAGGAGTACAACTGTAATAGTATTGCAATAAACTGTTTCAACAGTGCATTGATAACACTGAAATTGTCACTCACCTGCCTTGCATTCTGAACATTTATCTTTCACATACACATAGAAGTCGCCTTTTATTGGTGAATGACCCGAACCTTGCCCCTGACCTTTGACCTGTGACAATCAGATTTATCAAGAATTATGAATAAAAAAACTAAAACCAGTGATCAACAAAGAACCAGTCTTAAAGTCAGAGATGCAAGCCTCTTAAATGCAGCATATAGAGGAATTGGTATAAACTGCACAGTGGAACGGTTCATGGGATTTAGGTTCATTTATTTCACTTTGGGATGCACATTCTGAAGAGATCGTCATTTTAAGGCACTTTTCCTGAGGTTTGTCTGTGCTAAGGAAACATTTTATTACTGAATATAACCATGAAAGTGGTAAAATTGGTAGCTTGTGTGTTCATGAAGCAATTTGACGCCTGTTGCGCATTGTGGTGGCTGCCTTATGAAGATAACTGGGCCATGCGTGTCCCTTGGTGTTATCCCGACCGCCAGCAATACAGCAAAGTTTGGAAGCAATTGGCTTTTTTTGGATTGAGGTGTATGACCAGGTCTTCTAGAAAGCTGCACTATTTCTGCTGTATGATGAACATCTGGCAGGTTTTTTTTGTAAAGCTTTAACATATTTATTTCATGTGGATGACCTTACAGGACATGGAAATGACAAATAAGTTGGGCTCTCCAGAACATGGCGACATACCAACACGATTATTATCATACGTAAGAGCAAATTGACAAAACCAGTCTGATTATGTGTCAACAGCAGTCATTGAACTTTGTAAAAAGTCGGAGTTTAATGTAGAGCATCCCAAGGTTAACTGGCCATGACTGATATTACCAAATCTATCACCTTGAAGGTACGAGTCAGGACCAGTATCATTGGCTAGAAGAAAAGATGTCGGTTTAGATTTAAATATTTGTAAGGAAAGCGATTTCCTTATGTCAGATGAAGGTTATTTTAGTGTCTAATTGCAGAGATCTAGGAGACAAGAGCTGCCTAGACAGGGCGTTTTACACCTAATGAGAAGTACAGACCTAGACGGGGGAGAGCACTACAAGGAAGTGAGGGGATACCATATTAGATTGGTAAGCAGGGAACGGGGTACCACATTAGACAGGTAGGATGGAGTCAATCTGTGATACATCTTGTAGAAAACAGGTTTAAAGCATTCACACCTGTTTACAACGGTTGACCACCCAAGTTCACGCCATAAGATGATATGTCGCGTGTGTTTCAAAACACCAGTGCCTATTTGCCAGCATTATACTGAATTGATTCAAGGCAATCAGAGAGCACTTCACAGCAATTATCAAACAAAACATAACCTTAATCAGGAATTTTATGATTGGTCATTGAACAATATAGTCTCACCAGAGATTTGGCAGATTAAACCTTCTGGGTAAGGATATTCTTTGATTAGCTTTATGAGTAATGCGTGTTATATGGGCATGTCAGGAAAAGTCATGACTCTTGGTGATTTCCAGATGGTTATGACTATCTGTCTCCAGTATCGCTGACTCTTCGTGTATTATTATAAGTAGTTCTATCAACTATTGCCTATCAATATCATTTTGAAGTGATGAACAAATAAAGAAAGAAGGAAGGTAATAAAGTCACACAACTTACCCGAAAGCACATCCCACAGCTAAAAGAATCGAACCACTGGGCTTCATTCATGGCCACATAATGTTTTATAATGTCATTTTCTCCGACTTTTGGGGTTGGATGGGACAACTGACAGGTGCCCCGCATAGGACCACCAGCTCCATAGTATGTACCCTGTGAACAAGTCACATTACATCTTCAAACATCGACCCAGTGCTGCCAAAATGTACAACCAGCATAGGACATTCATATGTATGCATAGGAAGACACCCTGTCAATCTTTGGATATAGTCATTACATAAGGAAAGGTGCTCTGTATTCCTGAGTTTGGCCAGAAGGTTATCAAGGCATTTTCAACCACTAAATCTGTTTCAATGAGTTAACTCCATCATTAACAGATTCTCTTGCCAATGTAGCAAAGGCTGGTTATGTCAAAATTATGGATGAAGTCAGAAATATGAAGGGGTGTTCATTATTCACGGAATGGTGACCTGGAATACGTTTGAGGCTACGCAATGTTGGAATGTACTTGCAAGAAGAGTCATCAAATTCCACTATATCATGATTAAAGGGGATTATAAAAGGCACAGAGTGCACCAGCAGTCACCATTTATGACTAAAATATATAACATCCCATGGTAGTGTTCTCAGAATCCCATTCTGTCCCAGTCGTCTTGTTCCAAATGTCTTTGCTCGGCACGCTGTTCTAGTCACATGATGAAATCCCATTGTGTTCCATAATTTACAAACACAAGGAGCTAAGTTTCATACACAATCATCTTAAATTAAGCATTGTCTACAAAATGATATTGATCGTCAATTTACATTGAAATATGGGCCTATGCTGAGTATTTCATTTGAAGTTCCAAAGAAACCTTCAAGTCAGCTGAGAACATAATGGTTGAACATAAATCATTAAGTGTATAAATAAAGGAGCATTACATGCCTTTCACTGTGTAGTTTAGAAGAGTGGGTGTTAAATGTGTTCCAGAAACAAGTTTAATCACCTCTGTACAAGGATATGTTGCCGCTTTAGAGCAACTTCTGTCCATCATAATAATGACACATTGTGCTGTAAAATGTGTAGCCAGATATATAATGCATATATTGAATCACACCCTAGATCTTACTTTAGGGGAGGAGGCATTTACAAGTAAAACGATCGAGAGACTGAATAGGGGGTGACTTGCTTGTTTAACAGACCAGTCTCTTGTTTTCTCTAAACCTCTCGGTCTGTTCTGTGGCTGTGGCATGATCTCAGTTTCGTACTGTTAAATATAGGTTGCCAAGTGTTAATCAATATTATGGTTATTTAAATTCATCCCATGCGCTAAATCCATAAAATCTAAATAAAGCTACCAATTTTGCCCACAAAATCGTGCAATCCTACCAATCGTTTTCACAAAATCATGTTAGTCTGCCGCTTTTGTCCACAAACTTGAATACACTTAGAATTCTGAAGAAAATCCATAAAGATTCTGTCAACTAAATTCTCAATCAGTTTTGGTCTCGAAATTCCAATGCAAATTTCACATAATGGAACACATTTTCATGAAACTGGAAACCTTATTCAATTCTCTGGACGTCATTGGGAAACAAAAATTATAAAGCCTGTAGTTTCCTTTTTATTTGCAAAGTTTTAAATTTATACACAAAATCGAATAAAGCATTCACTATCGCGTTTAAGTTTCTCATTTCGTCCACGAGATAGGGTAATCTTTCAATTTTATCGAAATTATTATCACGAATATCCAATCATCTTATCAATTTTGTCAACAAAAGCGGTAGCCAATTTTCAAAATGCTAAAAGATTTAGCCACGTTTGTGCATAAAATTGGAAGAAATGACAGATAGATTTATACTCAATGGAATATGTGCGCAGAATCAGAAATTAAATTATGGAATCGTATAAAGCTACAAAACCGTAATTGTAGTCCTTTTTGTGAGCATGTACGAGATTTGCTAGTTTCTAATAATGTCGCCAAGGGTCTCTGATACTACAAAATTCCAAGCTGTTTCTCTTGGCAAGCTAGGGTTCAAAACGTCACATTCTACAAATTTCAAGGACAAAATCGATAAAGTTTTTCAATTCCGTGTGTTTTAGAATTTGTACGACAAAGGTGAGATAGTGTGTGTGATTTCGTGTGTGAAATTGAGAAATATGATTCTGTTGATAGAATTATATTATCCCGAGGTGTCCGCAAACAAAGTTGCTATACAATTGTGTGCACTAAATCAAGTAAGCTATGGATTTGTGAAATGTTCTTCCAATTTTGTGCACAGAATTTTATAACATATTGATGACGTGAGATGTTTTTCGATTTTGTGCAAATTTCATTAAAAAAAATGGATTGGGTGGACAAGATTGGAAAGATTTTTAAATTGATTTTGTGGACGAAATTCAAAACCTTACCCCATTCTTGGGACGAGATTGGTAAATTTAAGGACTCTGTTGACAGAATGAATAATCGTAATGGTGATCTGGATGCAATCGATATATTTAACAATTCTATAGATTGCAATTTTCATTTTTGCAACCAGTGAACAACATTTAACGAGCTTACTTGATTTTGTGAAATATTTTCAGTTCTGTAAATTTTTTCTTCCAGTTTCGTCCACAAAATCGTGAGAGTAATTTAATTTCGTGATGGGACTTCGATTCTGTAATTTGCTCTTACAATTTTGTGAATTTTGTTGTGAATCCGTCCACGAAAAACGATCAGTATTACGATTTCGTACATGAAATGAATGATGTTACACTTGGCACCCCATTATTAAGTGCCTTGCTTTCCAATGGGTTCTGTTTGGTAACGAGGGAAACATTGCAGTACAACAGGGCACACATACGTCACGAGGTGATGTTGAGTACTGACCTCCTGATTGATTCATCAATTCATGAGAAGGAAGACAGTGCACATATTATTGTGTTACTTATAAATAGAGTCCTATATTCCTGGGACCGACCAAATGTAGTAGAGATACCATGGAGCTTGATTTAGCAATGGGCAAGCAGGTAGCCAAATACCTCTTCTCTTGTCTCCACAATTTTTTTCAACATAAATGGGTCACAAAAAACGATATAGATTGATATTAACATCCGCTATCCATTCCCTTTCCTAAAAAATATATCCCTGATCTGGGCATATAATACGTGAATATAAGTATATCTAGAATCGAAAGTTGTGAAATGCCATCATCCTGCTAGTGCACACAATTTCCTTCAAGAAAAAGTAGCAATTGGCAGCCATCCTTGTCACCCCAGCTATTGGCAGCCTTCCTTGTCACACTAGCTATTGGCAGACTTCCTTGGCACGCCAGCTATTGGCAGCCTTCCGTGGCACGCCAGCTATTGGCAGGCTTCCTTGGCATGCTCAGTGTGCACTTTGTAAGTTGTCTAATGTGCACAGAGGAAAGCTTTATATATACGATCCCACGATACATCTGTAATGAGCACTTTTGCCTGCCAGATCGTGTATAGCTCTCACTTTGAAGTTACACGGGCCAAGTGTTGACACCTCTTTGTTGTTGGCAAGTTTGAGTAACAATCATTATGGAGGTGGATTTTAATTTTATTTTTAAAATCATTGGCAAAATGAGGGCAGTCACCTTTTCGGTGGACTTCTTTATTGTTTGATTATATCGATGGTTTTTTTTTTTGAATTTTCCCATAGGGCTCGCTTACCTCCCCTTTGTACCACTTAGTGTACAGGTTCTTCATGGCCGCTGTGTTGTTGGCACGCTTCTCCCGCAACATGACAGTAGTCACCAGGGCAGGCAGCACCACAGCAAATAACCAGACAGTCTTCATAGCTCCACAGAGTCTAGCATGGAATGAGAAAAAAATATGTGGCTAAAAGAAGCCTTCCTGCAGGTTAGGCAAGGAGGATTGAAAAAGCAATATAATGAGCCACCGTTGTTTTACTGTTAAAATTCATTTCTGTGTATCATTGATTTCAAATATATTACCTATGACATGAAATAGCGTCCCATCTCCCAGAGGTAAAACAAAAGGGTGTAAATAATAGTTATTGTGTAGGATTTCTGAAAGTACATCCTTAGTTGTTGAATTTTCTGTTTTTATAATGGCCCAGAAAATATCTGGCATATTCATTGGTACATTCTGCATGAACTTGTTTGCAAATGGGCGATATGATTCCCAGTATTTGTGGTCTTTCAATGTGAGGCTGTGATCACAGCGACAGGTCCCACTCCCAATTGAAAAACTGCTGTAACAAGGGAGGCAGAGGCAAGTGTTGCAAAATAAATGGGCCTGGGATATTTACCTCATGTTCCGTTATATTCTTAAAATATATGATTGTGATGGGCTTTTGTGTTGAGAGATGCAAAACTACTTGTGTAGCCCAAGCGCTCGATGTCTTTTTTTATTCAGTTTTCCCTATTTTTCTAATTGACAGAAATTGTATATACTACTTTAGATGTATATTTAGTAAAAACGATTCCGTCAAAATGAACTGAACCAGAATGATCGTCAAACAGAATCTTTCGAATTTCCTATGCTCTCTTGTCATGTGCAGAACTGCTCATGGCAAGCCTGCAAACCATCGTGACTGCATAATTCAACCTCAGTGCAACTTAACAACTCACTGGTATATATAATATGATTCTGAAAACAGTTTATATGTCTGCTAAAAATGAATAACAAACAATCGTATGGAGCATTGTCAAAATGAAATAATGCGACCAAGTTTCCTACAAACATCACACAACAAAAGACCATTTACAACACGTGCTTGCCAAAACTACACAGGATCTTTACATCAGCGTTAAGCAGATGAGTCTCACAAAATGGGCATCAGGATTGAAACAGCGCATGGTTGACAGAAATGAGTGTCCGGGTTGAAATAGATGGTTGACAGAAATATGCATCGAGGTTGAAAGTCATGGCTCACTGAAAAGAACATATATATACTTCTCGACAAACGTACAACCGATCTGAAGCAATCATTACAGGCATAATTTGTGATAACTTAGTAGACTCATTAAAAAAACTTTTTAGGTCAAGGAGCGATGTTTCTTTTTTCTGAGAAGCCTGAAAATTACATCAATTGGATAGAATATATTTTATGTAATTTTGAACACAAACACACACATGCACACACGCACATATATATATATATATACATATGTATACATATTTAAATATATATATGTATATATATACACATATATATATATCTATATATATATATATATATATATAGAGAGAGAGAGAGAGAGAGAGAGAGAGAGAGAGAGAGATTTGTGTGTGTTTGTGTGCAAAATTACTTGGTTGGGTCTCTACCAAGTTCTTAGAATGATCACGCTCCATTGGATTTTAGATCTTGCATAATTGTTTTAACTCTTGTTTTGGCACATCCTTTAGAATCGTTTTCTCTGAGGATGGTGCTGATTTTTTCTTTGTCTTTTTTAAAGAATAATGTGTTTTTCGCTGTTTTTAACTTCTTCAGCCACCGTTTCTTCAAACCAATTTAACCTTGAGTGACCTTTTGAAGGGCCAAGCTGTCCAGTTGACTGATATGTGGATAAAGGGGTTTCCAAGTCCATGGTAACTATCAAACAGTCATTCAAATTACGTTTTATAATTTGCCATTGGACAACCTGGAAAGGCCAAAGTGGTTATGGGTTTGGCTAAATACACAGACACACACACACATACATATGTATGTATATAAATATTATTTTTTTTGCACACAATATATGGCACAGTTTATGGAAAACGTATCCTCTTGAGGTTTACACTGATCAATCTGCTTCACAGTAAGATCATCTGTGTCACAGTTAGAGATGCCAAATCAAAGCATACTGTGTATCCTTTAATTTGTCTTCGGCAGGAATAGCTCACAAATGTGATTTATACTCTGTTGCAATTTGTCTCCTGTGTTATTTAATTTATCATTAGAGAAATCAGTTTAACAGTCAGCTTTTAGATGATGGCCACACCTAATGTTTGCATTATAGCAAAAACCGCCTAACAAAATCAGTTTAAGTGTATTACCATGGGTACTACTTATACTTTCGTATCCCAGAGATAGCTAACGGCCTTGCGCCAGGCAGTATAAAAACGTTCAACCTCTGACTTGTAGTAATCCCACAGCTGGCACCTTTAAAGAGGCACACAATAAGTTTTGAAAAGATTGTATCTTGTATAAGAAAAAGCCTAGCCAGATTGTGCCATGAACATATATCGGTCTGAAATAATTGTAAACATTGTGATACAGCTTCCTGCAAAGAATTTATCCCAACCATATGGCCAAGATGCTCAAATCTATCAACTTTGGGGATTGTTCATTATCAAAAACAAGTTTGATCAGTAGCAAATTGGACACTTTCTATAGATACATAAAATGGCGATTTACCATTTTCATCAAAACTTAGCAATTCCATGCGATTATTAATCTCTCGCAAAGTTTAGGCATCTGGCATGAATCATAAGACACAGTGTTGTACAAACTTTTGTATTTGTCTGAAAAAAATTGGCTATATTGCTATCATTTGTCATATTATCTACAATCCCGGGTCTACTATATCCATCATATTAATCTTTTTTAATGTAAGCCAAAAATTTTTGCATCGCTTTTATGTCGTCGATGCTGCTAATTTGTTAGCGGCATGCAAGTCTTTATTCACCTTAATGGATCTAAGTGCATGGTGATATTTCCTCAAACATTCCATTTGCTTCGAGAAGAGCTAACGCTGTTGAACCAGAATAATATCATTGTGATCAACCTGATGATTTAAGTATTCAAGTCTGCCTGGACCATGTTCATTAGAATTATATGTGGTAAAGATTTGGTTTACCATTATACATTCGAATATTAGGAAAATCAAGAGCATACTGGAAATGAAGTCTGACAAAACCTGAATACTTCTTTCCGTAGGGGGGATATATTTCCTGACACGAACCCTATCTGGCCAAATTGAGTCAAAAAACAAATTCCTATATTAGAACAATGGTACAGTCAGTTTAAATGATCTAAACTTTGCGTTTGGATTTAAGATGAAGTGCCTGATCTATGTGAGACCACTTGAGAATGAACTCCACCGTTGTAATGAGTTTCATTTCGGTTACAATCATTCCTTGATTTTGATTGTTTCTTTCATACAATGTATGGTCAAGATCAACTAAAACGAGTTGCTAATGCCAACATACAGTGGCAAATTTGTTTATTTCCTCTTTTTGGATCGAAACAGAAAAGAAACCAATGTATTACTTGTTATATAAGCCATTTTCTATAGTACAAATCTACATGCTTTCTGTTGTTTTTTGAGCCCATGGTAAGAAAGGGTGTCCTGAATACTACGCTGGGTAATTATTTCTTCAGTTGTGACAGTGGGTCTTAGACCTGCTACCTGCTACACATACAAATGAACCAAAGTGGGCTTAGCCAACAGTAAAGCGTTACTCACATGGACACAACTAAGTTTCTTGAACAGCACATTGATCTTTGCACAGTCTTGACCTCGAACAAGACCATTTGCCCCCAATGAACATGAAAGAAGCAGGAACATGGCATAAGCAGCCATCTTGTATCACATAATGATAAATTAAAATAGACTGTTACTCTTACGGCAATTGTAAAAATGGAGGGACAAACAATGTGGCCCACAGGTATATGAACCTGTTCACGATAACTTTGGAAGTATTCTATTGTTTTTTACGAGACTATTGAGCGACTCAAATACATTTTATCCCCAAAATGTGAATGTTATGCCGTCTATAGATTCAGTCTAACTAGCCCCTTTGTTAAAATGTCTCTTTGCCAAATCCATGGATCAAGGAAATCTCCCAGCACAATGCAAAGCTGCAAATGTCATTCCTGTCCACAAAAAAAGGAAACGTAAAGAAGCTGAAAACTACAGACCGATATCCTTGCTCTGTACTGTGAGCAAAGTGATGGAGAGGTGTGTCTTAAACCACATGTTTCCAACACTAAAAAGCAAGCTTCATCAATTTCAACATGGTTTCCTAGAGGGCAGATCCTATGTGACTCAAATGGTAGACTTTGTCTAAACGCTGGGCAAAAGCCTATACAATAGGCCACAGACTACAGTTATAAATCCTTCTATTTTTCATATTAGCATTTTTCAGTCTAAAAAATCAGCATTTTGGTATTTTGAAATTCCGTGAACGGCATTAAACAGATAAAAATGTCAGAAAAATATGGACGAATTTTTGTCATACAATTCCCAGCTCGTTAATTTGTGATAATTGAAATACGAAACAACACCTGGATGTCAGCTTTATACAGGTGTATGAACTGTGCTCTTGCCAGGGTCACATCATTGTCCTCCATAAAGTTCCCACCTGGCCTGAAAGACAGTGCACCTATATGACCACCAATGAAGCAACTCTGCGATGCAGCAAACCTGACTTAGCTAACTTTATTTAAACAGAAGCTACAGCATGCTGAAAACACAGTATTTTCACAATTACGGACTATCTCCGTTGGGATGCGCAACCAGCCAATCACAACTATAGTCTGTAACCTAATAAGACAGAAATCAACATATTATATGCTGACGTTTCCAAGGCATTTGACTCTATGCCGCACCATCTTTTAAAAGTTGAAGAGCTTTTGGATAAATAGCCATCTACATGCTTGTTTAAAAGCTATATACAACAGGCAGGAGACAGTGTGTTGTGGTCGAAGGATCAAATGCCGAAGGGAAACCGGTTATATCCGGTGTACCAAAGGGTTCGATTTTACGACCTTTTTATTCTTATTTACATAAACGACATGCTTCTATCATTGTCAAGTTAAACAACCATTATCTTGTTTGCAGATAACGCTAAATGCTTCAGGGAAATGAATTCTGAAGCAGATACTCTTTCACTACAGAGTGATATAGAGAGACTGGTTGTATGGAGTAATTTATGGGGTATAAATGTTGATTAATGTAGCTTCCTTACTGTCAGCAGGTCTCGTAACCCCATTGTTTAAGCATAGTATGACAACCCCATTCTGAAACACCTATCCTCACAGACTGATCTAGTTTTTGAGTTAGACTCCTGTCTAAACTGGTCTAAGCATATTACCAAGTGTTGCAATAGAGCCAACATGCCTTAGGTGTTATCAAACTTATATGTGGGTATAAGGCCCCCTCTGATGCCATTAGGAGACTTTACATCGCTTTGGTGCACAGTCACTTGGAATATGGTACAGTTGTCTGATGTGTAACCACAAAGAGAAACTTCATGGCATTGGGTGCTGCTCAGAGAAAAGCGACCAGATATATACTAGGGTCTCCCTTCACTGAATCCTATGAATCCGGCATGGTGAAATGCTTGCTTCCTTTATCCTACAGATTGGAGCAACTGAATCTTGTTTTAGTCTACAAATGTGTAAATGGTCAGCCCAGTGTAGACTACCATAACATGTTTCCAGTTCAAACAGCTATCAGAAATTTACGTTACTCCAACAACAGCATCCATTTCAAGGTTGCCCACTGCCACACTGAAACCTTTCGTTCATCATATGTTAATCATACAATTCACACCTGGAATATCTAACCCTCTAACATCCTTCTTCATCAGCCAACATTTTAAAAAATAGACTAAGAACCTACTACAAAAAATTGCAGTCTGAGTACTTTGATTCTTCAAATACCTATACATGGGTGAGCAAGTGCTTCTGTCCCATGTACTGGGAGTAAACATGCATTATTACTGGGTTCAGAGAGCCAAACGCTCTATGTTTGACAGTGCAATACACATATTAGCTTTATGATATAAACGTTTCTAAAGGAAGCAGATAAAAATGTCTGACCACGCTTGGTTGTTTGGAGTAAGACAAAGATCTTGCTAGATGAAAATTGAAAATGAAGCATGTCTTGTACCTGAGCTCTATTTCTCCGAAAAAAAGTGAAAAGTTAGTTAATGTTGAGAGAAACTTTGGTGTCTTACCTTGATTTGCCGCTATCGTGGACTTCTTCCTGTTACAGATGAGGTCTGAAGACACGGAACCTGTTGCTTATTTATATCACCGATACCAATTTAATATTCAGGACTGGCGTGATCAGATCCAAGTGAAATGGCATGCTTACATTTAGCATCATTTGTTTTCCTTCAAAACTGTCTGCAGAAGTTTCAAACACTATTGAAATGTATGTACATATTAGGTGTTTCTTGAAGTCTCGTCATTGTCACGTCCTCTTCGTCTGTCCATGATTTCTGTACAACAAGCACCATGCCGTCTGTGCTTGTACATTAAGCGGCTTGTGATGGTGTACAGATGTTCAATGTATTTGGTGCAAGTCAAAAGATTATAAGTCAGGCAGAGTCCATTTTACATTGTCACAAAGGCACGGGTGTGCATTGCTCTGCTGCCAGGAATGCAAGATCTGGCACGGGTTACATAACTCTCTTTGTCTTTTTATTTACACGTTTTCAAAGGTCCATGAGAGATTAATAATAATAATGATAATAATAATAATAATAATAATAATAATAATAATAATAATAATAATAATAATAATAATAATAATAACATATGTTTGTGAAGCTTGTTGTACTCTTTGACCGATCTTGGTGAATACAATGGATTTGCATTTAATGCCTTACCATTTTCTCATCATTTACAAAGTTTCTAGGTGTACACTATAGAATCAACAATAATTATGTATGACAGCCAGTGCGCCACAGATTACTCCTTCAATACAATGGTGAAAAAGGATCCTGGTTTAAACAACGTCTCATTCTAAGCTTGAACATCTGTGGGCTTCCGCCACATTTTGATGTGCATGTATTCGAATCACAATGGAATATCTTTAAAATATGATGAAAGTGAATCAGGGAACCTGTGATATCCTTGGCCCTCTCAATGTTAGATTTTGTTTCTTGATGAAAGTACTTAGTGATGTTTTCTGTCATATTATATATCATTTTCACACGCTGGCTGCAAAAACCACAAGGCCACAACTCGTGTATGCTTCCTATCTCTTGACTCCATGTGCTGTCATCCTCGCTACTTTCGTCCATGTCAAGTCAGCTCTTGTGGTGCCTTTACGTTCTTTTTTTTTTTTTTTTTGCAAGACGGGTTAATATCTGATTAGCCCACTCCCCTATTGCTATTGATAATAACATCATTAAAGCCAAATTACAACCATTTTTTTTTGAGGTCAAAAAAGAGTGTAATACTATCAATAGCAAAGTACCATGTGACCACCCTGATTGACCGCCTTCTATAAGAACATAATTACATAATGAGATGTTCTGATTGTTACAGATGATGCGGAGACTTGTTTATACAGCTGTGAAGAGAAAATAAGATACAGTGACTTTTTTTGGCCCAGAGCCAACTTTGAAAAGCTTGTTGTGTGGGTACAAAGGGACTGTGTCGACTATTTCATGTATATTTTGCTGTATACATGGAAATATATAAACATGTTTTGATACCAAGCACGTTGCACTTGGCAACTTATCTTGTACATTTATCCAAATGTGACTGAAAGACGAACAATCAAAATCAGTACACGTTTGATAGATTGTTATAAATTTGTTAATAAGGTCTTTATTGCTTGCTATCTCTACTGTGAGTCTATGCAAGGAGGGAATGCCGATATTCCACTCTTTTTGACCGCATGTTTGTATTGAATAAACGCTACTGCATAATGATGCATTTGGTAATAGTTTATATTGATGCATGTTTAGTTTACGTGTTCATGGCAGATAGTGTCATGATGTATCAAAAGTACTGATATATATGGCTATTCCACCATATCATTCGTTCTCTTATATTGAGGAATTAACGCAACTAAATGATTTCACTTGTTTTTCATTCAGGATTCAAGAATAGACCAAGATTTTTTTTTCTAAGGATTCAAGTAGGCTGTAAGTGTTCATCCTAAATTGAAAATGTACATATTCATCTGACCAGTATTCCAAACAAGTGAATGAACACACGTGTTTTATTCTTCTTCTTAACATTACCACCTTGAGCAGTAGTTTGAACAATTTTCACTCCTATTTAGGTTTTCAATTGCATGGGGCTCTTCGAAGAATGTTTTTACTTTTCAAATACAAAATTTTGTTATTTAGTCAATAACTCGGAATGTATATTTTTGACCTTTTAATTTTCTTGAGTATATTCTGGTCAATCTTTGGTTTTCAATTTCACATTTTGTGTCTTTTATGGATCATCTTAAGATAATTTTTTTCCATATTTTAAATTCAACTAGTAATTGAATTTTTTCGTCTCTTTTGATTCATTCATTCCTTTATTAGAATTTACATTAAATCAGCAAAAATAATATGTTTAAATCAAAAAGAAGAGTTGCATCATTTACCTGTTTCAAATTTCTTTTTCAAAATTTGTACCACCATTCAATGTATTAGTTTTAGGACAGAGAATGGTCTGTCTCTTTATCACAATACTTCCTAACACATGTTTTTGAGAAGAAGGTATATTTTATATTTTTATAAAAAAACTGTTTTCCGTAACATGGGTTACCACAAAGCATGTATAATTTGGAATTTAGCTTGGAATTAATCGGAATTGTTCTACTTCTGATGAAAACTCAAATGTATTCTGATATTGCATGATGTTTTATGACATACATTATTTCGAAATCCAACAGATATCAATATTTCAATTTTGTTTAATATAATAGTTGAAACATAAACAATTGTGCATGTAAAATATTTTAGAATTAATAGATACTAAGCTTATCTTTCATCCTTAGCTACTGGTCACAATACGTGACACAGTGACACTTGTGGAGTGTCCTCACTGGGAAGAGCACAGGTGCTGGCAATGTTCAGTCAGCCAAGCATTCATGCAAATATAGGCGGGGGGGGGGGGGACAGAGAGGCTGAACCTGGGATCTCTGTACTTTCAATGCCCTCCCCCCCCATAGGGCCTTATCTGCAAAAAATATTGCATATTTATCTGTGCAGTCAAGCATTTGTGGTAATAAGATGGGAGATGGTGGGTCAAAGGCACTATGCTGTCACATGGAGCTTGTACAGAGAAAGGTAAGGTTTAAAACGAAGCTCACATCTGGACCACCATCCCGCTTCATGTTTGACATGATTTCTCCATTTCTGTGCATACTAACAAGCTGGAACTCACCGATTTATTCCAAAACCTATATTTTCCAGGTATATAACACTGATAGCCCATTGAAATCCACATATATCTATGGCAACACGCCAATAATTGTCACAAATGTCCCACAAAATCCATTTCAGGCAAAGAGTCCAACATTCCAGCATGCAATTCAAATGTGTAATTCATCCTGAATCAAGTTCGTCCCACAGTATTTAGTGTATGATAACCATGCAAAGGGAATGATAAAACCTACTGCAATGAATAGCTTTAATCGGAAAATTCCAGGTGGATTGCTGTTGGGCACATTAGCAATACTGGGAATGTGGTTTAGATATTGCTGCAGTAAATGAGGGGGGAGGGGGGTATCCTGGGTATGGATAAGCCACAGAATGAAATGGGGAAAATGCTTGGAGCACCACATGTACAGCAACAGGAGGAATCTCAGGGGAGTTACCATGGAATGCCATAGCTGACAGAATTGCCACAGCGAAATTTGAATTACTTGGGTAATTTACAAAAGGTAAGCGAAGGCAGGTATTGCAAGAAAACATATAATGAAGCTATTGCAGAACAGACATGATGGGCCAAAGACAAAGATAACTTGGATGGTTATGATGAAGGTGAGGATTTGGAAACATATATTAGGAAGGTCGTGACAGACTCAGTCTTAGACTCAGATCAAATCTTTTTGTCAAAATTTTGGTAGTACATTACAATATAACAGGTAATATAATGACATGGCAGTGCATAAAGACATTAAAATCAAATTAAAGTTAAAGGATTTTTGGTACAATACGTCAGCAACTTTAGGAATGTTTAACTGTTTGAAAAGAGGATCAGTGTGTGCATTGAATTTAACATGACAGATTAAACAGCTGGTTTTTGTAGATACCTGCACTAGCTGCTGTTCGCTTTTCCTATTTTGCACAGTTCTGTTTGCGAAATATGGATTGTTTACGAAGAGTGAAAAGGAAAAAGAATGGGTGGTTTGTTAAAAAATGCCAAGACAAGGGACTAAATGCTTTAAAACAAGGCAGAATATGTCGAAACATGGCAGTGGTAGACTTAAACGCATGTACACAATCAGCAAACGCTGACCAAGCCACTGTCAAAAGTGCCACGCCCACCCCCCCAAATGCCACATGCACATGTAAACACTGACAGTTATAACTGGGACGAAGGTCGTAGAGTAGTGGAACTAAATGTACTAGCCGATAATCTTGCATGCGATGAATGTAAAAAAAGAAAAAAAAAACATTGTCCCTAAAAAATACAGAATCAGAAAAACGATAAGGCTTGGCCAGTGTACTTGACGTTTCTTGTGTATGTGGTACGATAAACGCTGTCCCAACTGGGGGTGGGGGTAGGGGTGGGGGAACACAGTAATACCCCAGCATCAAAAGGTGGCACAGGCATATTTGATAATGTGCTGCCTGTGTTACCATTTGACAATGTATTAAGGCAACTATAATTTTGATATTCTTATTTTTACCTCTTTTTCCACATTGCTGTATTGCACTATGGGGAGAATCGTAAAACACTTGCCTCATCTCAGTAAAACTATGAAAGTATATATTATGACTGGAATATAAAATTAACGACGTACTGCCGTTTATTTAACCTACATACATTTATATTGATATGGTATCGAAGTTAGACAATGAATGGATACCTTGTACCTATGAACTTAGAACAAATTAAGTCAGCAAGCATGAATTCTTTGTACAATTGCGGAAAAAAGCACCGTATGATATTTTTTTTGTTAATCAATGAGATCAGTACATATTTTGGAAACCCCCTATAATTATTCAGGGATTTGTAAATATTTTTTTCTATTTTAAACTTAAAAAGTAATGTGAGCACTTATACATTTTTGCAAGACGAGATGAATTTAAAGTCACATTCCAGCATGTTTTGTCTCCATATTTGTTATTAAAAGGCTTGATATACATTGCATACACTCATGTTGAGTTGTTTTATACATATTTTTGCATCCTTCACTTTTCTTTTGGATTTTACCCACATATATAATGTTTGCTATCAAATTTCTGTAGTCCTACCTAGCGACAAAAGTAACACCGTGACATGCCAATTTTCTGCTTGCATTTTGTTTCAAATGCCAATATCTTGGTTCGCACCAAAAACCAGAGATTTCTAAATTCTTTTGACCAGTGTACCGAACGTCTTTAAATTTCAATTTTGAACAGTGTTTTTTTTTTCCTTTTTCCTTTTCTTTTTCTTTTCAAAAGTGGCCACATTTCCTACATGAAAACGCGGTAATTTTCTCCGATCGTGGCCCCTAGATCTGAGATGTGGGAAAGTGTTAGTAATGTCACAAACACAACCCACTGGCTAGGGTGATGTGTCAGAGTCTCTTCCTTTACCCAAGAGTTACGGCAGATACAGCAGAGCAGAGTGATTCTGAAAATTCTGAATTTAGTTTGCATGTGCATCCTGTTGAGGATGAAAAATAATTAATAAGAAAAGCTGTAGCAGCAGAGGAACAGATCATTCCGCTTTACAGACATAAGAAGGATGCCCAGAGCCCTGCTGTCCCAGCCCTAGTACTGCAGAGTACAGCTTTGGGACAGCCAGACGATCCCAATTTGCCATCAGGGCAATGATAATTAGTTGCAAAAGAGATATTGCCTATCAATAAATTACTAGACTTCATTTAAGAAAAAGCATGCATGCAATAAATTGGAACCTGCATCAAGGTGGGCTGGGTCTTGTGATATTTCAATTCTAGCATTCACAGAAACAGTTGTGGCCTACACCTTTGGTGTGTCAAAGTCTGTACAAAGAGTTAATTTTTCCTTCTCATGTGTGCGGATGGTTAAATATAAGTTTCCATGTATGAATGGCTTTCAATATCAAAACTTGTACCCAGCAGCAACCTCGCGACCCTTGCAGGGCAGTAATTTACGTTTCTGTAAACATCGTGATCAGTGCATGTGCTTTTGATTCTTTATTTCTGGTCCTGTTTATTTTGTGAAAAATATTTACTGGAAAATTTTAATGTCGGACTGACTTATTTTTGGGTCCATATTAACGACAAACAAACAATGGGATGATTTTTTTTCCACCCAATTATTGGAAACTGGCCGTGGACTCTCGCAAACAGTGGTACATGACTCGCAATATATATAGTAATTAGACATACACATTACAGTGGCCAGCTAATTTAACCCAGGGGCCTGTTCTAGACTGTTGAACCCTAGGCATGTGCATGTAACAAGATCAGTCCTTGTTAGTCCATGTTTCTCCCCCATTTTCCCTCATCAATTGAATCAAAATAATTAAACACATGTAATTTTGTCACAATATAACACTTTGTAACAACATACCAGACCGGCGTTGTCACTGTGACAGTCGAATAATATTTAGTGACACTTTGTAACAGTGGTAGAACTACAGACCTATAGTTTGGTGTAATGAAAACTTTGAAATCAGAATCATACTGAAGATTATTTTATGAATACGGTGAAAAAAAATTGTAACTCACTGTTCCTGGTTTTATGGGTAATGGCAAATTTGGTTAGTTCTATGAATCCTTCCATTGCCTACCGATGAGACGAATTTGGCAGCAGTATTAGTTTTTTTGTTTCTTTGACTTTTGTTTGTTTGTTTTGTTTGTTTGTTTGTTTGTTTGTTTTTTTTTTGGTTTATTTTTGTTTGTTTGTTTGTTTGTGTTTTTTTTTTTTTGTTGGTTTAAACGGATTTCATTCCATGACAAATCAATTGCACAGAGCGGCCAAGAGGTTTTCAAAGCAGTCTGTCATGGAAAGGAATTGGGGAGCACGGCTTAGCCCTTTTTTAGCCCCTGTTACAAAATTCATGTTATGGCATCTGGCTGGAAACGTTTAGTTTTCACAATATATTCTTGAACTGAGAGAAAAATAATTTTGTTGTCCTCAAAGGACAATTTGGTGATCCCAATAAAATTGTTTCTAGGCTTAATGGAGCAAAATCTGAAATAGATGTATGTAGGCTCTCTCTTTGGATTGTGTAGAATGGACAAGTAAAAAAAAATAATGCGAATTATATTATGCACCTTGCCCACAGGGACAACTCGGGGATTCACATAAACCAATGGCATGTAGGTGAGCATTCAACTGACTGCGCCCCATCCTGAGCCTTGCTTGAATGACAGCCGGATGTCTTTTTCCAACATAGTATAATTAGTCTCTTTAATTGAGCGAGGGTCTTTAGAATCTATGTGTTTCTTGAATTCGCTTAAGGAGTTAGAGTTTCGAATGTTAGGCGGGAGCTGATTCCAAAGTCTCGTGGTGCTGGGGGAAAATGTGTGATGAAATATATCTGTTCCAGCTCTAAAATGAGGAACGTTTTCAGCTTGTCTTGTATCGAATCTGATCTGGTTCTGATTGGAATGAATAATCTCACTTAAATATTCAGGGGCTAAATTATGAGTAATTATATACATTTGGATTAACTTGTTAATTTTTCTGCATTTGGCTAATGTTTGAAGACCCATTTCTTTGTATAATTTAATATCAGGGGTAGATCTCTTGCACCAGAGATTATACATGCAGCAGCCAGTTGAAAGCTTTCTAATCTTTGTGGGTCGCCCTGTGTGCTGCCATCCCATACCACGCTACTGTACGCCATTAGTGGTTGAATGAGTGATTTGTATATTATTTCAAGGGTTTCTCTGTGTAGTAAATACCGTAAACTTTTCATGATATTTAGTTGTTTGGAGGCTCTACCAATAACAAGGTCAATGTGATCGTTACATCAGAGGTCGGATGGCAGTATTATCCCTAGGTGTTAACGTTCGTCGACGTTTTCTAAGGGAGGGTGAAAGACTTGATTTCGCCTCAGAGATACTAACATACCATCCGTTTTCAGGACATTGAATGACACCACCCAATCTGCTGACCAAAAGTCATCAGAGGACAGGTCCTTGTTTAAAATGTTTGCAGTTAGGTGGGGATTAACGACAGTAAGATACAAAGATGTGTAGTCAGCGAACAATTTGATTTTGGAATTAATGATAGCCATGATATCATTTATAAATATAAAAAATAACAGAGGACCAAGAACAGAACCCTGAAAGACGCCTGCATTAAAAGTACCCGACACAGAGGTTTTACCATTAATAACGACTCTTTGCTGACGATTTGAGAGATAATTCTAAACCATTTAAGCAAGGAGTGTGATATTCCACTACGTTCGAATTTGAATACGAAGCCTTGGTGCCATACTCAGTCAAAAGCTTTACTGATGTCCAAAAGGACAACTCGGACCTTTTTTTGGAGATCAATAGCGAGAGAAAGTTCATGACAAAGGATAGGAGCTGATAAACAGTTAAGTCTCTGGGCATAAACCCTGATTGACAAAAAGAAAAAAGTACATTTTCTCTTATGGAATTTAAAAGCATAGTTGAAAACTACCTTTTCCATCACTTTTCCAGCACAACTTAACAGGGAGATGGGTCGGTAGTTATAACATAAGTTGGTATCACCTTGTTATGCAAAGGTTTGTGACATGGGCCTGTTTCCAGGAACTAGGAATGATTTCCTGACGTAATGATAAATTAAACAATTTTGTTAGCGAGTCACAAATAAATGGCGCCCCCTCTCGCAGTAGAATAGCACTGACACCATCAGGGCTGGTGGTTTTGTGACATCTGAGCTTTTTAGGATATCTAAAACCTCGTCACAATTAATCTGAATTGAACTAAGAAGTACATCCGCTGGATTTATGGTTGATAGTGCATGCGCTCTGGGTCTGTCAAGATTACTCTGGTCGAGAAAAAAGTTGTTACAAATTTAGGTTTGGGAGATTTTATCGGTTATATGACAATTATAATGAATTAGTGATGGGATAGCATGGGACTGATTACAATTCATAAACTATTTTACTGTACGCCACCATGCTTAATTTTTTATTCCCATTCTTTAAAGAGGCCCCTAGTTTATTATTATAGTTTTCCTGTGCTGTCTTTGACTGTTCTTGGCATTAGTTTTGAATGGTTGTGTAAAAATTCCAAAAATGAAGTTCATATTTTTTATCCTGGGCCCTGTTGTAGGCGCGATGAACTTTCTCTCTCTTGTACATCGGAGAGAAGAATTATACCATGGTAAGTCCAACAGATGCACTGCTATAGATTTGCTTGGAATTTATTATTATTATTATTTTTGTTATTGTTTTTGCCAGACCCATCTTTAACATCGTCATAATCGATGTCACTTTGCATAAAGTGTTCGTTACAAAGGCGAGTTATGTTTCCAAAGCCTTGCCACTTGTCCCTGTAAATTTGGACTGAACAGGTCCATGAATTCAGTAATTTTAGGTCTGAAGGGTAACGGAAACAAGCTGTAGAACTTGTATTTCTACAATAATCAGCAACACACTGTCCTATACAGTGTGGGTACAGGGACAAAAATTAATATTTCCGCACACATTTTTGATCCTGTTGATGAACGGTGAATTAAATATGCTTAAAACAAATGATACTTGACAATCATAGCTCGCAAACATGGCCACAGTCTTGCCTGTCAGCCAGTGGTGTTGCGTGTGTGACTTCATAACCTTTCGCACTTTGAGGGTGTCGGAAATGAACAGAAAGCGGCGATTAAAAGCCCAGTGAGTTTTTTAATGAAAATGTGAAATAAAGTATCATTTCCATATATATTTTTTTTAAATGCACAGTATGGTTAGAACCCATGAGTCACACGTGTGGTCATTTAGAACCAGTTCAAGCTGACCTTTGATATTAATGAATAATTTGCCGCACAGAAAACCAATATCTCTATCAGCTTTCTTCGTGAGAGCCATTTTGTGAAAAATAAAATTTGGTTTAGTATTATGCAATTTCTACTGTACGAACCTGCATTGGTATCAGCCTTATGGCATTCTGTCCATAGAGTTGTGTTTATCTGTGTGTGGATGTGTTCTTCACACCCATAAGAGGTACTTCCATTGTACTTGTCCAAAAAGAAATTGTGATATGTGCCTCGACATAAATGGTTTGGAATTACTCAATGTTGCCATTGCCTAGTAGCTGTGGGGTTCCTTTCTCATGAATTATAAATGTAAAAAGTTTTTGTGACAATTCTGTGAGAGTTTTTGTAATCGATCAAGCAGATCTAAATGTCTATTTGGCAGAAATTATATTCTTGTGTGCCAATTATGAGCTGGAAATTAGTTGTGTGTACATAAAATGTATCCAGAACAAATTGTGTAACAAACTTTTACGTTGGCACTTTGATGCAAAGTATGATGAGAATTTTGTTGCTATTGTTGATGGCTCTAATGTCAAAATGCTTGTTCCAGACCAATTATTCTAGTTTGTACCAAACTGGTATTTTATGTAAGTGGTCTAGATTTATTGCAGTGATCACAATGTGCTGAGTATCAAGGTTTTACTCGCATTTCACCAATCTAATCTTAAATCATTACATTTATTGTTTATATGGTATCCATCGATATGTATATCCATTCATTTCCGAATTCACGTACAAATTTAGTCACTTTTGACGTGAAGTATATTAACAGGAACTGAGCGTGACATATTGAGATTAAAATACAGGAGTTCACAGAGAGCTGCTTTTGCCAGAGACCCCAAGCGAGAATATCTCTACACAATGGAGGTCTTTCATAGTTTTCTGTTTGTGTTTCCACTTGGATTATCTTCCTGCTTCTTTAGATATAAAATGTGCTGATACAAAGTTTCTTGGTCGTTCCTTTTTGGTCTATGACTTCAGTTTGTTATCTGCTTGGAGATGACCTTCTGAATTATCTTGCTGGGTTTGATTTTTTTTAATGCATGCTCTTTTGAATTTATATTATTGCTGAAGGGCTTAAATTGGTTATATCCTAATTGCCTGTAGCGCACTTCAACTATTTCGCCAGCGATACTTGTGAATATTAATTGGTTTTTAAACTCACGGAATGCTCTTCATGTTGCATGCTGGTCAGCTTTCTTTGCCTTTTTCCTTTGTGGTCCAAAATTTATCTGTTTGGGCATAGAATTCTTCGTATTCTGACACCCAGTATTCCAGATATAATTCTTTGACTTGTTTATGCCAAAACATGTATTAAAGGGTGGACCCTGGAGAACATAACATGCCTGCCTTTATTTATGGTACCCGTGGAATTCGGTTTGGTCTCATCACTATCATTGAAAACTGTTGTCCACTTCTCTATTCATGGTTTGAGCATTCAGGCGTTTTCTGCGCATATTGCAGTGCAGTAAGTGGTCCAAATGCAGTGGGACTGATGTTGTTTTTTTATAATTGTCTGATGAGTATACTTTGTCATTGTTAAGATCATGTCAGGTTGGCTCAAAGTGTTTGATGTACAGCTGCTACATGGCTACTTTCAATAAATGGGTAACTGTATGCATATTTGGCTTTCTCTCTCTCTCTCTCTCTCTCTCTCTCTCTCTCCCACTCTCTCTCTCTATCTCTCTCTCTCTCTTGTATAAGTAATTAGCATCTAAATCAACTGACTGACAAGTTGACCTATGTCTGATTATGAATGCATAAAAAAAAAAAAAGTTACATGGAAAACAGCTATACTTACAGTTACCTTTAGGAATTTCAACATGATTTCTCTCTCTTTTTCTTTCTTATTATAAAACCTAACCCTTTCTTTGAGAAATAAAGTAGAATTTTGCAATAATTAGGATAGTTTTACATATTGACCTTTTGAACTTTATAGAACCATGAGTTATATGTACATTATTCTTGGCTGACTTGCAGATGACTTATAATGGCATACTACATTTATCCCCTTTAAAACAACATCATGCCTTTAGCTACATGTCTAAAGCACATCGAATTGTATAATCACGTTGTTTGGATTCTTGTTGATGCTGATTTCAGGCCCATGGGGCTCTTCTGATGGATTGATGTTGGTGTTAGACTTTTATGGATGATGATCATTTTTGAGACAGTGGCTGCAACTAGTACCTTTTAAATGCTGAATTTTATTGATAATTTCAACAAATAAGGAGCCCTTGCTTGCAAATTATCTGATTTGCTGCAGATTGTGGTCCCTTTTCATGGATTGTACGGTCCTATATATACATGAATGATGCACTTGTTCAAGCCAATTTACTAAAATATCCCTATAATTCAAAAGAAAACTTTTTGCATTCTGTCATGTTAAAACTAGATATGGCCGTTTTGACCTTTCGGCCCTTTGCGCATACGATTTGGATTCTTTTGGAAACAGACAAACTATAAATTTATGTGATTCCACTATACCTACCAAGGAACATTGCTTTTGGTCGGAATTGACTTTTATGGGTTACTGTCTGTCTCAACTCAAGAATGAAATTTATTTCTTCACATTGATATTGGAAGATAGATGTTGAGTGTTCTGGTAATTATTGAATCTCAACGTGTTGCTGTACTTAACTTTGCTTGGATTTTGGTTTAATATTCACGGATATTGGTTGTGTTTTCTTGAACTATTTGTAAGGAATTTTTTAACATAAAAAATGGATCCCACATGCAGAGGTCTACACATGGTTAAGATAGTATGCTTCACATACTGAGTTGTACGCTCTCATGACAATATGTTACATAAGTGGTCCAGGACTCCCATGAGATCCTTTTTGATAATACCTCACGTGACTGGTCTAGCACTCCAACGAGATCCTTTTTCTCTGTTTGAATTTAGTGGCGCCAAAAACTCTAATTCACACTTTTTGCACTGTTCTTCACGTAGTTAAGACCTGCATTTGGTTTTTTTAGTTGTTCTTGTCTTCAACAAATTTGAGGGAGGTGCTTCACAATTTAGATTATTCCATTTGTTTAACTTATTTTGTTGTTTAATGTTGCCTTTTTCACATTTTGTTGTGTAGTCGCAAGATATTACATGCGTCCAAATTAAAGTATATTGAACTGGCTTCAATTAGTTATGTTTTATGTCCCTTGGTAGGGACAACTAATAGCAGTCTCTAGATCTGAAACCTTTTTCAAGGCAGGCTGTACGCTTGTCAAAAGTGTCAAGATTCTCTTTGAAAACTCCACTTATGGTTTTTGCCAACGTATCCTGAACACCTTTGTTTCATAAAGCACGGATAAAATGTTTTTTGTGTTCTTACAATGTATAATCGCACATTAAACCAGGACTTGAACGCTCGAAACTGGTCATTACTGTGTACTTTTTAAGAGTGCAAATTACGTAGCAGCAGGTCGGGATAGCCATCTTGCATCTGCCGCCCTGCACCCAATTGTTTACATTCAGAAAATGTTGAAATGGTTATTGATTCAAGGTGAAAACGTTGTTTTGACAAAAATGTGATAAATCTAGCACAATGCCTCGTTCGTACCAAGTAATGATTAGGAGGAACAATAATGATGAGGAGGAACATAACTCTGCCGCCCCGAATTTATTTGGAAATATGTACATATACATAAATATGTATATAACCCGAAGTAAGAGTGAATATCCTGGCTTTGTTTTTTCCACCCAGGCCGGAGTGCATTCAATGGGATAACCCGGATCATATCAGGTTTCTTCTTACCATACAGAAAATTAAATAGACATGGAAATTGGTAATTTGCATTAAACAAAACACATTTAGAATTTTTAATGTAGTCACTTAGGAGGCCAAACCCTAGCATTGCGTATGGTCACTTGCTGTTATCCATGGTAGCAATCGCCTAGTTTTAGTGGTTCCAGCTTTACTAATGCGGCAGGTTTCACCATCTTCATAATTGGCCTTAAAAGTCATTGCAGGATGTCATGCACTATCAGCTCTATGAATGAGTTGAAGTGAACCATTAAGCATCCCTTTGCTATCCAGGCGTCTGCTCGTAGGAAACGTAAGTACTACAATTTGCAGTCCTCCTCTGTGGGGCTAGCAGTCAGGGCAGCCGTTGACCGGGGCCCACCTCCCTAGTTGCCATCATCAGCAGACGGTAACTTTGGGTCTTTCGCAAATTGTACTCCCTTCCCATCAATGTCTTTATCATTCTCTGTAAATAAAAAACAGACCAACCGTAAAACGAGACTTAAGTTGTGCATGTCTGCTCAGGTCATGAATGTTAATGGTTATTTAGAACGTATCATCATCACTATCGTCACCATTGTTATTAGTTGTAGTAGTGGAAGTATTGTTGTTGGTGTTATTATTATTATTATTATTATTATTATTTCTATATTAGCAGTGCAGCATAAAATTATTTATTTTTATTGGATTACACAAAAGTGCATGATTCATTACTGGTCGAGGAGTTCTCCAAACATGGAGACTCAGAATGTATATAGGACAGAACAATGCACAGCAAATGACCATGTTCTAAGATATTCCTGTAAATTCGGTATCAACGTAAAAAGTGGAAAACTTCATCTTTTGCACCAGAATATCCCATTAAAGCATACCAACGACGTGTAGGTAGGGAGTGAAGGAGGAGTATTCCATCCAGAAAAGAACAAAATGGATTGCAGAATAAATCCGTACTGGTGACCGAGGCCGAGACAATATGCCCACAAACACACACTGCCTATATGCAGCTGCCATTGCACCTAGCAGCTAGGGCGATTCTTACCCCGCCTACCCACCTACATCGTGCATAAACAATAGCCTCATTAAGTTGGCGGATGAGCTGAAATGTGTAGCGCTTATGATGAAATGATCGTCACAATGTGGAACATGAGAACAAGGGATGTGCACTGAACTAAAAGGTGCACTGCTGTGATTCATAAAGTCACGAAATATAACATGTATTCAACATAGCATGCAGAAGAAAGTAAGAATACAGTTAAGAGATTCAACAATGAAGTTTTGCACCACCTGAAAAATTAATGTATTACATTCATCTGAAAGTTCCTTGCTCGCAAATAGTAGGATGTAGGCTAAACTAACATCTGCAGTATGTCTGATTAAACTTGAATTAACACCAGGGGCTTACAACGGAATAATGATCCTAAGTAGATAGATTCTTTCTTTTCCGAGCAGATAAAGGACCAAAGAAACATTAGTGTTTCGAATCCTCAGTTGGGTAGGAACAAGCACATGTGGGTTGCTGTAAGTTTGTGAATATCTCAATTTAGCTTGACGCAACTTACTTATAACTGAGTATGACTGATGTATAATTTAGCCCAGCAGTAAATAATTAATTGAGAGATTAGTGTTTAGGTGGAGGGCAAGGTCCACTGGGTTCTAGACTACTTCAAGTACGCTACTGTCGTCAGCACAGATACGGACATCAGAGATCAGACAAACTAGGATATCATAAAAGTTAAACAAGGAATAATAAGGGACCTAATATGGAACCCTGGGGTACACCGGCCTGAACTGGCAGCAAGAAGGAATCTTGACTATGAATAGTAAACTTTTCACTGCATTTTAATCTTTTGTATCACTACCTACTCTCCGAGTGCGTTTTTTCCCCCCCTTTTTTTTTTTTTTTGCAAGACAGCTAAATTTCTCTTCTGAAACTTTTGAATGGAGCAGTCCCTTCGTTGCCAGATGAGCGCCATTATTCTGATGGCGATTAATGCTTCATATTCATGCAGCAATTATCGAAAGAAGCCATGGGTTTGTGGTAGTGCGCTGGCACCCTGATTTAATGTTCTCAGGCTCGAATCTCGAGCATGCACTTTAATTTTCTTTTTCTTTATGTTATAATGGTTAATTCTTTTTTGTTTAATTTTTTTTCCTAAAACCTTGTTTGTTTGTTTGTTTTTCGTTTTTTTTTAGGCAAAATTTCTTCTTTTTTCAATTTTTAATCCAACCAAATTGAATCTTGGGCAAGGCGATGTGTTTCTTTTTTGTTGTTATTTTTCCCCTTTAGCGTCCTTTTTTCTTTTTCTTTTTTTAAATTTTGTATCAACACATTATCAGTTGCTTTGTTGTCTTCACAGATCGACACTTCAGGCCTTTGGACAATACGGCCTTTTTGCCTTCAAGCTTCTCCGGCCCTAGTGTACTAAACTTTTGCAACAAGTATACACATTTGTTTTATATTTCCCAATTTCACATTTCTATATTGAGTTTTCCATACCTGTGACCTACGTAGGGGTGAAGCTTCACTCATAAAGCTCAGATGAGATGTTGATTAAGCATATTATAGTGAGAGAAATTTTTTTGTATCAGTGTTTTTATTCCGTGAATGTCACGCATATGTAGCGCTATTACTTCAACAAAGTTTGCTACACATTTCCAAACAGCAAAATGTACGAAGATTTTGATGGCTACTTAACTCGTACTGAATTGATAATGTGCGATTTAAAAGCAACCATCTCTATCGCAGCAAGATATTTATATATATATATATATATATATATATATATATATATATATATATATATATATATATATATATATATATATATATATATATATATATATATATATATATATATATATATATATATATATATATATATATATATATATATATGTATATATATAGATATGCATTAAATGAAACTATTCTCAGGTACAATCCTTACCCATCCTGGGAATGGAATCTTCAATAGTCTGTCCGTTGATGGCGCTGTGTAACTGCACTTTCAGTGGAGTCGGGATGGGCTTGTCCCACTGCCCAGGTCCCAACTCCCAGAAGCCATCGGCAGTGCGCTTCAGCTCTCCCCATGCTGACTGCTTCTTTTTCCACAGTTTGAAGGAGGTGATGGGCACTCTGCAAGCAATGACAGAGGGCGTGTGATCACACACCACAAATAGGCTGTGTAATCAAAAATAATGTGTGAAGACTTTGCAACCCACAAAGTCAAGATTTTATCGAACAAAGCTAGCACAAAGGATTGAAAGAAAATATTCTGAAAGAACAATTTCTTGAAACGCATTTTACACAAAATGCACCTGGATCCATCATCATTTCAATCCTGGAGCCTTCTCTGGACATGCAGGACATTTCTTCACTGTTATTTCTTCACAGTTGCATGTCAGATTGACCCTGTACCCATGCATCAACCTTTTCAGTGTGGTGGTGTGGTGCGCTGCTGACTTTTCGTCACCCGGCTTAACGATCATGTAGCTAGAAAACCTCAAACTAACCTTTCATTACGAGTCTGGACCTTGACGTACCAGGGGTTGGTCCCCTGAAACTTGTATTGTATCTTGGCCTTGGTGGAGTCTACAGGACACTGCACGGCTTGAATTTCTATTTTCCAGCGCCCATCCCCATTGGCTGAAAGATCCAGGTCACCTGTGGACAAGAAAAGGAGGAGTCGAGTTATTAAAAGTATCACGCTAATATTACATATGTATTAAAAACAGGTCTATATAAATGCCATTGCCATGTGACCTTTAAAAAGCAGTTGTCAAGCACATAAGCAATGTCTATTTTTAGACTCATATTCCCATGTAATCCATTTTCGACAACCTCAGTTCATGAACAAAAACTGTAACCTTACATTAACTCATAAAATCGTCAACCAATGTTGTATGCCTTCGAAGGGTGCACAGAGATACCGGGTCATTCAGGCCCACTATGACCATTCTGCCTATTCATTAACATTCTGTCTATTCATTCATTTTCTGCCTATTCAGTAACATGTAAAACTTTGCATGTATACAACAATGGCCTGGACGGCTTCATGCTGGGAAATTAAACAATATGTATCAGTCTCTCAAATGTTCATAAAAATCATTCCAATGTTCTTGTTATTGAATTAAAATGCAACAAACCAAAATGTATAATATTAGGTATGTATGTATGTATGTATGTATGTATGTATGTATGTATGTATATATATATATATATATATATATATATATATATATGTGTGTATATATATATGTATATATATATATATATATATATATATATATATATATATATATATATATATATATATATATATATACACATATATGCCACAGCACTATGCACATGGAACTCACTTGTCGTTAAAACTACAAGGTTTATGGTTTATTCTTTAAAACATTTGATGTGTATTTTAACACTCCTTGATTTCCCGGGGTTAAATACTTTGGTTTTCTGCATCGCTGTGTCCTAGAAGGATCTGGATGTTGTCTATACATGTTGTTACCTGTCAATTTACACCATGTTACTGGGAAAGAAGAACATCCTAGTTTATCTTGTGAGGCCACAGGAAGTGTTTTTCTGTGTCGGAAAACTAAAACTACTTGGCATGCAAAAAGATTACACCAGAAGTTGGTTCTCCCGATTTGACAGATATTTCCCTATGCTTATAATATTGCTTTCCAGCATGTGAATCAAGAAATTGTTCAAAGGAATCTTCAAGACAAGAAGCCTAAACGATATACAAAAGGACTCCCCTCACATTTGTACTTTGCCTGGTGGATGAATGGACAGTTGCATATCTAAAGGAAGATAAATTTCTTCAAGTGAAGATATGCCAGCTCACCAGCAGGATGCTCTCGACAAACGGCACCACCGTCCTGTCAGAATTTGGACCAACTCATCAAGATTTCGAAGAGATTCATGAAATAACACATGATATGTGTTCTCATCCCTCATCTTTACAATTAATGTCTTCCAGCCTTTGCACAGGCAACGTGTCAATATATATATAAATATATATATATATATATAAATATATATATATATATATATATATATATATATATATATATATATATATATACACACACACAAACTTTTTTAATGCCTGAGGGCATGCTCATGAGAGTTGCAACATGGATGATGTCTACCTTATAGATCTTTCAAAAGCATTTGACTGCTTATCATACTCATTCATCTCAGCTTATTTTCATCATTTTGGAATCTCGACTTCGTAAACACAAATGTTAATGGATATTTTCTTTCAGCAAAACATACTCTATTTCAATCCCAGTTTCAAGGACAACTGCTGGTGGCTCACAACCTTTGCCTCCATTGGGAAAAAGGTCTGGAATAGGTTGACAAACAAAATGCCAACTGACTCAAATTTTGATTTTGAATCACTAATTAAAAATTGAAATGACCTTACTTGTAAATGACATTTCTGGAGCACCGCCTTGATATGCAGATGTTTTATGTCTATATGTCACCCAATTACCAAATTGCAAATATGCCCGCCCCTGTAATGTTATTTTGTACACTTAACTATTTTTAGGTTTAAGCTTTTAACATTCACCTCATCTGCTGCCACACGATCCTTTTTAGTTTATAAACTCCACAACCCGGTAAATAATTGCTGCCTACAGCTAATTTGCATTTCCGTATAAAAGGCCTGTCAATATACTTTGCGTTATATTCTTGTATGTCTGTACAGCACCTAAATTTTACCTGCATTTCTTGTCGCATTTGCCTTCTGCAACAGTGAAAATGACAAGAATGATTCGCTTTGCTATGCAATACCCCATTTTCGTAAAACAACCCTCTTCACATCCTTTTTATGTAAACTAGATTTTGCTAAAGAGGTTGTTTGCGATTTTCATTGTTTTACATTTACGATAAACCATTCACCACCCAACCCTGGGAAGCAAACCTGACAGGCATTTGGTTCACATTGTGCATGGCATGTTTACATCCTGAATGTATGGTGTGACCTAAACAATTAGTTGCCTTTGTTTGTGGTTTGTTGTGGGGTGGTATAGGTGGGGTGGAGTGCAGTGAGGCAAGGAGGGGTGGGGTGACACTGTAGTGTGGTGTTTTATTTAGCACCCAAAATTCAGCAGTATACAAATCAACATGAGTGTAGGGATGACTGACACTGGAGCATTTCCAGTGGGCTCTTAGACGCTTAAATAACAACAAACAAATTATGGGTAAAATATCTTATAAGTAGTGATGCAACTAAATATTCAGATGTAAAGACAGAAGAGATGCCAGAAAATGCAAATGATATTTTTCCAATGAAGGCTGTTAACTGTACTTAAATGTAATAGCGCAAACGTTGCGTTCACACAGCCACACAAGCATATAGCTCCAAGTTATATATATCCATACTATATGAGACATGAATTGGCAAAGTATATTGTTTCCTCCACAGGAGGTACAGTTTGATATTTCATAAATTTATATTCAAGGCTGGTGTTCTTTGCAACAGATGTTGTAATGCACATGTTCAGAATAATTTAGATCATAGCAGAACTCAACAAAAAATGGCAACCATGAGATAACTTAAAAAATAACTTAAAATATTAACAATAAAAAAAATCAGTATAAAGTATGTAAATGAAATTATACACTTCGCAATGCAGATACTCTCATAATTAGCAGACTGCAGGTTAATCATAATCCCTGGTAAGAGATTCTCCACAGGTACTGTCCCACAGTTCCAAATCCTATGGTAGGTGCTAAATAGTCGGGTCCAAATCCCACAGAGGCAGAGGTTTCTTCCAATATTGTACACAAAACATGGTACAGGTCCAAATACCACACAGCTAAAGCTTGGTTCCAATGTGGTACAGTTAATCACCAAATATACGAGTCCACTCAAAGGCACTGTCCACACTCTACATGTACAATATATAAACGAGCATCTCCTTAGCAATAGCAATGGCTCACAGTCCCACTGGCTTGAAGACACACAGCTTCTGTCAGATCCAGCTTTCTCTTCCCCAGTCATGAAAGGAGCAGCTTTATATACCAATGCTGAGAACTCTCACCAATATTCTACAGTTTTCAAATTAATCACACATGATACTTCTCTGTGATCTTTCTAGACAACATCAGAACTTTCCGCTTGTTTAGTACTGTGCATATATGTGGGTCACCACTTCAGACCATTCAATTGTTTACTGATCAGAGCTCAATGAGAAAAACAGGCCACTTCGGTGACCTGGCATACACTCAATGAATCCACTGACCTTTCCATATCAAAACAAACAACCATAACAACACAGGCCAAGAGCCTGCAGAAAAAACTTGTTGAGTAGGTTTTTGTAACGTCTTACATATCCTATGAAAGTTTCAGGCATATATGATTGCATTTTTTAGGAGTACAACTGCCAAGTATTGTAATAAAATATTTCAAGAGTGCAATGATAACAATGAAATTGCCACTCACCTGCCTTACATTCTGGACATTTATCTTTCACATACACATAGAAGTCGCCTTTTATTGGTGAGTGACCCGAACCTTTCCCCTGACCTTTGGCCTGTGACAATCAGATTTATCAAGATTATGAATAAAAAAACTGAAACCAGTGATCAACAAATAAACAGTCTTAAAGTGAGAGATGCAAGCCTCTAAAATGCAGCATACAGAGGAATTGGTATAAAGTGCACAGTGGAACCGTTCATGGGATTTGGGTTCATTTATTTCACTTTGGGATGCACATTCTGAAGAGATCGTCATTTTAAGGCACTTCTCCTGAAGTTTGTCTACACTAAAGAAAAATTTTCTTATTGAATATAACCGTGAAACAGGTAAAATTGGTAGCTTGTAAGTGTTAACCAAGCAATTTGACGCCTGTTGCGCATTGTGGTGGCTGCCTTATGGAGATTACCAGGCCATGCATGTCCCTTGGTGTTGTCCCGGCTGCCGGCAATGCATACAAGTTTGGAAGCAATTGGCTTCATTTGGATTGAGGTGTATGACCAGGTCTACTAAAAAGCTGCACTATTTCTGCCGTATAGTGAACAGCTGGCGGTTTTTGTTAAAGCTTAAACATATTTATGTCATGTGGATGATCTTACTGGACATGGAAATGACAAATAAATAGGGCTCTCCAGAACATGGAGACATACAAAAGTTATATAGATGAGAGACAGGACAGTACAATTGTTACCAACACGATTGTTATCATATGTAAGAGCATATTGACAAAACAAGTCTGATTATGTAGCAACAGTAGTCATTGAAATTTGTAAAAGTCAGAGTTTAATGTAGAGCATCCCAAGTGTAATTGGCCATGACTGATATTACCAAATTTATCACCTTGAAGGTATGAGTCCAGACTAGTATCATTGGCTAGAGGAAAAGTCATCAGTTCAGATTGAAATATTTGTAAGGGAAGCGATTTCCTTATGTCAGATGAAAGGTTATTCCAGTGTCTAATTGCAGAGATCTAGGAGACTAGAGCTGCCTAAACACAACGTTCCACACCTAATGAGAAGTACAGACCTTGACAGGGAGACAGCACTACAAGGAAGAGAGGGGATACCAGATTAGATTGGTAAGGAGGGAAGGGGGTACCACATTAGACAGGTAGGACGGAGTCAATCTGTGGTACATCTTGTAGAAAACAGGTTTAAAGCATTCACACCTGTTTGCAACAGCTGACCACCCAAGTTCACGCCATACGTTGACATGTTGCGTGTGTTTCAAAACACCAGTGCCTATTTGCCAGCATTATACTGAATTGATTTAAGGCAATCAGAGAGCACGTCACAGCAATTATCAAACAAAGCATAACCATACTCAAGAATTTTATGATTGGTCATTGAACAATATAATCTCACTAGATATTTGGTAGATTAAACCTTCTGGTCAAGGAGATTCTTTGATTAGCTTTATAAGTAATGCCTGTTATATGGGCATGCCAGGAAAAGTCATAACTCTAGGTGATTTCCAGATGGCTATGAGTATCTGTATCCAGTATCAGTGACTCTCGCTGTATTGTTATAAGTAGTTCTCTCAACTATTGCTTATCAATATCATTTTGAAGCAATGAACAAATAAAGAAAGAAGGAAGGTAATAAAGTGAACACAACTTACCCGAAAGCACATCCCACAGCTAAAAGAATCGAACCACTGGGCTGCATTCATCGCCACAAAGTGTTTGATAATGGCATTTTCTCCGACTTTTGGGGTTGGATGGGACAACTGACAGGTGCCCCCCACATGACCACCAGCTCCATAGTATGTGCCCTGTGAACAAGTCACATTACATATTCAAACATCAACCAAGTGCAGCCAAAATATACAACCAGCATAGGACATTCATATGTATGCATAGGAAGACAGCCTGTCAATCTTTGGATATAGCCATTACATGAGAAAAGGTGCTCTGTATTCCTGAGTTTGGCCAAAAGGTTATCAAGGCATTTTCAACCACTAAATCTGTTTCAATGAGTTTACTCCATCATTTACAGATTATCTTGCCAATGTAGCAAAGGCTGGTTATGTCAAAAGTATGGATGATGTCAGAAATATGAAGGGGTGTTCATTATTCACGGAATGGTGACCTGGAATACTCTTGAGGCTATGCAATGTGGGAACATACTTACAAGAAGAGCCATAAAATCCACCATGTCATGACTATAGGCGATTATAAAAGGCAGAGAGTGCACCCGCAGTCACATTTTATGACTAAAATATAAAACATCCCGTGGTAGTGTTCTCAGAATCCCATTCCGTCCAGTCGTCTTGTTCCAAATGTCTTTGCTTGCATGCTGTTCTAGTCACAGGATGAAATCCCATTATGTTCCATAATTTACAAACACAAGGAGCTAAGTTTCATACACAAACCTTTTAAATTAAGCACTGTCTACAGAATCATATTGATCGTCAATTTACATTGAAATGTGGGCCTATGCTGAGAATTTCATTGAAGTTCCAAAGAAACCTTCAGGTCAGCTGAGAATATAATGGTTGAACATAAATCATTAAGTGTACAAACTAAGGAGCATTACATGCCTTTCACTGTGTAGTTGAGAAGAGTGGGTGTTGAATGTGTTTCAGAAACAAGTTTAATCACCTCTGTGCAAGGACATGTTGCCGCTTTTGAGCAACTTTTGTCTATCATAATAAAGACACATTGTGCTTTAAAATGTGTAACCAGATATATAATGCATATATTGAATCACACCCTAGGCCTTACTTTACGGGAGGAGGTATATACGAGTAAAACGATAGAGAGACTGAAGAGGGAGTGAGTTGCTTGTTTAACAGACAATTCTCCTTGTTTTCTCTAAACCACTGGCTCTGTTCTGTGGCTGTGGCATGATATCAGTTTCGCACTGTCAAGTATAGGTTGCCAAGTGTTACATCAATATTATGGTTATTTAAATTCATTTCGTGCACGAAATCCCTAAAATCTAACAATTTCGTCCACAGAATTGTTAAGTATATAAATTCTGTATACAGAATCCAAAAGTTTATTAGTTTTATACACAAAATCCATAAGTTTATCAATAACGTCCACGAAATCGGATAATTTCATCAATTACGTACACAAAATAAAATAAAGCCACCAATTATGTCCACAAAATCGTGAGAGCTTACCAATAGTTTTCAAAAAATCATGGAAGTCTGCTGCTTTTGTCCACGAAGTTGAATTCACTTAGAATTCTGAAGAAAATCCATAACGATTCTGTCAACTAAATTCTCTATCAGTTTTGGTCACGAAATTCTAATGTACAATTCACATAATGGAACAAATTTTCATGAAATTGTAAACCTGATACAATTCTGTGGACGGAATTGGGAAACAAAACCATAAAATCCAATGAGTTTCACAAAAAGGATTAAAGCCTGTAGATGCATTTTTGTTTGCAAACTTTAAAATTTATCCACAAAATCGAATAAAACTTTCACTATCGTGTTTAAGTTTCTTATTTCGTCCACGAAATAGGGTAATCTTTCAATTTTATTGAAATTATTATCACGAATATCCAATCATCTTATCAATTTTGTCAACGAAAACGGTAGTCAATTTACAAAATTCTAAAAGACTTATCCACTTTCATGCACAAAATTGGAAGAAATGACAGACAGATTTATACTTTATGGAATATGCGCACAGAATCGGAAATGAAATTATGGAATCGTATAAAGCCACAAAACCGTTATTGTAGTCATTTTTGTGAGTTCCTGCAGAGAGGGCATTGGTTTCCCTGTCTTGCAATAGGTCAGATGTTACCATGTCAATTCAGTAAGCTGTGGAAGATATCTCTGGTAGGTGACTCCATGGCGGACACAAAGATGAATAATCAATTTTTGGAGGATTTTCTGTGTTATATTGCAGAATGGCCAATATTGATTGGCATTCTGTCTGTTTGGTGTATTTTTGTTTCAGTAGGCCTAATATCCTTATTTCATATTTTCAGCATGCCAAACAGTCAAAATTAAAAATATAGACACATGTACAAGATTTGCTAGTTTCTAATAATGTCGCCAAGGGTCTCTGATACTACAAAATTCCAAGCTGTTACTCTTGGCAAGCTGGGGTTTTTTTTTCAGTTTCGTCCACAAAAACGTGAGAGTAATTTAATTTCGTGATGGAACTTCGACTCTGTAATTTGCTCTTACAATTTTGTGAATCCTGTTGTGAATCCGTCCACGAAAAACAATCAGTATTACGATTTCGTGGATGAAATCAATGATATTATATGTTACACTTGGCACCCCATAATTAAATGCCTTGGTTTCTAATTGGTTCACTGTGGTTATGATGGAAACATATTGCAGTACAACAGGGCACACATACTCCCAATCCACAAGGTGATGTTGATGACCGACCTCCTGATTGATTCATCAATTCATGAGAAGGAAGACGGTGCATATATTATTGTCTTCCTTATAAATATGATCCTTTATTCCTGGGGCCGACAAAATGTAGTAGAGATGCCATGGAGCTTGATGTAGCAGTGGGCAATGAGGTAGCCAAATACCGCTTCTCTGGTCTCCACAATTTCCTTCAACGTAAATGGGTCACAAAAAACGATATAGATTGAAATTAACATCCGCTACCCATCCCCTTGTCCTATAAATTATCTCCCTGATCTGAGCATATTATATGTAGATGTAAGTACATGTAGAATCGAAAGCTGTGAAATGCCATCATCCTGCTGGTGCACACAATTTCCTTCAAGAAAAAGTAGCTATTGGCAGCCTTCCTTGGCATGCCAGTTATTGGCATCCTTCCTTGGCACACTAGCTATTGGCAGCCTCCCTTGACACTCTGGCTGTTGGCGGTCTTCCTTGGCAAGCTAGCTATTGGCAGCCTTCCTTGACGTGCAAGCTATTGGCAGTCTTCCTTGGCATGCTTTCTATTAGCAGCCTTCCTTGGCTTGCTAGCTATTGGCAGCTTTCCTTGGCAAGCCAGCTATTGGCAGCCTTCCTTGGCATGCTTAGCATGCATTTTGTAAGTTGTCCAATGTGCACAGAGGAAAGCTTTGTATATGTGATCCCACGATACATCTGCAATGAACACTTTCGCCTGCAAGATCGGGTAGAGCTCTCACTCTGAAGTTACAGGGGGCAAGTGTTGACACCTCTTTGTTGTTGGCAAGTTTGGATAATAACCATTATGGAGGTAGATATTAATTTTGTTTTGAAAAGCATTGTCAAAATGAGGGCAGTCACCTTTACAGTGGACTTCTTTATTGTTTGATAATATCGATGTTTTTCTAGAATTTTTCCAGAGGGCTCGCTTACCTCCCCTTTGTACCACTGAGTGTACAGTTTCTTCATGGCCCCCGTGTTGGTGGCACGCTTCTCCCACAGTGTGACAGCAGTCACCAGGGCAGGCAGCACCACAGCAAATAACCAGACAGTCTTCATAGCTCCACTGAGTCTAGCATGGAATGAGAAAAAAATATGCAGCTAAAAGAAGCCTTCCTTCATGTTAGGCAAGGAGGATTAAAAAAAGCAATGTAATGAGCCACCATAGTTTTACTGTAAAAATTCATTTCTGTGTACCATTGATTGCAAATATTTTACCTCTGATATGAAATAGCGTCCCATCTCCCAGATGTAAAACCAAAGGGTGTAAATAATAGTTATGTGTAGGATTTCTGACAGTGTATAGATTAGTTGTTGAATTTTCTATTTCTGTAATGGCCAAGAAAGTATCTGGCAGATTCACTGGGACATTCTGAATAATCTTGTCTGCAACTGAGAGATACAATTCCCACTATTTGTGGTCTTTCAATGTGAGGGTGTGATCACAGGGACAGGTCCCGCTCCCACTTAAAACCTGCTGTAACAAGGGAGCCAGATGCAATTGTTACAAAATAAATGGGCCTGGGATACATACCTCATATTTTCGTTATATTCTTAAAATATAAAATTCCCAATTTTAGATAAATTTTCAGTTCGGGTACTTGTCAGTTAATGCATATATTACTTTGATTACATGAAGTATTTCACATTTTTGACTTATCAAAAATTCGCAACCAGTTTCACTTTAAACTTGCCAGGGAAGTACCTTGGATGTGTCGCTACTGATTTTTAGTGAACTATTGGAATCAATAATTATCAGTCATAGAACGTATACACATTAGCATTGGTAGCGTAGGGGTAGCAACAAACCCCATATTTTGGCCTGTTTCTCAATAATGACGGTCAATTTAACCTTGAGTGACTTTATGAAGGGCCAAACTGTCCAGTTGACTTATATGTGGGTAAAGGGGGTTTCCAAGTCAATGGTTACTATTAAACAGTCTTACAAAAATTGCTTTTTTAAATTTGCCATTGGACAACCTTGAAAGGCCAAACCGACCTGTTGGTTGAGAGCTTGGTAATATTTGAGCAATACTCTATCATGCCGCATTCATTTGAAAAATACAAATGGCTCCAGACATGTGTGAGGGAAGACCTTGACGTTTGAAAAAAGTGATCATGGTCTTAAAGTAAGGTGACCTTGATATCATTCAACAGGACCATGTCAGGGATGGCTAAGTTCATGATTATTGTGCAAGTATTGTTTTTTCGGTGTTTTTATCATCATCATCATCATCATCATCATCATCATCATCATCATCATCATCATCATCATCATCATCATCATCATCATTGTCTTGCCTTATCCTGCATTTTGGTTGAAGAAACACAAGATGTAACACCCCAACAAACAGAGGGCCTTGTCCTTGTCCCAGCATTATTCATGCACAAAATTATTTAAATGTAATAAAAGGACCAAAAATAAATATTGAATAGACCTGGGTGGATTGGATTATTGCCAAGCTCTCCCTGTCCGCCTGATGTAGGCTCCTTATTGGGAATATTTGTGCAATGACAGGTGCCTTTGGTGTCTCTACCCCAGCTGTTAACGAATTCTATGAAAACAAGTAAAAAACAAGGGCATTTATGCTGGATGGTGTCGAGCTAGAACTAGTAGAGAAATATCTTTGATCTGAAATATCTACTTCGTGTTATTGTGATGCACTGCTCCTATGCATTTCCAATATGTCGTCTGTATTTACCAAAATGTCAATACGCAAAAAATAGACATTTTAGATTTTTCGTGCTGACAGAATTTATGTTAATTTATCAGATATTCTTGTAGTAAACACTTTCCAGTAGGTAACAGGAGAGACCTTGGAGGTACTCGTAAGGTATGAGTGCATTTTGCAAAAATGCTTTAGGATACATAATTGGGATTGCCGCCACACCACAATATGTTTTGTACATAAAGTGGTTCCTGTCCATTAATCTGGTTACCAGGTGGTATGAAAAATATAACTCAGATTGGATAACATGATCTGGGCATACCCAGAGATCAGTTGCGGAATAATTCTTACATAATTTTACAAGAAAAACTAACAAGAATGACATTGTAGCGCAACAAGTATATCTTTAGGCTCCCTAGACACAAAACTCATCTAAAATACACTGAAAACAAAACAAAATAAAAAGCTAAATTGGAAAAATTGATAAAAACTTTTGAAAAAAAATCCCGACCTGTAGCATGTGTTCATATAAGATGTACATTCATATTCCGATGTAACACATAACAGTAGCGTGGTTCCAATACACCTTTAATGAAGATCATATAAACTGTTTATAAATTGTTTGTGACTTGCTGGGTATTTTATGTTGTTTGGTTATGGGTATGGCTAAATACACATACACGCAGACATATACATATGTATGAATATATTAACGATTTTATCGGCACACAATATGTAGCAGAGTTGATAGAAAACATATTCTCTTGCGTTTTACACTGATAAATCTGTTTCACAGTAAGATTATCAATGTCACAGTTACAGATGAAAAGTTTAAGTATACTGCGTATGCTTTAATTTTTCATTAGCAAGAACAGCCCATCAATGTGATTTATAATGTGTTGCAATTTGTACTTGGTGTAACTTTATTTGTCATTAGAGAAATCACTTTAAAAGTCAGCTTTTAGATTGATGGCATATGTAATGTGTACACTCCTAATGTTTGCATTATAGCAAAAACCGAATACCAAATTAGTTTTAGTGTATTGGCATGGATACTATTTATACTTTCATTTTCAGATCCAAACAAGCAAATCAACACAGTCCTGCCTAAAGGGTGACTGTATGTGTTTTCTGCTTAGGTTTATATTTTCCAGCAGATGGTACTAGTTACTCTGTAAAATTTAATTTGTTATTCTGAATGCTAACTTCCAGAAGTAAGGATTTGTTTTTTTTTTTTAAAGACTGGTCTGGAGGGAGTAGGTCAATATTATTATTATTATTCCTCTGTTTGGTACACATGAAGTACACTGTTACATTCAACATGTATATAAGTAAAGGAAGGCAAACACGTATATATATATATATATATATATATATAATTACTAAAGTATGCCCATGAACTGGTGCAAAGAAAACGTTCACATATGAGAATTTTTCCTGTTTATGACAAGCAAAAAAGAATATTATCTCAGATAGTTCTCGTCGGGTAAGGCCAGTTAAACACTTGATGTCCCGAGCAAAACATAGCTCTCTTAGAAACATACTCATTTAAACGTCGTTGTTTTCAGGCACTGCTGAAATTGACATTACATGAATAATATGCTGCAAACAAGAATCTTTCACTATGTATTTGTCTAACCCAAAGTTCAAAGAACTACAACTAGCAAAACAAATATTATGGAAAGACAGAAGTGTGCACTATCACATTATCACTGTTTATGGCTTTGTAGAAAAATTTAATGAATCTCTTATGAAGCTGTATGTCTATTGAAAGGTCATCAGAAATTAACGGGAGCAATTTACTATGACGTCTGAGATACCTAACAGCCTTGCGCCAGGCAGTATAAAAACAATCAACCTCTCATTTGGAGCAATCCCACAGCTGGCACCCATAAAGAGGCTCACAATACAATAAGTTTTGAAAAGATTGTATTTGGTATCAGAAAAAGCATTGCCATATTGTGCCATGAACATATTAACCTCGGTCTATAATAATGGTATACATTGTGATACACCTTCCTCCAAAGAATTTGGCCCAACCATATGACCAAGATGCTCAAATCTGTCAACTTTACGGATTGTAGATTATTAAAAAACAAGTTTGACCAATTTTCTCCGCTACCGTAAGTTTTGTGTTCAGATTTGTCAGGATTAAAGTTTACATGATATTCTTAAGAAAACGTTGAATACGTATCTAATAATTTGGACATCGAAACTGCAGTGTGCACAATAAGGACTATATCATCAGCATATGCCAATGCACCTGCAAAGAGATGGCCGATGTGACATCCAAACCAAGAAAATTATAGGCGTTTCAATAATCCATGTATATATAAATACAGAACAATATGGGGGAAATTATTCTCCCTTGTTGGACAACATTTGTGCAGCTGAATGGCTGAGAAGTAGCACTACCCCAGACGACGCTTACCACTTAATTTCTGTACATATTCAATAATATTCTAGCTGTGACTTGACACAATCCAATTGTTAGTAAGAGTTTAAACGAAAGTATACTCCACCCGACCAAGTGCTTTAGTAGCATCGAAAAATACTCTAGGCACATCAGCATCACGTGAATTATACTAATTTACAATTTCATAAAGGGCAAACGTACATTGGGTCATTGAGCTATCGGGCTTAAAGATGAATTGCATATCCGATGAACTGAAAGCATTATAATTGTCCTTCTAGATTATCCAGCGTAGCATCCTTCTGACTATACTGCTTAGGGCTATGCCTCTGTAATTAGTGGAGTCATTCAAAGATTTGTGTTTGTTCTTAGGTGTAAGATTGAGTGATATGCGTAAAAAAAAATTTCAGGGGCATATTCGTGTCGCACCATTCCGCTGAATAATAAGGACAGGTGTATCTGAAGTGTCGGGGACTGAATAAAATCATTATGTTGATCGCAAAAAACATCTTTGCAAGTAATTGCCTCCTAAGGAATCTTTATTCAATTTAAAATCTTATCTAGATATAATTTATACATCACAATATTTTCTTCAGAGGCAGCATGCTATTTCGTTTTAGGTTGTTTCTGCAGGGAAGGTTGGTCTGCATCTGCTATAAATTTTGCTATTTCCAAGTGCAGAATGACTGCCGAATGGTAAGATAAATTATCTCTGTCATGTGTAAATGAATACTTTGAAACAAGATGGAACACATTTTCTGATACAATAAAATAATCAATAGTTGTTTTGTCCGCATTACTGTCAAACGTATAGTTTACTTCATTCCTACCATGAAAAAGAACGCATTTCACACTTTCACTCAAGTAACAGCTTCATATGGGCAGTATTTAGAGATCCTTGATGCACAAAATCAGTGTTAAAATCACCTCCAAGCAAAATCTGGTTGCTATTTAACTCATCAATTTTCCATGATACCTTGTTTAGTATATCAAGATACTCTCTTGGGTTATTACCAAGGGAAACTCAATCACAACGCATAGACACGTTGACAATAAATACGCTAACTTTGTCCATTTCCAGAACAACGGCACAAACCCAATTTGATTCGAAAAGTACAGGAGATATATTCCATTCAAGATTTCTTTTCCAAATGATGGCGCATCCCCCATGCAGTCTACCTGCCAGCATCTCATCGCCAGGCATAACAGAAATACCGTGTACACAAATTTGTGAGATATTTTCCTCAAACATGTCCATTTGCTTCGAGAAGAGCTCATGTTGTTGAACCAGGATATTATCATTGTGATCAACCGGATGATTTAAGTATTCAAGTCTGCCTGGACCATGTCCATTAGAATTTTATTTGGCAAAGTTTACGTTTACCGTTAAACATTTCAATATTAGGAAAATCAAGAGCAAACTGGAAATGAAGTATGACAAAACCTGCACACTTCTTTCCTTAGGAGGGATATATTTCCTGACACGAACCCTATCTGGCCAAATTGAGTCAAAAAAACAAATTCCTGAACTAGGACAATGGTACAGTCAGTTTAAATGATCTAAACTTTGCATTTAGATTTGAAATGCACTGCCTGAGCTATGTGAGACCACGCGAGAATGAACTCCACCGTTGTAATGGGTTTCAGTTCGGCTACAATCATTACTTGATTTTGATTGTTTCTTTCATACATTGCACGGTCAAGATCAACCAAAACGAGTTGCTCATGTCAACATACAGTGGCAGATATGTTTAATTTCTCTCTATGGCAAAAGAAAAAGAAACAAATTTATTACTTCTTATGTTAAATAAGTCATTTTCTATAGTACAACTCTACATGCTTTTTGTTGTTTTTTGAGCTGATAGTAAGAAAAGGCGTCCTAAATACTACACTGGGTAATTATTTCTTCAGTTTTGACAGTGGGTCTTTGACCTGCTACCTGCTACATATATAAATGAACCAAAATGGGCTTAGCCAAAAGTAAAGCGTTACTCACATAGACACAACTAAGTTTCTTGAACAGCACAGTGATCTTTGTACAGTCTTGACCTCGAACAAGACCATTGGCCCCCAATGCACATGAAAGCAGCTGGAACATGGCACAAGCGGCCATCTTGTATCAAATAATGATAAATTAAAGACAGACTGTTACTCTTACGGCAATTGTAAAAATGAAGGGACAAACAATGTGGCCCACAGGTATATGAACCTGTTCACGATAACATTGGAAGTATTTTATTGTTTTTTACGAGACTATTGAGTGACTCAAGTACATTTTACCCCCAAAATGTGAATGTTATGCCGTCTATAGATTCAGTCTAACTAGCCCCTTTGTTAAAATGTCTTTTTGCCAATCCATGGATCAAGGAAATCTCCCAGCACAATGCAAAGCTGCAAATGTCATTCCTGTCCACAAAAAAGGGAAACGTGAAGAAGCTGAAAACTACAGACCGATATCCTTACCCTGTATTGTTAGCAAAGTGATGGAGAGGTGTGTCTTAAACCACACATTTCCAAAACTAAAAAGCAAGCTTCATCACTTTCAACACGGTTTCCGAAAGGGCAGATCCTATTTGACTCAAATGGTACACTTTGTCTAAATGCTGGGCAAAAGCCTAGACAATAAGACATAAATCAACATACTATATGTTGACTTTTCCAAGGCATTTGACTCTATGCCGCACCATCTTTTCCTACAAAAGTTGAAGAGCTTTGGGAAAAAATAGCCATCTACATGCTTGTTTTAAAGCTATATAACAGGCAGAAAACAGTGTGTTGTGGTCGGAGGATAAAATTCTGCAGGAAAACCAGTTATATCCGGTGTACCACAGGGTTCGACATTTTATTTACATAAACGACATGCTTTTATCATTGTCAAGTTAAACAACCATGTTCTTAATTGCAGAAAACGCTAAATGCTTCAGGGAAATGAATTCTGAAGCAGATACTCTTTCACTACAGAGTGATTTAGAGAGACTGGTTGCATGGAGTAATTTATGGGGTATAAATGCTGATAAATGTAGCTTCCTTACTGTCAGCAGGTCTCGTAACCCCATTGTTTCTAACTATAGTATGACAACACCTTTCTTAACCACGTATCCTCACAGACTGATCTAGGTTTTGAGTTACACTCCCATTTAAACTGGTCTAAGCATATTGCCAAGTGTTGCAATAGAACCAACCGTGCCTTAGGTGTTATCAAATAGACATGTGGGTATAAGGCCCCCTCTGATGCCACAAGGAGACTTTACATCGCTTTAGTGCACAGTCACTTGGAATATGGTACAGTTGTCTGATGCGTAACCACTAAGAGAAACCTCATGGCATTGGAGGCTGCTCAGAGAAAGGCGACAAGATATATACTAAAGTCTTCGTTCACTGAATCCTATGAATCCCATTTAGTGAAATGTAACTTGCTTCCTTTATCCGGCAGACTGGATCAACTAAATCCTGTTTTACTCTACAAATGTGTAAATGGTCAGCCCAGTGTAGACTACCATAACATGTTTCCAGTTCAAACAGCTATCAGAAATTTACGTCACTCCGATAATAGCATCCATTTCAAGGTTGCCCACTGCCACACTGAAACCTTTCGTTCATCATATGTTAATGATACAATTCACACCTGGAATATCTTACCCTCCAACATCCTTCTTCATCAGCCAACATTTTAAAAAATAGACTAAGAACCTACTACAAAAAATTGCAGTCTGAGTACTTTGATTCTTCAAATACCTATACATGGGTGAGCAAGTGCTTCTGTCCCATGTACTGGGAGTAGACATGCATTATTACTGGGTTCAGTGCACCAAATGCTCTATGTTTGACATTGCAATACACATATTATCTTTATGATATTAAACGTTTCTAAAGGAAGCAGATTAAGATGTCTGACCACGCTTGGTTGTTTGGAGTTAGACAAAGATCGTGCTAGATGAAAATTGAAAATGAAGCATGTCTTGTACATGAGCTCTATTTCTTCGAAAAAAAGTGAAAAGTTAGTTAATGTTGAGAGAAACTTTGGTGTCTTACCTTGATTTGCCGCAATCGTGGACTTCTTCCTGTTACAGATGAGGTCTGAAGACACAGAAACCTGCTGCTTATTTATATCGTCAATACCAATTTAATATTCAGGACTGGCATGATAAGATCAAAGTGAAATGGCATGCTTACATTTAGCATCATTTGTTTTCCTTCAAAACTGTCTGCAGAAGTTTCAAACATTATTGAAACGTATGTACATGTTAGCTGTTTCTTGAAGTCTCGTCATTGTCACGTCCTCTTCGTCTGTCCATGGTTTCTGTACAACAAGCACCATACCGTCTGTGCTTGTACATTAAGTAGCTTGTGATGATGTTCAGATGTTCAATGTATTTTTGTGCAAATCAAAAGATTATAAGTCAGCCAGAGTCTATTTTACATTGTCACAGGCACGGATGTGCTTTGCTCTGCTGCCAGGGAAGCTAGATCCGGCACGGGTTACATAACTCTCTTTGTCTTTTTATTTACACGTTTTCAAAGGTCCATGAGAAAATAATAATAATAATAATAATAATAATAATAATAATAATAATAATAATAATAATAATAATAATAATAATAACACATGTTTGTGAAGCATATTATCTTGTTGTACTCTTTGACCGATCCTGATGAATACAATGGATTTGCATTTAATGCCTTACCATTATCAACATATATTGCAGATATTCCAGTCTCTCTTTGACTGCGTGTTTCTATTGATTAAATTGTACTGCATAATGATGCATTCAGCAATGTTTTATATTGATGCATGTTTAGTTTACGTGTTCATGGCAGATAATGTCATGATGTATCAGAAGAACGGATAAACATGGCTAATCGACCATATCACTCGTTCTCTTATATCGAAGAATTAACTAAACTAAATGATTTTCATTGTATTTCGTTCAGCATTTAAGAATAGATCAAGACTTTGTTTCTAAGGATCCGAGGAGGCTGTAAGCGTTCATCTAAAATTCAAAATTTACCTATTCATTTAATAAGTATTCCAAACAAATGAATGAACACATATGTATGTTTTATTCTTCTTCTAAATGGTACCACCTTGAGCTGTAGTTTGAACAATTTTCACACGTATTTAGGTTTTTAATTTTATGGGGCTCTTGGAAGAATACTTTTACTTTTTAAATACAAAATTTTGTTATTCAGTTAACAAATCGGAATGTTATATTTTTGACCTTTAATTTCCTAGAGTATATTCTGGGCAATCTTTGGTTTTCAATTTCACATTTTGTTTCTTTTCTGGATCATCTGAAGATTAATTTTTCCATCCTTTTGTATTCATCTAATAATGATTTGTTTCGTCTGTTTTGATTCATTCATTCTTTTATTTGAATTTACATTAAGGCAGTAACAAATGTCTAAATAAAAGGAAAAGTTGCATGTTTTCTTGTTTCAGATTTCTTCTTTAAATTGTACCACCATGCAATGTATTAGTTTTATGACAGCAAATGGTTTGTCTCTTTATTACAATATTTCCTAACACATGTTTTTGAGGAGAAGGTATATTTTCTATTTTTATAAAAGTAACTTTGTCCTTAACATGGGTTACTACAATGCATGTATAATATTGAATTTTGTTTAGAATTAATCGGAATAGTTCTACTTCTTATGAAAACTAAAAGCTATTCTGATATTGCATGATGTTTTATGACATACATTATTTCGAAATCCCACAGATATCAATATTTCAATTTCGTTTAATATAACAGTTGAGAAATAAACAATTCTGCCCGTAAAAAAAATTAGAATTAATACTACTAATCTTGCTAATTCTGCAATATCCTCCTACGTAAATCCAAAGTGTCAAATCCAAAACTACATAAGTTTCAGCAGAAAAATCTGAACGGAAATGTATGTTTTCCTTTCTCAAATTGTTAAATACGTATCTAAATATCAGACTATACACAACTCTAACTTAAGTTTTTACTTGTTTTACAACACTAGAATCACGTGATGTATTCATCCAAATTTCTATCCATTTTCAGTTTTATTATCCCTCGATTAGCTAATTCGAAGATTTATCTGGGGTTTTATAAATTCTGTCCCTGCCAAAAAAAGTCTTAAAATTCTTTTTAGATTTTGTGTTGTTACTATGCAATGCAAACCCCTGTACTGTGTGAACACAGATACTGCCTGACTGTTAGAGGTACATGCTCTTTGGCTTCCTTATACCATAATGACTTACAGCGACGGTTACCATGAAACTCTTTAAACATACTGTTTTACCCTGAAACTGTCAGGGATGATATAGAGAGATCCGCACAACATGTCTCAGGACCCACACTGGTAAATATGTTTGAATACCTCACTACACTGCAAAGAAAAGAGGAAAAACTCCTGCTAATATATGTAGGTGTAATAAATATTTTTCACCCAAGAATTAAAATTATGATATAAATCTTAATGCAGATTATTTGAAGCTTCCAAACTCAATAAACAAAGACACATGCACAGAGTTGTTTTGCAAGAATTGAAGAAAATGTAGACTTCCAATACCTGCACTGTTTGACTAAAATCTCTTCTCTATAGGCAGGCTTAGTTTAAGGTAGTTCTTTGTGGCTAGTGGGCTCACCATTCTTGATCTTTCATCTTAAGCCCGTAACTGCGCTTGTATGGTTAATATAGCCTTTACGCTAATCTCGTAAACGCTTGCCTGGGAAACATGGTGGCCTCACCGTGACCACTATGAATGTGAATAATTGAGAAAATCATTGATTAATGTGCTTCTTTCAAAACCCCGGTTTTTGAATCAAGGTCATTATTTCCATTAACCCTGGATAAATTTGAGGGTTTCAGAACAAAATCCGCGGTTTTTCACATTTTGAAATAACAGCAAAACCCATGGGGTTGAAATCTTACAAAATCCTGGGTTTTGTGATATCACAACACTTTGGGATTCGGAAGTTGTAATTTGAGGAATACAGCCCAGCATTTTGTGAATCTCCAATCAGCACACCTAGTCTTTAGACTATCAGCTCTGTTACAAACCCCAAGATTTGCGCACTTAACATTACACATATTTGCTTCATTGAACCATTCCCCCCCTCCTTTTTTTTACAAATGGGGATGTGGCCAGGTGGCTATTTGCCTTTCCCTATACAGCCAGCCATTTGATGGGCATAAATGTTTTAAGTCTCTTGAGTGTGCCTGTAACTCTTGAAAGTGTAGTCATAATTTTATTCATATGGGCTTGCATGTTTAAATTTTAATGGGTTCTCATCCTTAAATGTCAAATTATCCTGCCTTTCAATAGTTGGTTTGAATTTGATATGAAAGTTTAAGTTCAATTTCAGTTGCGGATAGTGAAAAATCATAAACTTAGTTTTGGCTATGTTGAACGAAAGTCTCTTGGCTGTTAGTCATTTATATACCTTACTTAATTCAAGGTTAATTTCATTTGAGACAGTTTCCCATCTTGTTGTCTTTATTAATATAACTAAAGAAACAGAGAGAATTTAGTAAGGTAGTGTCATCTGCATAAAATATGAAATCAAATTTTTCGAAGAAGCACAAGGCATATAAATAGTGTATAATATCCTAAATGCAGTGTTAGAACTGCCGTCATACTGCAATTTTAGTCCTGCAGCATACAGTGTCCTTTAGGGGACATACCGACACCAATTTAAGAGAGGTTACTGAAACTGTCCAATCGGAACACATGGATAAAGCTACACTAGCAACAACCAGTATCTTCCCAAGGATATACAATCACCCCATTAAAATTAGATTGAAAGTCAGTATATACCTCACCTTCTACATTTACGCAAACAGTGATTCTAATGACGTTATGCGCCATGATGTCACTCACATTGCAAGGGCACGTGCCACACAAGATGCATGACCTGACAAGAGAGTCATGTGGGCTAATTTCTTCCTGAAGGGGAGGTGGGCTTTGCGCACACAAAATTCTGAATTAGAAATTATGCATTTTGGCTACAAGGTTCGTATGTAGTATCTTACTTAATCCCAAGAAAAGCTGCACTTGCCTTTTTCGTCTAATCATGGTTGATACATTTAGGATACAAAATCATTTCATGGCTTAATTAGTCTCCTACCCTGTACAGTTCCCCCTCAAGCTCTCTCCTCCATATACAGGCTGTCAGGGGGAACTGTATAGGATAGGAGACTGATTTAGTTATGGAATAACCTTGAATTATTAAAGGCAGGGGTACAAATATGGACCCCCGTGGGAACGCCTGTAATAACAGGTGCTGGAGTGGAACAAATATGAATGAATCTTTATTGACTCAGCTGTTACATAAAATACAGCAATATGCCAAATATACAGCATGTACACATGTAGAGTATGAAAGAAAAAAGAAGAAGAAGAAAATCACATGAAAATATGCACACAAAAAAGAAAAATGTAACAAAAACAGTACAGACACATAAAGAACAGTACAGTACAATAGATATAAAAGATTTACATAAATCACTAATCACCTGAAATAAAAATAGAATGCAATCATCAAATTGGCACGGTGTTACATGAGTACAGTGGTTTCTCTCTTAGTGCAATGCCTTTGTCCATGAAATTTTCAAATAGGTATACAAGTTCTGTGTCATGCAGTACCATAATAAATTTAAACATACTCTGATCATCATAAGCATACGAATAAGAAAATATTTTGCGTATCCTCTTATGCAGATTTTCTCTTGGATTTTGAAATTTGGTGTATGTCATAGCAAAATGAAATTCATTATCAAGTTCTTGGCAAGTGTCACAAACTCTCTGGCTAACAGGAACTTTGGTAGGACATTTATGTCTTCCTTCTTCGATATTTAAATTATGTGCACTAATGCGTAGTTTAGTTATATTACTCCTTGTTTCGAAATTATTTACAACATCTAAATAATGTTCAAATAGTTCTGTCTGAAAGATGTATACGTTCTCAATTTAGATTCGTTATTTTGATTCAACATTTCATTTTTCCACTGATTTCGAAATTTGTTTTCTGTTTTATTACGGAAAAATTTGGAAGGAAATTTACGAAAAAATTCTTCTTGGTTATCCCAAAGTTCCTGCAGCCCGAGCAAATTAAATCTATCTTTTACAGAATTTAATCAGGTTGAATGATTTGCTTGAGATAAGTCAACATTGCATTTGTATGCGTTTAATAATTATGAATTTTGCTCCATATTGACGATTCTAAACCAGTTTTTAACTTTCTTGTGGCATAAAAGGTCTGCCTTGGAGGTTAGTTACTTGGTTCCTTGGATAATTTTTTCACCATTCCTTTGATATTCCTGTATGGATTATAACACTCTCTGTCTGCATATTTTGGTAGTTTTTTACGCTTTCTCTTTTTAGTACTTCTAATTTTCAATGATAGTCTCCCTGCTTTATCAATCAAATTATTAAAATCACCAACCATTTTTTTTTCAATATCATAGCGACTTTGCGTATCATACTCATTCTGTAGAAAATTAGTTATATCCTGCATACAAAACAATTGAAGTGCATTTTTAAAACCCGTGGATTGATCTTATTCCAAATGAAACTGCTAGGAAGGGGCTCATGAATACCATTATAACTGCAAAGAGCTACTTCGTCACGTCTCATTAATCTAACTGCAATTTGAAAAGAGACTGGACAATGGTCCGATAGGCATGTTAAGTCATGAACACACATGTATGGTATTTAAGTATGGTCAGCCAAAATATAGTCAATGCATGTGGGGTTTATAGCATCATGACTGTAACACGTGTATTTGCCTGTCAGATTGCCTAACTTAGGGCCATTCAGAATACGTACACCAGATGAGATACACAAATCCAACAACACCTTACCATTTTCGGCAATTCTGCGCAAATCCTTATTTGATCTCGAAAGAGGCATGTCATAAAAATCATCTTTTGACACTGGTATAAGCCTGCTATTGGCTTTGTCAGAAAGAATATGATCATATTCATTTGATGTAGCAGCATTAATATAACCCTTGATAATGCATTTCCTACCACGTATCGAAAATTTACATATATCACTTAGTAGTTTTGTAAATATGTCTGTATCACTAGTGTACCTAGAATTTGAAGGGGATATATATACTGTGGAAATGTATGGGTTTTTGACAGACATGAAATATGACCTTTTCAACTTGATCCATACAATTTCGGGATTATCAATAGGTAAAAATTCAACGCCGCTCAAAATGTTATTTTTAACGTACAAAGGAATACCACCTGAATACTTATTAGCGTTAGGGGACTTTGGGCGTGTGCATCGATGCACTTTGTATCCAGGTATTTCAATATCTGAGTCTGGGCCTGCATGCGTTTTCGTAAGACCTAATATGTCGAACTTTATATTTCAGCTTGGTTTGAAGCCTCTCTATTTCCTCTTCAAGTGAAGTTTTCCGTTTCCTGAGAATGGAGATGTCAGTCTCGATTTCACTCTCTAGGTCTTTTATTCTCTCTTCTTCTCTGTCTACTACTCCATGAACCGGTTGCGCATCTGACGGGGCAATGCTACCATTATACATCCTTAATTTAGCATTCGCCCTGCCAAGTTTTTTCTTTAATTCTTCACACTTTCTGTCACTTTTGTCTTGATCTTCCTTTGCTTTTGTTAATGTTGTTGTCAATTTTGAGTTTTCTTTCATGACTTTACTGATTTCCACCTTTTTACCATCTTTTTTGCTTTTTCACATCTGTCAGTTCAGTTGAAACTGTCTTTTATTTTACTTGCAGGTTTTCATCCTGGTAACCTTTGAGTTGTTCGACCATTTGTTAATTCTGTTGTCAATTTTGAGTTTTCTTTCATGACTTTACTGATTTCCACCTTTTTACCATCTTTTGCTTTTTCACATCTGTCAGTTCAGTTGAAACCGTCTTTAATTTTACTTGCAGGTTTTCATCCTGGTAACCTCTGAGTTGTTCGACCATTTGAGTTTCCAATGATTCAAACAATGTTTTGACATCTTTAAGATGGTTATATAAAGTGTCAAGTATTGGTTGGTTATTATTTTCCTTTCTAGATTTGAATGTGCTGATTTCACTCAAGATTAGCAGTACATTATGTGGGGATTCTCTACATTGACTACAGTTCCACACACCTTCTATTTTATCATCTTTTTCATTTATACAGTCGTAGTGAGACCATGTCATGCACACGCAGCATTTTATCATGGCTGAATTGTATTTGTGATTATGTGCACAGTCTGTGACACACAGGTCCTTGTCCTTTGAGCTTTTTTTTCTTTCTTCCTTTAATTTTTTTTAGGGTCTGTTTTATCGGAGGTACATGTATTGCTTGCATTCTTTGTTTCTTTCCCTGACTTCTTACTTGTTTACAATCAATAGTATTACCGTCTTTCTGGGTCAATTCGACTTTCTTTGGGTTCTTTGGTTTATTCATTTGACATTCTGGTGTTTTTTTTTTTTTTTTGTTCATCTGGTTTGCTACATGATTGACTACACAATCTCGTGAATGGAGGATGATCACTGTCTTCATTTGATACGTATTCACAGCTTTGTTCATCTGGAAATAAGTTTGCACTACTCTCTTGATATGGCTGGGATGGCTGCACACTGTCTAAGACTAAATTTTGGTTTGAAATTGGAACCTCTTCAGTATGGCCACTATGACCACCATCTTGGGCCGGGCTTCTACTGATCCTTCTAATAATTTTTACTTAGCTTTTTGGGTGTGTCTAGGAATTTCTCTATCAACCCAGTCTTTCGCTGTGGGACATTACCCGTAGTTGATACAAGATTATCTGAATCATTGCCTGTGCTGGTCATGATAATATAAGTAAACGAACTTACAATCAATGACCGCGAATTCCTTTTGTCAAACTCAATTAAAAAAAAAAAGACAAATTCTCTCTATGGCCATATCTCTGCATGAAAACTCATGAAAATTTCATCAGTGTGGTCCGTGGGTGTTTATGCATATGTATGTTCAGAAAAAGATGGTAAATGGGGTAACTTCCTTGAAAAATTCCAGATGATTCGTGGAGACAAATGCAATCAACGTATACACTCCAAGTCACGTGAAATGAATGAATGGACAAATATGATCCAATTGTAGATACTGTAGACTGTTTTTTCAGATAAATTTCAAACTAGTTTAGAGATTTGCCAGTTATACCATAATAGTGTAATTTGTGCGTAAAAATACTGTGGTCAAAAGAATTGCAAGCTTTTTAAAAATCATTCTATATTGCCATCGGGAATTCCCTTCTATCCATAATCTGTCATATTTGATCGGTATATTCAAGTGCAGCAGTGTCAATGGAATGCATATCCTTGAAACTATGTTGGGTTTTATATAATTAGTCATGCTTTATGAAATAGGCACATAGGTGATTGTAGACAGCTTTTTCGAACACTTCGGACAAAGCCGACCTGAGAGATATGGGCCTAGAGCCTTTTTAGCAAGGTGTGAACACCATCACATGCTTAGGATATGGCAGAATGAGGGTCATAATTGTAGAGGAAGTGTGACAATAAGGACAAGAAAATGTGGAATGGATTTTAAGTTTGACAGGGAGTTTACCAGCATGAATCAAAGGGATTAGAACTGAACAAGACCTTCTGGTAGGGTGCTGAGAAAACATAATAGAATCTTAGAATTAGAAAAGAACAGACTTTACTGGAAACACAGGTTTTGGGGAGGAAGAGGGAAATGTGGTAGCCCTGATCATGGATCCAATGACTATCTGCATAGGGCATGGGACTGTATGAGCCTTACAGGTGGAGATAGGATCAAAGGGGAAGTTTTTTTCGTTCATCTGTGTCAGATATGAAACAGAACCGTAGCAAATAAGTTAAGTGCCACAGGATTATTTATTTAGCCCTTTAATTCGTCAAATGAAAAACAACACGTTTCAATAGATAAATATAATTTATTCTTTTATTGCAACGTGATAGCTATGAGTTTTCATGTTTTTTTTTCTAATTTAATTTTGTTACATTTTATTTTATTTTATTTTTTTCCTTCTTCATGGTTCATCGTCCAAAGTGCACAATTGCTCCTGGTCATCACTGCTGGCGCTGGCCTTCGCTAAACCTGTACATCAGTTACTTTGAACTCAAGAAATGTCTTGACTGAAAGGAACAAAAATAAATAGCACTGGTTTTGATCTAGCCAATTGTATTTCCCACTTTTGTCTTCATACAATGCGAGACTTTGCTTGATTGTCTTGCATATAGCATTGAGCATCCTTTCGAGTATCAAAGCATTGTACAACGTTTTTTTGCGAGTCACGTATTTCTTTATTTGGCAGATTTTTTGCTGTGTGAATATGATGTAAAATAAATTATGTAACATGTTTCATATTAATTTATATTTCAATAGCTTTTATAGTTGATTTATCTTTCTGTATTCAGTTCCTCTGCATTGAAAAGACATTTTAAATTCCACACATAGACATTGACAGCATAAGTTTACAAATTATACCTGCTAGTACTCATCCTGTACTTTAAATACCATTCTCTATAGCCCACATTTACAGCTCAATGTGGAAAGTTAAACTGTGTCAGTACAAGTGCCATTCATACACATGTTAACGCGCACATTTTCGATATTTGTATGTTTTGGGGGAGTTTACATGTTACTTCACAAATTTATTTCTCTGTCGTTAATGTATTTCTCAATATGCTTTCACCTCACATGGAAATCTGCCACAGAAATGATGACCTGAAATGAACATTTGGATCTATTTTGTGGCACTGACAGTTAAAAAAAAATAAATGTGCTTGTTGCTAGATTGATGTCAAACTTACCACAGATGTAGATCTCTATTTTACTGCACATATATAGTTTTGAGACCATACTAACCCTCCATCTCTGTTTCAACAACCTTGCCCTCGGAGGACGTCAGTCTAAACTTGAATGGGGAGTTCATGGGCTTGATGAACTTGGAGCTGTAGTCCATGTTCCAAGACCCTGTGGACTTCTTCCATTTGGCCCAGCTGACGTGTTTTCCATTCTTCTTTTGGCTGCTCTCAACCTTTACAATGGGCACTCTGATAATGAGGTTAAGAAAGAGCATCTGAGTAGAGACCTGGCGTTGTCAGCTAAATGAACAGCATCCAAATAAGAATTTCAAAACTTGACGTGAGGCTTTTGAACAGCCGTCATATGATCATCCCTACTTGAAGCAACGCAGTAACCAGTTCCCATTTGATCATCTCCACTGGCAGTAAGGTAATGAACAGCCCCCATTCGGTCATCCCCACTGGCAATAAGGTAATGAACAGCCCCCATTGGATCATCTGCACTCGATGTAAGACAATAAACAGCCCCCACTGGATAAGCTCTACTCGAAGCAAGGCAATTTGATAATCCCCATTCAAAGTAAGGCAATGAACAGCTCCAATTTGATCATTCCTACTGGAGGTAAGGTATGGAACAGCCCCCGTTAAATTATCCCCACACGCAGTAAGGCAATGAACAGCTCCCATCGGAACATTCCCAACTCGAAGTGAGGTAAATGAACAACACCCCTATATAACTCTCCTCACTCGATCTTGCATCCCATCAGACCACCCCCACTCGAAATGAAGTCTATGAAAAGCAGCCCATACATTTCTTCACCTAAAGTAATATCTCCCTCAAGTGGTGATAATTTGTTTAGGTTCATCGCTTATGCACAATTCAAGAGATTTGATGTATGATGTTACCAATGTGTCTTACTCTGATTGTTTAATATTGGCCTACATGACCCCTGCCTTCAGACGTTTTATGAGCAACGGTAGGAGCATATGCAATGCAGCCTCTTCTCTCTTTTAGCGATAAATATAGATCATGCAAAGTAAGACAGGCTCCCATTGATCAATCACTGCCTCATCACAACAATCATAGTATGTGCGCCTGTAACAAACCAATACAATTATCTGGACTTCTATGAAGATCCTCCTGAAGAAAATAATAGCTTTAAAACATTTTATGTGAGTTATTTTTGGTGATCATGGCATAGTTGTGGGAGAGTTACTTTACCTTGTGTCCCAAATTTGAAACTTGAAGTTCCAGGCATCTCCATTCTGGAACTTAAACTTGATTTTTGTGGATGACTTTATAGGACAAGGAACTGCAACAAGGTCTATTTCCCACTTGCCGTCGCCCTTTTTTTTGAAAACATCCACACCACCTGTATAAAGCCAAAGTGTATTTCTTTGAAACTACCTATACCACCTCTGCAAAGCCACAGTATAGATCTTTGCAAACATCCAGGACACGTGTATACAGCCAAATTGTATATCTGAGAAAAAAAATCTACACCATCTGTTTGAAGCCAAAGTGTAGAGCTTTGAAAATATCAACACCACTTCTGAAGCCAAAGTGCACACACACACACACACACACCCATATATATATATGTAGACATCCAAACCACCTGCATCAAGCCGAAATGTGCATCTTTGTAGGCCGATATTACCTTATATACAAAGCCTTGTAAATGGTATTATATGTATAGCATGTACACAATTTTAAACGTGAAACATGATCATTTTTCTGTGGAGTATAAAATCAATCCAAAAATGTTTCAAAATTCTTATGTCCAATTAGATAATGGAGTATGCATTGCTTGGGACCAAGAAAGAAGAGGGTACAATAAATTGTGGACCAATGCTTATATACATACATACATGCATTCATACATACATACATACATACATACATTACATACATACATACATAACATACATACATACATAACATACATACATACATACATTACATACATACATTACATGCATATATTACATACATACATACATTACATACATAATCACATGCAAACATACACACATGCATACATACATACACACATACATACATATGACAGATTTTTCATTCTTGTAGTAATATTGGGTGAAAAACAATATGCAGTGCATATTAACAGATTACACGGATGTTGGCGCCAAAAAACCATGATTCGTAATAAAGGTTTTGGATTGGTTCACGTACCTGGACCGCCACATCCGCACTGGTCTACTACTAAAGCGATCATCGATTTGGGAAATTTGGTTGCTCCTACTGTCAATGCTTTCTTTTGGGTGATCTGAATAAAAGAAAAGGCGTCAACTGTGAGTTGCGCTACATAACCCGCAATATTTAATTCGTCACGCATTTCGATCCCGAGATCTCGTGCAGTTAAGGATTGTATCACTCAGACTATGGTGCAAAATGGTCACAATGTTTTCCCTCATTTACGGTTTGCAAGAATATGGGGCTGTAACTGCGAAGACGATCACATAAGGTTGTGACACAGGACAACGCCTTACAAACGCAGGACCAATTCATTCTTGTAACATTATTGCAGGATTGTTTATCTACAACTGCCAGCGTCTATGGTTATCACGGACTCGTCCTCCAATCCTAGTTTAACGGACTGTTTGTGTATTCCTTCGAGTGTATATGTTGGTATGTGCACAAGATAAATATTGAATAATAATGATAATAGGAATGGTTCACAATTGATATAAGTAATGACAATAAATGAAAACAGGTTGGAGTGACTCTGTGAAGTCAAGTGACTTTTCTGACGACCTGTTGCTAGTTACTGTGCACATATCCTGATGTTCATCAGTTGTGTATCCGGCGTACAGGCTGCCTCCCTGCAGACTCCTGGTACAACTCACCTTGACACACGTGCCGCAAGCCCCAGAATTGTAGTACTGCTGTCTTGATATTGCAACGGGAAAATCTACCAGGTCCTTTATGTCAAGTTGATCATAGACAGGCTTTACATCACAAGCAGTTATCAGGTCTCCTATATGCCAAGTTTGCTGAAATATACCATATGAAACTGATTATTTCATTGAATGTATGTCGAATACAGAAAGATCTCGACATAATTTTACACATAACTTATGTTTGAACATGAAGTTATACTGGCTCGAAAAGAAGACATAAAATTAAGGCAATATTCCTAACTAATTTTGTTTTGTACCCCAAAGGATACAGCCTTAGGTAATACAATATGCACCATACACACTGATCATCCTAGCCATTGTGTGAATATGGAAATATACATTATGCTCTGGTGTAATCACTGGATATATATATATATATATATATATATATATATATATATATATATATATATATATATATATATATATACATATATATATGTATACATATGATTTTATTCGCACACTAAATAGAGCACAGTTGATGATAAACGTACCCTGTTGAACTTTACACTCATCAGTCTGTTTTATCTCTGTCACAGTTACAGTGCTCGGAAACAGTCATTTTTAAGACTCGAACTTAACAATTCTTCATCCCCATTTTCTTTATCGTAGCAACAAATATCAACGAACACACCTTGACAAAAAGAGCTGATAAGACAGTTCCGTCAATTGAAGCGTTCATGTTGGCCTAACCAGCATATCATGCTTTCATGTGATGCTGCTAGAGGGAAATGTGGATGGAACACCTATGCCTTGGAATGATGGAACACCTATGCCTTGGAATGATGGCACACCTATTCTTTGTCATAAGTATGATTCCTTTGTGGGCGTTTGTCTAACAGATAATGTCTTTGTGAATGATACTATTCAATTTGGAGAAAAAACATAAGGCCAACATTGCATAGAACCTTCAAAGAAAGGAAAAAATGTGTTTGTCTCAGAGTATATGTACTGTGTATGCTTTGTTTTTCATCGTCAAGAACAGCCAAAACATGGGATTTATACTATGTTGGGATTTGTACTCTGTAAACTTTTATTTGTCATCAGAGAAACAGTTTAAAAGTCAATTTTTACAATGATGGCATGTGTAATGTGTATACTTCTGATGTTTGTATTACGCAAAAAAACCCTAAAAGCTCAGTTTTAGTATATTGGTATGTGTACTGTGTATACTTTCATTTTGAACAGAAAAACAACTAAATAAAGTAGGGCCTATAGGGTGACTGTATGTGTGTTCTGCTCATACTTTTATTTTTCACATTATAATATTAGATACTTTGTGATATGTAATTTACTCTTCTGGATGCAAAATACCTGAAGTGAGGATTTGTGTTTTTGTGTTTGCTTTTGTTGTTTGTGTCTTTCTTTTTTTTTTATTGAAGACTCCATGGTCTGGGGGTATTAGGTCAATATTGCCTGAGCTCTATGAGCCCACGTAGGTCAATATTACCTGAGCTATATGATACCAAGCTGGCCAATATTGCCTGAGCTACATGAGACCACGTAGGTCAATATTGCATCAGCTATGTGAGACCAAGCTAGAATGAGCTCCACCATTGTATTGGGTTTCAGTTCGGTTATAATCTTTCCTTTGATCGTTTGTCTCATGCAATGTATGGTCAAGGTCAACCAAAACGAGTTGCTCATGCCAACATACAGTGGCAGATACGTTTATTTCCTCTCTATGTATCGAAAAAGACAAGAAATTAATTCATCGCTTCTGATGTTATATTTGTCATTTTCTACAGTTCAAATTTGCATGCCTCCGTTGTTTTTAGCTGGTGGTAACAAACGAAGGGAGTGCTAAATACTACGTTGGGTATTTATTATTTCAGTTTTGACAACGGTTCTTAAATTTGCTACCTGCTACACATACAACATAAACCAAAATGGGCTTAGCGAAAATAACGCATTACTCACATGGCCATGACTAACTTTCTTCTTGAACAACTCCGTGATCTTTGTGAAGTCTTGACCGCGAACAAGACCGTTGGCCGCCAATGTGCATAACACGACCAGGAACAGGGCCCAAGTTGCCATCTTGTAGTTCAGTGTCACATAATGATAAGTTAGAGTCAGAATGTTACTCTTGCGGCAAAGGTAAAATGGAGGGACAAACAATCTGCCCCACAAGTATATGAACCTGTTCAGCTATTATTGAAAACATTCTTTTGTTTTACGATACTATTGAGCGACTAAAGTACATTTCACCATAAAATGTAAGTGTGATGCCGTATATAGATTCAAATTTTGCGCGACGAAGTTTCATTATGCAGCAAATGATTGCCTGACTCCAGTATTATCAGGAGCTGAGTTTGGAAAATTTCTTGATAGAATTTTTCCGAGATGTCGACGATAAAGGTCCATTTATTTTGGGTTCGGCGAACCAAACGTTCTACGCTTGACAGTACATATCTTTATGATATTAAACTTTTCTAAAGGACACAACGGAGTTACACAAAGATCTTGCCAGATGAAAATTGAAAATGAAGCATGTCGTGTACATGAGCTCTATTTCTTCGAAGAAAAAGTGAAAAGTTAGTTGGTGTTGAGAGAGACGTTGGTGACTTACCTTGATTTGTCGCTGTCGTGGACTTCTTCCTCCAACAGATGAAGTCTGAAGAGACAGAACCTGTCGCTTTTTTATATCATAAATGCCAATTTAGTATTTAGGACCGGCGTGATAAGATCAAAGTAAAATGGCATGCTTACTTTAACATCATTTGTTTTCCTTCGAAATTGGCTGGAGAAGTTTCAAATACTATTGAAATGTAGGTACACATTAGCTGTTTCTTGAAGTCTCGTCATTATCACATCCCTTTACTCTGTCCACGTTTTCTGTACAGCAAGCACCATACAGTCTGTGCTTGTACATTGAGTGGGTTGTGATGGTGTATAGATGTTGACTGTATTTGGTGCAAATCAAAAGACTGGTATTCTATGTCAGGGAGTCCATCTTACATTATGACACATTCACGGATCTGCTTTGCTCTGCTGCCATGGAAGCAAGATCCGTCACGCGCTACAGTACTCTTTTTATCTTTTATTTATACGTTTCCAAAGGTCCATGACAGCCTCATTGCACTCATATTAACACTGAGAGCTTGGAGGTCAAAGTTTGATTTTAGATTTACAATTTACCGACGTTGTCGCCTATCTTTTTTTTTCATTTTACGATTCTTTCAATATTAACAGCGAATGAATAAATGAACGAATGAACGAATAGGAGTGGCGATAGTAGCAGAAGAAGAAGAAGAAGAAGAAGAAGAAGAAGAAGAAGAAGAAGAAGAAGAAGAAGAAGAAGAAGAAGAAGAAGAAGAAGAAGAAGAAGAAGAAGAAGAAGAATAAGAAAAAGAAGAAGAGGAAAAAGTGTAAATAAAGTCTCATTCTATACTCGAACATCCGCAGGTTTCGGCCACATTTTGAAGTGCATGCATTTGAATCGTACTGTAATGTCTGTAAGATATAATGAGTGTGAATCAGGGAACCTGTGATATCTGTGGCCTTATCAAAACTAAATGGCACGCTATGTAAGATGTAATTTCTTGATGGCAGTGCTTAAAGATGTTTTCCGTTATATCAAACATTTGTACTGTTTATCAACTGTCATTTTAGCACTACAGTCTGCTACACAAAAGAGAAACCAATATAAGCCAGAGAGCTGGGGGGGGGGGGCGGAGGGTGTTCTCTTCAGAATTATATTCGCAAAATGCTTGCTATGATTCTAAGTGAAAAACTTTATTCATTTTTATCGCAAAAGAATGCCAGATAAAGGGCAGCATGACTTGTTTGAGATAAGGCAGACGGGAGATTTTGTACTAATGATGAGAAAAGTTCTATTAATTCAGATATTAACAGAGGCAGTAAATTATACACTGCTTTCCAAGATTGTGCATGTGCTTTCGATACCATCAAGAGCAATTTTCTTCTTCATCCACTACTCCTATCAGGGGTAAACGTGTGGATGTTTAGGTCGTCGCGAAACATCTACATAAATACGATTGTTACTATTGAAAGCCATAAGGGGCAAAGAGCGTAGTTTGACTGCTACAGTGAGGTCTCTCCAGCCTGCCTTTATCGAACATGCATTGTCCAGGGTCTTATCTGTGTCCACACCACGTTGGATCTCGCGTTAAAATGGTGACAAGTCTGTCGTCTGTAATATTTCCAAACGCTGTTCTGCTTCCAGCCAACCAAAAAAGAAGACTTACAGATTTTAGTTCACGTATTACATGTATGTGCATCCAGCAGGTGCTCGGGATTAAATATGGATATAAATAGGATAGCTGTTTTTGATTTTCAACGCTCGGGTAAAAAAAAAGCATGTGACAGTGTGTATTGGATTGAACACTGTAAGCAAACTTAAAATCATGTTCGTACTTTGGCACATTGTCTAATAAACGCAGCACGTTTAATCAGGTGACAAGCTGATATACAGGGATGGAAAGTGGGCGAGAGGTAATATGCAATCGTAACATTGGACCCTCCCCACCCCCAAATGAGTACATGTAATTTGCATGCTCTTGTAATGTTGGATTCAGATTTTGCTGCATTGTGCCACATGGTGCTCGTTGATTGTCTGTCTTGTAATGTGAATGAATGAATGAATCTTTATTGACTGCGCTGTTACATAAAATACAGCAATATGTCAAATATACAACATGTACACATGTAGAGTATGAAAGAAAAAAAAAAGAAGAAAATCACATTAAAACATGCACACAATCAAAAGAAAAATGTGACAAAAACAATACAGACACGTACAGCACAGTACAGTACAATAGATACAAAAGATTTACATAAATCACTAATCACCTGAAATGAAAATAGAGCGCAGTCATCAAACTGGCACGGTGTTACATGATTACAGTGGTTTCTCTCTTAGGGAAATGGCTTTGTCCATGAAATTTTCAAATAGGTATACGAGTTCTGTGTCATGCAGTACCAAAATAAATTTAAACATACTCTGGACATCATAAGCATCCGAATTACAAAATATTTCGCGTATACTCTAAAGCAGATTTTCTCTTGGATTTTGAAATTTAGTGCATGTCATAACAAAATGAAATTCATTATCAAGTTCTTGGCTAGTGTCACAAACTCTCTGGCTAACAGGAACTTTGGTAGGACGCTTATGTCTTCCTGTTTCGATATGTAAATTATGTGCACTGATGCGTAATTTAGTTATATTACTCCTTGTTTCGAAATTTTTTACAACATCTAAATAATGTTCAAATTTAAGTTCTTTCTTAAAAGATGTATACGTTCTCAATTTAGATTCGTTATTTTGATTCAACATTTCATTTTTCCACTGATTTCGGAATTTGTTTTCTGTTTTATTACGGAAAAGTGTAGAAGGAAATTCTTGAAAAAAATCATCTTGGTTATCCCAAAGTTCCTGCAGCCCGAGCAAATTAAATGTATGTTTTACAGAATCTAACCAGGTTGATTGACTTGTTTGAGATAAGTCAACATTACATTTGTATGCGTTAAATAATTATGAATTTTGCTCCATATTGACGATTCTGAACCAGTTTTTACAGACAGAAGATAATATTCTGAGTGACAAAGGGGTCTTTCCTAGTTATCCCAATACTGCAATATTGCATGCTTTACTATGTACCCCGAGACAATATTTAAGAAACTTTATATAGAATTTTTTGAGCTCCATTTTAAAATAACCAGAAATATTATCTTGTACAAGGACTTTTGACGGAATTACAGTATAAGCGCCCCATATATCGGACGCATATAGTATGACTGTATAACTGTTTCGAATAGAGATAAGTATAGAAAATTTTATTTGTAAACTTGAATCATAGTACATATCTTGAATTACTCTTAACAATAACCACTAATACCATTTTTCGCTAATTTGTAAAGTAGTCCATCATGCCAAACAGTATCGAAAGCTTTCTGAAAGTCTACGAAACATACAAAAAGAAATTTGTTTTTTTTTTTTTTGTGTAATGTGTAATTATTTACATTAGAGTCTTTATGTCCAGAACCACACTCTGGTAATCTTCACTCTATTTCGCAGTCCAAAGTCTATACACTCCATCATCTCTACATCATGTGTTCAGCCCATTCTGGAGTATGCCGCCCGGTCTTGAGTGATTCTTCAAGCAAATGTAAACAGATGCTGGAGTCTGTCCGGTACAAAGCTTCTTTATACGTTTCTGGAGCAATGAAAACGTCTACGCAATCAAAAAACTTACTTAGGCTGGGCCACCCTTGAAGCTAGACATGATTATTAAGAACTTATTCTTTATTATGAAATTGTTAATAGCCTGTGTCCTGAGTATCTGCAAAATTTGATTTCAAATGTTAATATAAACAGAGCAAATTATGTCGTGCGCAACGTGCGGAATGCTGGTGACCACATACTTACAGTGTCACACAAGTTGGCTATAAAGACTCGTTCATTGCGTCAACTAGTCGTCTCTAGCCTACACTGCCATTAAATGGTAGAAATGCTCCTGTATTAAATCCTTTTAAAATTTCAGTCACATTAATCCACTTTCCTTCAAAAATGCCCCATCTGAGACATGGGCCACGTAGGTTGAACATTTTATTAAACGGGCTGAGAGTGGACTTTAGTGCTCTAAACGCCCATCTGTTTTCTCGTATTATTTGTACCTCATTTTATATTGCAGTATCCACATTTTGATGGACATAGACAAATTCTCTGGACAAGGGTTAGTGAAATTCTTAGAATAAACAATACTCATTTTTTTTTTACCTGACAACTTGCAGCAGTCTGAAAAAGTAAATTTAATTTAATATTGTGTGGTACTTCATCTGCTTCATATGCTAACAATTGGTCTATAACAGGTATAACAGAGGAATACATTGTCAGCACTTTAAGGTTTCAACGATTGCTAACAATACTGATGACAAGAGGCTACTTTTCCCTTCCTCGTTAAAGCGATACACTATGTTAACAAACACTCCATAAGCTAACCTGCCCTGTCTAACCTATATAAGTATGGAAATCTATTTTACATATTGCTCATGTTCTTCTGTATAATTTTTACCTGGGCTTCATTAGCCTAAATAGAATAAAGAGCCTTCAGCGAGTCAGTACTAGCTACTCAGAACGTGTTTTGGAGCCTGTACATGTCTCTGTTAGCAGCGGCCTCTTGTATAAGCTAAATATTCAGCAAAGATTTCCTCATTTTTCGTGTTGCGAACAGTGACACATTGCAATATTCTGCATACTCGGTAGTGAGCGGACTTCTTTTTCCCCATGCTTTGTGAATTTAAACTGGCATTAATCAGAAGAATAGGCGCGGAGGGACCATGCATACAGCTGTTGATCTGGTAGCCGTTTTTTTTATCTAAACAGGCAATACTTAAAGAAAACACATTGCCATCGTTTGATGTCGTGTACATATGCTGCTGTCCCGCTAAATGCTGCGTGTATCATCAGTGATACAATGGGCAACTGAAATGTTTCCACTGGGTGAATGTGAGAAATTTGTGGCCTGATGAAAACAGGCCGAATAGACACAGGAGATCAAAGCGGACACCATTAATGACGTGTTTAAATGTTGATTCCCGTCTGACTTAATATTCTCTGGCATGACCAAATATTCATATGCATAAAGCAAACAGCATAATTCGCACTTAACAACCAGGCAAATATTGTGAATGCCTGGGAGAGAGTCTCATTACAGCCGAAATAATAGCCTACACGAAGCCATGCAGTTGACATGAGCCAAATATGAATATTTCAATGATACTAAAATATTGTATTTTGCTGTCTATTCCTGAATTTTACTGACATGAAATAAGCATATGATGAACTTTATAACAGTTTTGACTTCGACGAATTTTAATGTCAGTTGCACTGTTTTGTGTGTTTGTAAACCCCCAGTTTGTGGTCCGTGCAAAAGGTGTATTTCCACAAATAATTGAATGATAAACAATTTAAATATTCTGAAATTGAAACCAACGCTTCAGTGACTGTAGCTTGATGTGGTGCATAGTCACCATGTGGGAATCAACACTACTGTAAACGTTTTTGACAAATAGGACATGGTTTTGAATAAGGTAACTTAAATGTCCATTTGGGTTGTATTATTTGATACAGGTATAGGTGTAGGGAACAGGCATCATGTGTTGCCCTGCCATACACTAGAACACGTGCCCATACGTGTGTTTTTTATGTTGGATCACCAATTAGTACAGCTAAATAGTAAAAGGATTGACCCTCCAGGCATATGAGTATAAGCAAGTAGGTTCCTTGAATTACGCTGGGTAAAACAGGATTGGCGGATATCCGCTGGGTAAAACAGGATTGGCGGATATCCGCTGGGTCTCATCATGGCCTAGCCGTGACAGAAATATACAAACGATAAAGGTACTATACTAGAATACACAAAACGTATACATTGAATACATTAACTTGAAATGTCATATTAACTTCCAAAGATTACATTGGCTTCCCAGATGAAAACTGTCTACATTGTACCTACAATCGGCTTCACTACATGTTTACCCTTTGAAGGTACTCTTAACAATATACCGATTTAAAAGTTGTGGTTGATTTGGCCCAGCAAACATCATCAGGAAGAACATTCCATAATCTCTCACATCAAATTTAAAACTTAACGTGTACGCAGAGAATCTTGGCGTGGTGGTACCCAGGTTGTTGGATCCAGCAGCACTTGAAATGCAAGTATGCTGTTCTGAAAGATACCTAACATTGTACAGATATGTACCTGCCAAGTCATTTAGACATTTAAAGAGAGGTACACTATACATCCTTTTAAAACTCACTTTGGCATAAAAAGCCATCAAGTTTAGTTGATGAAAACTATCCCGATTGGAAATATATGAAATTCCATATTGTAGGCTTATACGTGATGCTCGGCTTTGGAGTTTAATAATACGGTCAGTCTTATGATCATCTTATTTGCAGGACGACTCCAAACCACGACACAAAAATCAATATGGTGTAAACAAAAAAACAATGCATTGAAACAACGTTTTTTTAAAGTAAACGCGGTTAAAGCACACTCTCTGATGAGCGATAAGGTGAATAAAAAGAGTCGTAATAGAAGACTACAATTAGGTTGAATGATTCTCTATTCACAATTAGTTTTCTTCGGCAATATATATATATATATATATATATATATATATATATATATATATATATATATATATATATATATATATATATATATATATATATATATATATATTGTAGTGTACCTAAGTGTTGTTATTTAATTATCGTATGTTGAGAGGGGTTCATCGATTCCAGAAGTGCACACTCTTACGTATTGACTTATCCATGGTCGCATGATCAGTTATTTTTTTTATTGTTGCTTCCGGTAAGTTGCATCTAATTTGTGCATGACCCATGGTCACTATGGCCTTTATTGAATGGAATACCATACGACTGATCCTGCATCGGTATACCACACACAAGTGGTCCTGCACCCATACTTTGAGCATGACGTAGGACGACACACCAAACATACTGTAGCACATATGGGGGGTCAAAGGGGTGTTAGCATGTGTTCAAGCGGGCGTGTCAATGGCCAGGAAGTTACGCCTCATGATGCCATTTTCCATATCGTCCTAGCACTTCACAGGGCAGTATATATTTATTCAATCTGTCTTTTCTCTCCCTCTTTATTCTTTTCCATTCTTCTGTTTTTGAGGATACGAAATCGTTATTGTACTACAGTCACTGTGGCAATAGGGTCTTGCTTCAATAAAAAACAAACACACACAAAAAAACACCAAAAAAAGAAAAACAAAAACCAAAACAAAAAAAAAACACAAAAAAAAAAACAAAAAAGAAAAACTAAACGAAAAACAAAAAAAAAAACAAAAAAAAAAAAACAAAACAAAAAAAACAAAAAAAAAAAAAGAAAAACAAAACAAACAAACAAACAAAAACAAACCGACAGTTCATAAGTCAATTACATGTTCAGTTGATACAAAGGCAATCAAGACATTGCAAAATTCCCATCCCGAATAGCACACATCTCTGATCTAATTGGCAGTTGAGGTCAAATTATGGGGCTCCGGGTGAAAATGACATAACATAAATAGTAATTGTGGCAATACATAGGAATGAAAATTCTGTTTTGATATACCATACTTAAATGAAATATAATCCGTGAGTTACATAGCGAAGAACAATTGACTCTACTTGCCACTTTAGCTAAGTAGCATACCATTGAGTTTCTGCTATGGTATAAACAGTAGAAAATTTTAAGAAAGCGTATGTGAAATCGTACTTCGATATCATGATCATCACATATTAGATGAAGAAGACTATTATGCCAGCGGGGCGGTAGTTTCCATAAAACCTTGATGGCTTAACGCGAGGCAGTGTAAAATAGCTCAACCTCTTTACCGGAGATATTCCATTACTGACAGCGGATTAATGACATACAATAAGTTTTGAGCAGGTTATACTTTGTCGTTGAAAAGATATGTTTTAACTGGAACATGAGTACAGTAATTTCGTTATTAAAAATCCTTATATAATTTCGAATATTTTCTTCACCAACATGCCTGCCGATAATGCTGCCTAAATGTTTATACGAATGGACTTTTTCGACATTGTTACTCGTTTTGCGAGTAACTTAAAGAAAAACATCTAGGTGTACATGTATTTACTTTCATGAAAGTGTGTCACCTGGTATATTTAAATTTAGCAAGTTTGATGTCTTAATTATATAAACCGTAAATAACTATATCGATTTAGACGCCGTTTGATGGAGCCTTGTTTGGCATAGTATATATTATGTTGTGTTTTAAAGCAGTTTATTACAAAGCACTTACGAGGTTATTCAGTTGGTGCGTCTGTAATCTGATAAGACAAAGAGTGGCTCCTTTTCACCATTGGAGCAACTGCAAAATCTGGATTTCCCCATTTTACTTTGACATTTTAACACAATTGACATATTTTAATTTTAATAATGCACATTTACGCAATGACAAATATTCATATTGTCAATTCATTAAGGACTGTTTGGTTCGTCAATACCATTAATTAACTCATTTTTTCTATATAATGGTACATGGCATATTCCTTTAGTAAGTATCTAAGCCCTAAAGAATGGTATTCTTTACAGATCTTAACTACGTGGTATTCATTTTAGCCACAGAAATGGCTTTTATGAAACATTAATTTAAATAAACAATCAATCACGTCTACGTTCTCCCTTCTCCCTGTCTCTATTCTAGGAAGATGGCAACAAGATCTGAATCTACCGAAGGCACCCAAATATTTCTGTAAACTGAAACGTCATATATTCTACCTCTTGAACAGAGTTTTAAAACCACAGTTTGTCCGTAACATTCTGCATCCTTGATTTTACCTAAACATTCGTCCCCTTTTATATCAGCAATCCTACTTTAAGACTTCGCAGTGACTATTTCTTTTTTGCCAATATCTTGACTAAATCAAATGTGGCCAAAACCAGTGGTGCAGATAATGGGCCTAACATGGGTAAAACCATTAATTTCCTCTGCCTAATCCAGACTATATAACATACAGTAGCAACGTTTTGAGTATTTCTCATCTGCTTTTTAGAGTAATATTAACCAAAACTTCACACACTTGAACATGTGATGGTAATCTTCCACGCTCTCCGAATAGTGCTTCATTTGGGGTCTGAGAGGGTACCTGCCAAAATACATTTGCAGAACTTCCTGTGTCATCTCGATTTGATAATAATACCTTAATCCCCAAATGTCCACTTTATCGAAGTTCATTCGATAACAAAATCATTATTGGGTTTTACATAATGGACCACACTTTCTGAACACATTGATATATGATTTAGATAAGTTCACATTGAAACAAATCTTTGTACTCCATGAATTGAACACAGTTAACATATTTGTATTCTACAAACTGTATATATATACTGTTTACATATTTTGTATTTTACCAACCGTTAGCATATTTTGCATTCTGGCAACTGTTTACATATATTGTGTTATATCAACTGTTTACATAATGTACCAAGTGTTACATATTTTGTGTTCTACCAAATACATCATTCAGAAAAGCTGATTCATCAGCACGTAACTATAGCCCTGTGTTACTCGGGTTTTCAGGTTTGGAAAACCCATCACATACGTCAGGTTGCGCATACTAACCAGTTCTTCCAGATGATGGATAACCAAAAACAGACCGATCACAACCCTGTCTAGTTCCTACTTTACAAGTGAAAAATTTGGTAAAATCCTCAGGTGTACACACACGCGACTCCAATTTATTGTACATATATTGTAACACGTTTAAAAGTTTTCCTTGCGGACCATTGGTAATTAGTTGAAACCATAAATGATCAGGCTGTATGCTAACAAAAGCATTAGAAAAAAAATCAATAAATGCAAATAAAAATGTCTTTTGATTTTACATTGGTATTCTTTTCCAGTTGCGTAATATACAAAATTGTTATGAACTTTCCTTTTTCCTTTTCTCCAGGCCCTAGCCTTCAGTAACCTCGTTCTCAGCTTCAGCCCTATCGATCAATATGTAACCACCAATTATGGTAAAAATCGTTCCCAATGTACACAAAAATATATTATGATTAACACGACTTTTGAAACCCTTCTTATAGAGGAGAATGATAAAAGCGTCACACCATGCATCCAAAAAAGTTTTATCATACAAACGATGTGGACAAGGTACTATTATACCTTTTAAAAATATTTCATACACCACGCCATGAATACTGTAAGCCTTTTACATGATATCCTTGACTTTAAATTCCTCGGCAAACCTAGAGCGGTGGTAATGTGTATGTATCCGCTATGGAGAGGTCAGCGCGATTAGCAGTGTGTGTGTGTATTCCCTATAGAGAGGTCAGCGGCATTAGCAGTGTGTGTATCCGCTATGGAGAGGTCAGCGGCATTAGCAGAGTGTGTGTGTATCAGCTATGCAGAGGTCAGCGGCATTAGCAGTGTGTGTATCCGCTATGGAGAGGTCAGCGGCATTAGCAGTGTGTGTGTATCCGCTATGGAGAGGTCAGCGGCATTAGCAGTGTGTATATCCGCTATGGAGAGGTCAGCGGCATTAGCAGTGTGTGTGTATCCGCTATGGAGAGGTCAGCGCGATTAGCAGTGTGTGTGTGTATCCCCTATAGAGAGGTCAGCGGCATTAGCAGTGTTGTGTAACCGCTATGGAAAGGTCAGCGGGATTAGCGGTGTGTGTGTAACCACTATGGAAAGGTCAGCTGCATTAGCAGTGTGTGTGTTACCAGTATGGAGAGGTCAACCGGATTAGATAGTCAGGCGATGATGAAATTGCCCTGGGATTAACGCTTTTTGACCTGGCGAGAAGAGCCGAGGCGATTGATTTGCTCAGCATATACACCTTGTGAGACAGATTTCCCAGGACATTGATTTGCTGGTGAAGTTTTACTTCAGCACATTTCTACAGGGCGACTTCATATTTAAAAAAAAAAATCATCGTTATTAACTGCGCAAGAGCGTAAAGTGGATTGAATATCATATAAGTCGTATAATTTGTATATCTTCCGTGTTTATTTTGATCTTTTTAACCCTAATCAAGCTGATGTATGCATTGTACGTCCGCAGCCGTATTGGATGGGGGTTGTGATGAACAATTACTCATTATTTAAATTAAGTGCAGACAAACAAGAACAAAAAGGGTAAGATCTGGCACCAAAGGGGTAAAGCTGCCACCACAGGATGGCGGCAAACTCATCTGGCTTCATGATGAACGATGTTTTAAATCCTTTCAAATATACAGTATTTAAAGTATGTTTATGCCATTTGATCCTTGGCATCAGAAGAGCCAGAAGCACGAGGAATGTTATCGTTTTGGACATTTTGCCGGGTTGCGCACCTGGTTAACGCGGAGTATGTGAAGCAGCTCCCCGGCGATGAGGCCAGTTGGACACTGAGCGCTTAAACTGAAGCAAATGCTGACGCTGTGATTGCCTCCAGCCAGGTGGAGGACAAGAGCAAGTATCGACACGCAGCATTAGAACTTTGAGAAAATGCAGTTTCCCTTCTTTTTTTATCGATTTGTGTCAGTGTGACTTAATGTGTGAAACCTACTCATTTGCAAAATATGAATTTATAATTGGATGTTTAATGAAAAACTGTGCAAAAGTACCATGTTACTATGTGATAGAAAACAATGTCTTGGAATTTCATGGCACATTTTGAGAAAAATCAGATAACGTCCATTCTTATAAATTCCATTTTCCGTTCCCCAAGTGGGCCTCTTTTTTCATCATTGCACCTACAGCAAAGGGTGTAGCTTGGACTTACAAAATAAACATGCATAGGCAATAAAATGAGTCACGATAGGAGTCAATAATAGCTGAAATACTAGCCATCCTGGAAGAATAAGGCAGGATAGAAATTATGTTGCCAAGATCACTTGTTGGTCATGATATCACTGACGCTTTTGAAATATATGACAGTTAATGCTTCCTGCATACCTACCTACCTACCTACCTACCTACACACACACACACACACACATACATACATACATACATACATACATACATACATACATACATACAGTAGTAGTAGTACTGTAGTAGTATATTTTTATTGACTGAAGGGAGTCTCATTAGACTCATTCGTCATACAAAATGTGCATATAATATATACAGTGATGGATACCAAAACAAGAGATAAAATAACAGTCAGCATTGCACATGCAAACTTAAAACAAAAGTGCAGAGGTGCAGATACGCATACAATAGAGAGGTATAAAAGCCATATGTACAATGAGTCGTGGTTACGCGAAAAGCTTGTAGTACCCGGAAGCTTAACTTACGTGGCATTTGTTTTGTTGAAACACTTATGGATATATCGACCTACAGCAACTATGACCATGTTACACTTAGTATTCATTAACAGACATACATACTGTTATAGATATTTTACAGTTTAATATTTGCCCATTTTGGCCGGTAAAACCAAACCTGAAGTCAAATGTCTCGCATCGTCCCACACAAGTGAGGGACGTCAGACCCATGTCCAATGTGGCTCATGTTCCGTTATTGCTGGACAAATGGCAAAAGGTTGGCAACAGAGTCAGATTTCCTCTGCCTCACAGCCTGTGTATGTAGTTCACATGTAAAAAATCAGATTTGGTTTGATGATGATGATGATGATGATGATGATGATGATGATGATGATGATGATGATGATGATGATGATGATGATGATGATGATGATGATGATGATGATGATTTTTACCGAATGCTGTTCCTTGGGCTGATTTACTGCTGTATGTAGACATTTTAGGGATAATGTCACAGTTCAATGAAATAATCCGAACTTTTGAAAGCATATTTTTCCAAATTAAAAATTTTCATTTATCCAATTTAAGGGGTCTGCTAACAATTAGTATCAACATTACGCCAGCTGTATCATGACGTGGCCACCTTGATGTAAATATTTCCCTTACGGCAGAACATAGTAAGTAGATTAAAAAGCATAATATTAAACACCTATCTGCATTTTACAGCACGTTCAACAGGACCTTGTGTAATTGCAACTAAACGATCCTGATACTATACCATCCTGATACTATACCATCCTGATACTATACCATCCTGATACTATACCATCCTGATACTACACCACCCTGATACTATACCACCCTGATACTATACCACCGCGATACTATATCATCCTGATACTATACCACCCTGATACTATACCACCCTGATACTATACCACCCTGATACTATGCCATCCTGATACTATACCACCCTGATACTATACCACCCTGATACTACACCACCCTGATACTATACCACCCTGATACTATACCACCCTGATACTATACCACCCTGATACTATACCATCCTGATACTATACCATCCCGATACTATACCACCCCGATACTATACAACCCTGATACTACACCACCCTGATACTATACCACCGCAATACTATATCATCCTGATACTATACCACCCTGATACTATACCACCCTGATACTATACCCCCTGATACTATACCATCCCGATACTACACCACCCTGATACTATACCACCCTGATACTATACCACCCTGATACTATACCACCCTGATACTATACCATCCTGATACAATACCATCCCGATACTATACCACCCTGATACTACACCACCCTGATACTATACCACCGCAATACTATATCATCCTGATACTATATCACCCTGATACTATACCACCCTGATACTATACCACCCTGATACTATGCCATCCTGATACTATACCATCCTGATACTATACCATCCCGATACTACACCACCCTGATACTATACCACCCTGATACTATACCATCCCGATACTATACCACCCTGATACTACACCACCCTGATACTATACCACCCTGATACTATACCACCCTGATACTATACCACCCTGATACTATACCACCCTGATACGATACCATCCTGATAATATGCCAGCCTGATACTATACCACCCTGATACTATACCACCCTAATACTATACCACCCTGATACTATACCACCCTGATACCATACCATCCTGATACGATACCATCCTGATAATATGCCAGCCTGATACTATACCACCCTGATACTATACCACCCTGATACCATACCATCCTGATACGATACCATCCTGATAATATACCATCCCGATACTATACCATCCCGATACTATGCCACCCTGATACTACACCACCCTGATACTATACCACCCTGATACTATACCATCCCGATACTATACCACCCTGATACTACACCACCCTGATACTATACCACCCTGATACTATACCACCCTGATACTATACCACCCTGATACTATACCACCCTGATACGATACCATCCTGATAATATGCCAGCCTGATACTATACCACCCTGATACTATACCACCCTGATACTATACCACCCTGATACTATACCACCCTGATACTATACCACCCTGATACCATACCATCCTGATACGATACCATCCTGATAATATGCCAGCCTGACACTATACCACCCTGATACTATACCACCCTGATACTATACCACCCTGATACTTTACCACCCTGATACTATACCCCCTGATACTATACCATCCTGATAATATACCACCCTGATACTATACCATCCTGATACTATACCCCCTGATACTATACCATCTTGATAATATACCACCCTGATACTATACCACCCTGATACTATACCACCCTGATACTTTACCACCCTGATACTATACCCCCTGATACTATACCATCTTGATAATATACCACCCTGATACTATACCATCCTGATACTATACCACCGCAATACTATATCATCCTGATACTATACCACCCTGATACTATACCACCCTGATATTATACCCCCTGATACTATACCATCCCGATACTACACCACCCTGATACTATACCACCCTGATACTATACCACCCTGATACTATACCACCCTGATACTATACCATCCTGATACTATACCATCCCGATACTATACCACCCTGATACTACACCACCCTGATACTATACCACCCTGATACTATACCACCCTGATACTATGCCATCCTGATACTATACCATCCTGATACTATACCATCCCGATACTACACCACCCTGATACTATACCACCCTGATACTATACCACCGCGATACTATATCATCCTGATACTATAACATCCTGATACTATACCACCCTGATACTATACCACCCTGATACTATGCCATCCTGATACTATACCATCCTGATACTATACCATCCCGATACTACACCACCCTGATACTATACCACCCTGATACTATACCATCCCGATACTATACCACCCCGATACTACACCACCCTGATACTACACCACCCTGATACTACACCACCCTGATACTATACCACCCTGATACTATTCCACCCTGATACTATACCACCCTGATACTATACCACCCTGATACTATACCACCCTGATACTATTCCACCCTGATACTATACCACCCTGATACTATACCACCCTGATACTATACCACCCTGATACTATACCACCCTGATACTATACCACCCTGATACTATACCACCCTGATACTATACCACCCTGATACTACACCACCCTGATACTACACCACCCTGATACTATACCACCCTGATACTATACCACCCTGAAACTATACCACCCTGATACTACGCCACCCTGATACTACACCACCCTGATACTATACCACCCTGATACCATACCATCCTGATACTATACCATCCTGATAATATGCCAGCCTGATACTATACCACCCTGATACTATACCACCCTGATACGATACCATCCTGATACTATAGCATCCTGATACTATACCATCCTGATACTATACCCCCTGATACTATACCATCCTGATACTATACCCCCTGATACTATATCATCCTGATAATATACCACCCTGATACTATACCATCCTGATACTATACCACCCTGATACTATACCACCCTGATACTATACCACCCTGATAATATACCACCCTGATACTATACCATCCTGATACTATGCCATCCTGATACTATACCATCCTGATACTATACCACCCTGATACTATATCATCCTGATACTATACCTCCCTGATACCATACCATCCTGATACGATACCATCCTGATAATATGCCAGCCTGATACTATACCACCCTGATACTATACCACCCTGATACGATACCATCCTGATACTATAGCATCCTGATACTATACCACCCTGATACTATACCCCCTGATACTATACCATCCTGATAATATACCACCCTGATACTATACCACCCTGATACTATACCACCCTGATACTATACCACCCTCATACTTTACCACCCTGATACTATACCCCCTGATACTATACCATCCTGATAATATACTACCCTGATACTATACCACCCTGATACTATTCCATCCTGATACTATACCACCCTGATACTATACCACCCTGATACTATACCACCCTGATACTATACCACCCTGATACTATACCACCCTGATACTATACCATCTTGATACTATACCACCCTGATACTATTCCATCCTGATATTATACCATCCTGATACTATACCACCCTGATACTATACCACCCTGATACGATACCATCCTGATACTATACAACCCTGATACTATACGATCCTGATATTATACCATCCTGATACTATACCACCCTGATACGATACCATCCTGTTACTATACCACCTGATCCTATACCATCCTGATACTATACAACCCTGATACTATACCATCCTGATACTATACAACCCTGATACTATACGATCCTGATATTATACCATCCTGATACTATACCATCCTGATACTATACCACCCTGATACTATGACCCCAACAAAGGCAGAGGAGTAACAAGTGAACAGGAGCAAAGGCATTGCTGTACATTATAAAAAAAAAAGAACCAAACAAAAATTATATAACTTTGATGCTGGTGAAATTTGCTTGCAGTACCAGCCACCTAGCCACGCAAATACTGCATTATGCAGTATCACAAGTCTGTCATTGCTTAAGTAGCTGTAGCGTCCAAACTACTTCATTGTCGTGTCTGTAAACGGGCATGCTTATATGGAAGTTGTATTGTGAAATACTTCACGAAACCTAGGGTTTTATGAACGAACCCATGGTGATACGAAGCCAAGGACTTTGTCATGAAAGACTGGGTTTTGTGCGAGAGACCCTGGGTTTTGTTACAAAACTCAGGGTTTTGTCACAAAACTCTAGAGGCAGCTCTGTCATTAAACAAGCAAACCACATATCTGCATGCTTATTGCAAAACTACGGGTTTTGTAAATCGAAGTTATATGTTTTTCATAACTCCTAGACAAAACGGTACAAAACACTGCATTTTGTTAATGTCGAAATTACAGGACAAAACCCTGGATATTATGACGTCACAAAACCATGGGATTCGTACGTTGTAATTTCAGGAACACAACCCTGGTTGTGCGATGAAGCAGCCAGCATAGCGTCCTTTAGACTATCACCTGTGTCACAAAACCGTGGGTTTTGTAGCAAAACGCAGGGTTCTGTAATTATAAAACTCTTCGTTTTGTGACGTAAAACTTAGGTTTTGTTATAATTTTGGGTTTTGTCATAGATATATGTGGGGTTTCCTATGTTGTATTGATTCAATGATAATTTTTGATAGGCCCTATCATGCAAACTAGGCATTGACATATTTTGTCAAAGTAGTTTGCGTTTTACTCTAATAGCATTTCATTAACGTAATGTGCGCTACTTTTATAAGAAGCCTATCAACTAAGTAACATAGTATTTGCTTAATTCCGTGATGCATCAGCTCGGGATGTTTGTATTTTTGTACAAACATGGGGCCGCCAGTGAGCATTTACTTGTCTGGGAATTAATGGTAGCGAAACTTGTGCTTGTCGTCTGCTGATAACCAGGTTTTACATTAACTCTAATGAAGCCTGAAACTCTCTTCTCAATTTCAAATTTTACGTGTGCAACTTGTTTGTAGTACAGAATAAATTGAAATAATGATTTTAGAACTGTGCAGTTTTTCAGTGAGTGGTAGGGAATAGGAATTTCTTCTTCCAATATGGTGTTCAAACGGTACTTGGGTTTATAGATTTGAATTTAAGTCTCTCTTTAAATGAGATGCAAAACCCAGCGTTCAGTGCATGAAACCACAAGTCAATAACCAGGATCTGCGCAGGAAATCAGATGCTATGTCTGATTGGTTTCTGTATGCATATTCACCACGTGCCATGAAATTTACGAAACTCTGGGTTTTGTATCATCCCAATTTGAAACTGTGTGCCTTTTTGTTTTTACGATTGTAGACAACTTATGTGCAAAGAAAAAAATATTTGGAGGCCAACAGTGCAACGAGTAGGCCTAAATATGCCTCAATACTTAAACATGTGCCCGTGATATCAGATCTTGGTATGTAGAGTCAAATGCGTTTATTTGATGACAATTGATGAATGTTTTACTGAATTCATCGTTGGATAATTTTGGTACAATCAAGAGTCCAGCCTAGAGTTAAGAATCTATTTTGTAACTTTCACAGCCGTGTGTTGTCCAAAATTTTGGCTGGATGCGTCATAATATTTTCCAGAATAACTTTCAGAAGTTGTAATGGAATCCTACCCATTTAAATGGTGTTGAAATATCTGTGGCCAATAAATGCAGAGCATGTAGAGCCCGCCTGAACACTCTGCTCTAATACGTCATCCTGCGCCCATCATTTTGGTTCATGGAGAGCAAAAAGAGCCAAATATTTTTTCCCTTTGTTACACGTATAGCTTTCCTTCATGGTGCAGCATTATAGCAATCTCGCTTTCAAGACCTCGCAAGCGGTTTTAAAGTTTCCTCGTCGGCGAGGTATGCTTCACGCGTGAAACTTACCTCGCGCTCAAGCACCCAGCGCCCTTCCAAACATACCTCGCCGTGAAACTTACCACGCGGAATCAGAGCCGCAAGATAGTATTTAATACTGGTACCCCAACAGAATACGTAATTGAATGCCTGAAGGCAGGGCGATCATCAGACTCATGGCAGGGTTCAAAAATGATAAAATTCATCAAATATATAATGATAGTAAATAAAGACAAGCAAGTGTTAAGCTTGCAAAAAATTAGCCCAATATTTACAGGTGTGTGTGTGTGTGTGTGTGTGTGTGTGTGTGTGTGTGTGTGTGTGTTAGTTATTATATTTTATATATTATATATAACAAACATTAAGGGCAACAGCGTTTTAGTCGGACAAAAAACGGCAGTGGGAACCAGGTAATATTAACTCTCAAATGCGCATGCTGAGGAAGCGAGTTATTTTTCATGCGTGAAAAGTATCTGGCGCTCAAGACAGAAGAGTGAGGTCTGGATCACGGCTTGGGAGATGACGTGAAAGCTAGCTAGCTTCTACAGGCGAGGTCTCGATCACGCAGCAGGAGGACATTTTGATCAGATTCCTATTCATTTAATGAAGTATAATGCGTTTGGAATGTAACCTCAGATAAACGTACACAGAATATATCGGCTGCTGCCCCCACCTATACCCAGTTCCCTGTGCGTCTCCCATAACCACTTTGACCTCATGCAATATTTATAAAATATATATTATTTTCTTCTAATTATACTTGTATCTATTTTTCAGTATAAAATACGAAATGAAAACATTGAAATGAGCTGACTGAATGCGTAGAAGTACAAGAAACTGGTCGTTCCACGTGTCACATGTCTATTTCCGGAAATACCGGTCGAAGGAGTTTCATTGCTACGGGCATTGGCTATTGGTTAGACTAGCACGTGAATGTGTGGCAACATGTGTAAACAAATACACGTTGATGGCTTGTGTGTTCGTGGTACTATGAATGAATATTGCAGTCTAACTGTTTTTGAAGCATTCTTAACCAACTGTAAATATTTACATATTAGTTATTACGTCCTGAGATATGGGTGACATCTTTTGAATGGAAGGTTAATTTATGACATTTAAAGTTTCAACAATCCAAATATTTAAAAAGAAATAATTTTCATTTTAATCGCCAATTTGGAGTCAAATTAAAGAAACTAATTCAGAAACTGTTAAGATCCGACCCATACGCCATCTATGAACACGTTTAAGAATTACCAAAACTCAATGAACTAGTAGTTTCAGTTCCACCACCAGTGATTAACGGTGCCACTGTATGAAAAGTACCAATACAATACCCAAGGTTTGTAAGGATATGTCCATTACAGTCGGTCTTTAGACCACCGACTGTGTAATAAAACCCTGAATTTTACAAAATCCAGGGTTTTGTAATGAAAAGCATGATTTTGTTGACGTGACATGAGTTTGTCATGTAAGACCCAGTACGGATTTGTACATGAAACAACTTCAAGTCTGCGGCCAGGATCTGCACAGGGATTTGAATGCTATCTCTGATTGGTTTATATTTACAGCATGAGGAGATGTAACGTTACATTTAAGAAAGCCTCGGTTTGTGACGTCACAAAACTCTGGTTGTAAAGATTCAAAATCCAAGGTTATGTGAATTATTGATCATTGCAACCTCAAAACCCTGAAATATCACTACGAAACCCAGGTAAACGATCGGTTCTGAGAAATGAAGCGACAGAAGCGTGATAAAAATTTTGATGAAGTACTTCACAAAAACCGGAACGGGGAAGGATATGTCAATTACTGAACATTGCAAGCACAAAACTGAGAGGTTTGTTTACAAATGCCTGGGTTTTGTTACAATTCCCTTAGTTTTTTGTAAAAATACTAAATAACAGAGCAAAAACCAAGGGTTTTGTAACGAGCCCCATGTTTCATGTACTAAACCCAGAGTTTTGTAACAAAGCCCTGGGGTTTGTATAATAGAAAATGTGAATTGACTAATACAACTTCCGCGCATGCTCTTGCTTGTGCGTCCCTCAAGCATTATTACCCAAGCGGCAAGATGGCGGTTAAGTTAGCGCCTGAGCACTTGTGCCACGTCTACCAGTTGTGCGCAGGGATTGATAATGTGATTGCACACGTTAGGCGCGAAGTGGCCAGCGCATTGACCAGCGCATTGACCAGCATCGAATAATGAATACCCCCGCACCACGGCCAAAAGGTGAAAGGCCGGAACCAAATGATACTGTAAAGTATATATTTTGCAGGATACACTGATTGGATACTTTGAGCATCTTGTTTTTACTGTTTTTCCGGTGAATTCGGTTTTTTATTCAGTTCATTCTTAAATATTGCACACGCTATGAAAACCATGAAACAAAGATTTTTCTTATACTTTTTATTGACATCAAAAATACAGATTCCTATACATTCTTGTTATAAATAATAAGGCAAAAGGAACAGTATTCCATAATTGTCTTGGTACAGATAGGTCAATGCAGTAGAGCCTATCAAGACCATGAACAGGTATCTTTGAGTCAGTAGTTCCAATGCAAAAGTGTCGACAATTGTGGCTGGCCCTTTAATGTCCTCTCTTCTGAAACCTAGAACCTTCCATTGCTTTTTATTAATGTTCATTTATCATGTTGTTTTTTTTCTCTTTCGCTATCCAGAACTCAATCTGTTCAAACTCTCCTACCTTATTTTTTTGAAAATTCCTGCAAATGGTTTGTTGTCTTCCTGGTGGCATCGGTAGAGGTACATTTTGTTTGCTAATACACAGCATTATGGCCATATGTTTTCATCAACAAATCCTATTCCGAGTATAATTACAGTTTTTGGAAAATTTACATTAAACTCCTGATATCGCTGTTATCCAGTTAACACCTGTCTAAATTTTCTGGTCAGTGCATAATCATTGAATAAATGTACAAGAGTTTAAGTTCCTTTGCTGCAGAATGTGCAAAGCTGACGCACCTGTTGACCCATTTTTATATAATCTATAATTTGTAAATATAATCCGGTGTTAAACCTTGAACCGGTGGATTCTTATATTTGATGACATGGAACATTTATGAATCTGCATAAAACAGTTCTGCATTTAGTCATCATCAACATTGAATCTGAGTTGTTCCACCCATCTTTCTTGCAGGAGTCTTTTTGATGCAGGTATTTTAACTTAAAATTCCCAGTAAAGTATTTTTGTTTCGTGGACGTGTTCAATCCAGTACATAGATATATGCCCTGCTGTACATCTCTTCTGTTCAGCTCAAAAAAAATTCTGTTTCAAATCATTTGGAATATCATGAATCAGACCTCGGTACCTTAAAAAGTTTGTTTTTACATTTGGAAATTTTCTACAAAATTGATCATAGTCCAAAAATTTCCCAGTTGAAATATCTGGGGTATTTTTTTATTTATTTATTTTTTATTTTTTTTTTTATTTTAACACAGCATTCAACATCTTTTGTTCTCTGAATTTAGCACACCAAGTGGTTTGCTGTTCTTACTAAAAACTTTTCTCTTTTCGTATGAACATTGCGTCGGGTTATTGCAGGAATCTGACTGGTGTATTTCCATCAAAGCCCCTGACACTGAGAGTGTTTTGAAGCCGGTGTCATGTGTTCAGTGTATGCCAGTGGTGCTGTCATTCCCGTTATATGCCACTTTTAGATGCCAGCTGTACACTTTACTGGGGGGCTAAACGTACGCCCTAAGCCACTCACAAACAGAATATTTACTTTGCTGCCTGAAGAGGTATAGATAGAAAGAGAGCTAAATGATAGTCAGCTAGAGAAACAGTTATGATGATAACTTCAGTGTAAGCCACACACACACACAAACACACACAGAGAAACACACACAAAATGATAATGATGATTATAATGATGATAATGATGATGATCGTTTTCAGTTCTGAAGATTATACAACTGAATATATCTTGCAATCAGAAAAGTACTTTTTGAATTCATGTGCCAGGACAAATGCTTTTGAAGAAATTGTTGATGACATGATAGCGAAAATGGCCACACTGTACAAATCTAAGACCAGATCTGGCCAGGTCTTCATGGTGTCAATCTCTCTTCCAGATCGGTGAACACATATTTGGTGCATTTTCTCCCTTCAAGACAATAGACGTGGATGGACCGAAAGAAATCCACACAGTGCAAGAAGGATTGATATAGGGCACCGCCCTGTTTCCTAATTGCTTTAATAAAATATGTTTAAACCAAATCCACACAGTAACATTTATGTAAATCAAAATTTATAAAAATGTTCTGTTTTCATAATATATATAATTTTGTGAAATTCTAGTTTCAGTTGACCGGAAAAAATGTTTCAGGACCTGGAAATCTTACCAAACAATTTAGGCAGACCAAGACTTAACTTAAATCATAAAAAGAAATTTTCTAATGTTAACTATACCTCTAAGAGGCCATTTGTCTTGACAGTCCTTTGAGTTAAGTATACAGCATTGGACGTTCTGGAATATCTACCGAATAAGGTACACTGACCAGTTTATTGTAAGTAGTTAAAATAATTGGCGGAAGTTGCGAGTCTGATTCATTATCAGGGCCGCCATCTTGATTAGCCAGTCCTCTAGGCCATGCAGCAGGTCGTTTGCTGGTAAGCTTGTTAAGCTAACTAACTTCTGCTCTCGGGCCGCATAGGTGGGAGCTACAGGATTTATGTTCCCGGGCACAAGACAGTCAACGACACGTACTTCAAACCGAGATGTGCGTACTCTGTATACACATCTCCGATTTGCAGATAGCGAGAGTCCTGATTTTTTCTGCATGTCCCAATTAAAAGGGAACACAAGTTCCATTTATGTAACTTCCATTGCTTGTTGAAACATAATTATATTCTTTGAAACAGACATTTTTTTTCTTTGATCAGCGTCTCCTAACTCATCCATTTGTTACCTTGGACACAGCCGGAGGCACTTGTTCATTTAAAGCTTTCTTATGCTAACCTACAACAGACCACGGCGAGGGCTTTCTTTTTTGAGAAAAAAAAATAAAACATTAGAAATGAAAATAAAAAAAAAACTTTCCAACAGTATCCCATACTGAGACTGAAAGGTGTACGTAAGTCACAAGTTTATTTAACACCTGACAAAACATTAAGTGTGGTATGCAGAGGCAAGTGGTCACACTTTGGAGGTTTATAAGTAAATGCCATTGTATTGGAGGAAGTTAAACGCGGTGAAATTTTACCCAAGTACTTCGAGAAGGTACTTGCTCAACTTCCTTGCACACGAGGAAAACTATATTAAGCTATAATCGGCAGAGCAGCTTTCCCCCAGCTTCTTACTTGTGCCTTTAACAGGCTTTTTCTGGCCGGAAGTGACCTTTCCCCACTCAACTGGTTAAGTTACCCTGTTAACCAGAATCAAACTTCTCGTTTGAATTACCTTTAAGGGCTAAGTTTAAAGAAAAAATACAGTATTGCCAGTTGATAATAATAAACACAAGAAAACCACTAAATAATCCAAGCTTTTATTCGTAGGAGTCTTTCCCCCATTTTAAGTTTGACTTCTGTGCATATCTATGTTCAGTGGCTGAAAGTTATCCCTAGTGACATGCTACCCAGACTGAGGCTGGATTTCAACGGGCATGCTCATCTGAGATCTCTATTTGGCCTATAGTATATGGCGTGTACTAGGGCGGTGTATTGGGTCCTTTGTTTTTCCTTGTCTTTAGTAATGATCTTGCAGAAGATTTAACCTTTTTTTGCCGATGTTACTTCCTTATTCAAAATTATCAATACATTTGCGAAAAGCAGCCAGTAGCCTGAATGATAACTTATCTGTTGTAAAAGATTGGGGAAAGAAATGAAGGGTAGATTTTAATCCAAGAAAAACAGAAGAAATTGTGTTTTCTGGGAAAAGGAAAACCCCAATTCATGAACCATTAATTTTTATGAATAAGCCTGTAAAACGTGTTAACGAACACAAACATCGCGGTTTAATCCTGTCTAAAATCTGTCCTGGAACAGTCACGTCAAATATATTGAAGCAAAGCATCATCCAGTTTGGGTCGCATCAGATACTTTTTTCCCCTTTTGCCTTGTAATGCTTTAGAAAGTACTTATACATCATTTATTTGATCCATTTTCGAATATGCTGCACCTGTTTTTAGCTACTGCTCACAGAAAAGCTCAAATTGTTAGAATCATTTCAGTACAGAGTGGCTCTATATGTATTTGGTGCCCTGAAAACGTCCAGTCAAATAAAGGAATTAAATATCTAGCATGGGTGATCTAAAAGCAAAGAGTAAATATCTGGACTTTGTTATATATTATAAAATTGTGAAGGGCCGATGTCCCGGATATCACCGAGCTTTGATTCCGGTTGTAAAGAGAATCATGATTGATTATATTTTGCGTAACATTAATGAGCGCTTGGTGATGAATTGTAACAAATTAATTTTTGAGAAGTCCTCCATTCCGTCAGCCACTGGCCTGTGGACCCGTTACCGCTCAAGATAAGAAATGATCCTCTGTAAACACCTTTCAAAAATCAGCAAAATCGACATATGTCCCCTCAAAGCTCCCGCATCTGAGACATGGACCTGGCAAGTTGAATTTACTGCTAAATCGTTCAGTGGTCGATTGATGTCAGTGCTCTGAACGCTCATCTTTTTTTCTCGAAATCTTTGTGATTCAACAGCTTGTAATTGCAGTTTCCAGCATAAACTATTGCATTTTTTAAACTGTCAGTGTGTGAAAATTAAATGTTTTTGACAGCATTCAGCTAACGCTGTTGTCCAATTTTTTAGTGCTGCCAAGCTTAACATACTGAGTACTTTTGTACTTTTTATATTTTCTGTTTCTTTTGTTTCAATATAATGTGTACGGGTCAATGTGTATATGTCATTATGTATTTTACACGAGGAGAAGAATTTGTATTAGCCTTTGGCTATTTGCCTAATCCTCTTGAAAAAATAAAAAGTATAAAAACCAAATTACCCGAAAAGACACCAATGATGTAGCGCTCAAAATATTAGCAACCAGACATTTAACACATATATTGGGTGTCTTGTAATTTAAAAACTGGCTTAAACTGAAAAATAACGTACCCCTTACTACAGGTGCACGAATGTTTATCAACCTCTTTGCTCCAATCACATAAAATGAAACCATGATTACGATCTACCAGGTCCAGCCCAATATTAGCCACATTGGCACTCATCAGTGCCACAGCTTTTTTTTTCCCTCACCTGGAACTCCCATCCTCAAAAACGTATTTAACATATGAAAGAATAAAAAAAAAGTAGAAAAGTGGGCCTTAGTTTATATTTTTGCGAATGATGATGATGGTGATGATGGTGAAAATAATAATAATAATAATAATAATAATAATAATAATAATAATAATAATAATAATAATAATAATAATAATAATACAGTATTAGTCTTTAAAATACTCTTATTGAGGCATACGCACAAGCTTAGCAAAAGTATTTGTTCAAGGCCTGCCTCATGCTCGATTCATTATCATCCAGGTTGTGGCATGGGTCGCTACGCAAAGACCCCAATTAAGCAGCTGTGCTCCGCTGTGTACCTGGTACGTCCCTCCTCTAGAGGCACCCAAAGCAAACTTGATCCCAGCATTATGTAACTAAATAAGACAGTCTAAACTTAGGATATGCTCTCATGAATATAATATGTTTTTGTCGAGTGGTGTATACTAATGTGCAACAGAGCAGTGTATCAACAGGCTATAAGAGCAGCAGCGTATCGACAGGCTATAAGAGCAGCAGCGTATCGACAGGCCATATGAAGACCAGTGTGTTAAAAATGCTGTTCAAAGACCAACATACTGAGCAAGCTCATTAAGAAAGCTGTTTTAAGAGGTTTTTGGAAAAGTAATGTTCCGAACAGGCTATAGGAAAAGCGGTGTGCTAAATACGTCATTGGACGAACAGCGTGCTCAACACGCCATCAGGATGGCATTCGTGGTTTCAGGCACCCGGCCGGCCTGTCACACGTAGGCCCTGCGTGGACGCCAGCTGCCATCAACCCTAACTTCTCTTTATTTTTCCTCTCCCCCACCCCTTTCTTTACTTTGGGGTGGGGGTGGGGGTGGGGATATTGGGGTTGGTAGCACTGCACAGAAAAGGGTATTTAATGTTTCATGCAAAAGTAAAATTCTGCAAAACGTAAATTTGACCGGCATAGAATATAGATATGTTGCAACATTTTGTATGAATAATTATGTCCAGTGAGCCTATCATACTTGCATACGTAAGGCAGATGGAAAATATTAGCACAAGCCTAAATATGTCCGAGGCACTCTCCATTTTTTTTTTTAAACACAACCAAATTTTTAGGGGGGGGGGGGGTAACATTATTTTTATTTTGATGGTCTGCTCAAGAGGTCATGTAATTCTTTAGCAGCCCTGCTTAGCATAAGGAGTATACAAACCGTCACTAGCCTTTCCTGGACTCAGACGGTGATTCGGACTTAAAATAAAGGACACTAGGAGGCATTGCACGGCAACCGAGATGGGTGGATGGGAGAGGGCTGCCCCCCTCCAAGATTAGATTTGTTTTCAAAAAAAGGAAAAGAGAAGAAAACGTAATCATATACACATGGTGAGACTTAAAAAGCCAATCAGATGGCTGGAATAATATCATGAGATCGTGATAATTACTATGGGTACATTGAAAGTAGAATGCATCAATCACGTACGTTAAATTCGCTGTTGTTTGCATCCTCGCCATAATATAATTATATTCGCTGGCCATTTGTCCACCGTTTTTCTTCTGATTTACCACGTTAAAATATACCGGAAAGATAACTCTGTCGGTATGATTCATTTAATCAACCGAACTGTGGCAGGCGAATCCTCGCTATAAAATTACGCTCTGCTGAGTGTTTGGGTCACACTTTGTCATTTAATCAAAATCATATCAAAAGCAAATTTGACTCTTGTCAGCTAAATATAGCATTTATTGTAAGATATTTGGACAATGGAGACAGGTGTTAGGTGGGTAATGGGAAGGTCCTTACACATGACTTTTGGCCTTGTTGGCTCTCCGGTATACATTTTTTTTTTTTTTTTTTTTTTTTTTTTGTTGTTGCAATTTTGGGATGTAAAGTATCAAACCATAAGAAGAAATATATTCCTGGAAAATGTTTTAGCCAAATTAAATTCAGATATATAATTTTTTGTAATGGAATGTCGGTTGCATAAGTTCGTATGTCTGAATTATATCTCGAAATCATTACAAAATAAAGGATATTATTGGGGAAAGTTTTGAAGGACCAGTTCCCGTAACATATATTAAACGTGATATTTCATAAGTTTCAGACATGACAAAACTGAAATTAGCTTAAAGTAAAAGTACGTTTACTAATGGAAACTTACAGATAGGGCGAGTTTTCCACTCTTCAGCAGAGTTCACGTAGATCGACCACACAACACCAAATTTATTTCCTCTGAATGTATTTAGAAATGTTGAAACTAAAAGAATATTATAAAAGAATAAATGTATGGGACATTTTCAAATATCAACATTTGTGCGTCATCAAAATGAGAATGTCTGTTTTCCTGAGTCCAGAAGGACCGCCCCTTCGTGCCATCTTAGTGACGTCACTACATTATATCAGTCAAAAGGTGCATCATGACACAGCCAACAAAATGGCAAATATTCAACGGCAATTACAACTTAATCACCCTGACTCTTGCCACCTGTTAAATGTCATGCACTGTATTATTTGAATAAAAAAGTCATATATCTGTCGATCCCAGAAAACGCGTTTGACTAGACTTTCATCAGTCCATATATCAATCCAATATACCAACTGTGGTCACTAATGGTGGCTATGGTCAGCTGCATTCATAGAGGGAATAGTTCACGACGTGCGTATAAGGTCATAGCTTTGTGCTGGCAAAAGGATCTAAAGCACCAAATTCCCGGTAAAATTACGAATAAACGAGGGAAAATCTTTTTCTAACCTAATATCTTGTAAGACATCCAACTGTTGTATGGTTCTTTAGTGCAATGCTGGCAGGAATTACTTTTGTTTTAAAGATATTGTATTCGTCCAAATTGTAGACTTCTTACTAACAGTGAATCGTTTTTTAGCCAGGAACAATTAACCCACAACTTCTGTACCTAGTGTAGATATGTACATATTCCATCCATATCTGTGTTGCTTTGTCATTTCAAAGTTCATTTTTGTTTCGTATTTTGTCAAATAGTCAACAACGTCACGGGGTTCGAACAATGCAGCAATGCAGCAATGGGATCACAAGTGGTTTTTCAGTATTTGTAGCTGTGGCCAATTGACCCCACAAACCAAAATTTGCGTACAGTAAAAATGGGGTGGGAAAATTATCTGGTCACAAAAAGTTTGTTTCTGCAGAAACAGGGATATGGTTTTATCCATATTTTATCCAAGGTAGAGACATGAAAATATCAGCAGAACAATCTTGTGGGAACTTCAAATATGCATGTAGGCGTACGGCATCATTGGCCTGGTATATTAGTCCTAAGTTCAAGAAAGAGTATAACAGGAACAGATGCTACATCCAATTAGCTACCCGTTAAAATATCCACACGCACACAACTGAAAACACGTCCTTGGTTTGCTTTGAATGTTTCAACCATAACGGTGGAGGGCTACTGGGGCTTTGTGTGCCAGGTGATTGATTCAACGATTTGTGTGGTGGTGGGATGCGTGAATGCACTATAAGGGGCTTATTTGCATGACGAGTTGGCTTAAATTTAATTTCATGATCTCTTAATAGGCCTAAATGATAATGGATTAAAAAATAGCATACCGGTACCCTTGACTACCTCACACAATCAAAATTGATAAACGACTCCTGATACAATTTCTCTTTGTACATTTTCACTCTACACATTAAAAAAATTATCAATATGGTAGTTATGTTGAGGAAATGCTGTAATTGCCATGATGATTGGTTGGTTTTATTTTATTCATATGTACAGGTCATAAAATACAATCTATATATCTATGTGTTCACTACAATGATTTTATTTTATTCATATGTACACAGGTCATAAAATACAGTCTATATAGCTATGTGTTCACTACAATGGCAAATAGCACCTGAGAGAACACAAAATGGTCCACCACAGTTTTCATAATATCTTTAAATTTGTTCATTTAGTTTGATTATAGTAACAACTCTATTTACTAAATATAAATATAACAATGTACACAATAGGTATATGCTTGGTACAGCATTGCAGACAAGCAGCAAAATGGATTGATTAAATGACAAACATTGACAACTAATTGTTCACAATTTCTAAAATGTCAGTTATCAGCAAGTCTGTCAGTCACTGAGACTTCATTCCATTTGTATTCATGATTTTCCCGACACAAACTCTTCAGTCTTTCAAAATATTATTTCTTATCTTCCTCTTGTAATTCATACACATAACAAAAATATATACGTCTCACAGTATTTTTTAATGCAAACGAAAATGTTTGCTTAGTATTTGCCTGTGGGATCCATTCCGGTTGCTGTGTCCCTTCATATAGTGCCACATACACAGAGTGACAGCGCCACCCCACGGTCCTGCCAGCAGTTGTTCCCCTGCATACACGTCCACACTCTGAGGCACGACGCAGAACTTGATCGAGATGTCAGTATCTCTTCATAGGTTGACTTGCATACAGGAAACAGAAACGGCCATCAGTGTGTGTGCAGAAGTGCCATCAATATGGTGGTCACTCCCAGTAAAACACCATTATTTCCTAAACTTGTACCTCCGTTGGCTGCAACAAATTATAGGTGAGATGATTTATTGTTTGTAGATTTTCTACTCAATTTTGAATGAAATCCTTTTTGCACATCATATATTTTACGAAAGCTAAAAACTGACCATCTACATGATGTCCTGGAAATTCTACAAAGCATGCACTGGGACAATGATATCTGTTGTTTATTCGGACACCGTGTGAAAAATGTGCCGCCCACTGGATCCTACAGGAAAGCCCAGAGTGCAGGATCCCCGCTGGCCAGAATGTTTACAGGCAGCTTTGACTGATTTCATTAGCACAAGAGAAAACAACTTATTCAGCCATACAAGTGTCTAATCTTACAAGAGAAAAAGAAATTCCAGATGGCTTCATTTATACAGAAATGTATCGATGGGTTGGCACCAAATGTTTTTTGGCGATCAGGTTCATGATAGTAGGATAACAATAATCAAAAGGTAAATGCTGTGAATTCTGTTTGTGTAAAACCTTGATCAAAATTGTATTATGACAAACCCTTGTCTTTAACATTGCACGTATCTGGAACTCTTTATCAAATTTCGCTGGAAAAGCCAATGACTTCCCTTACTTTAAACATTGTAGAAGGAATTCATTCCGAGTTAACCGCTATTTAACATATTTAAGCCAGGCAATTTGCAGTCCTGGTGTCTGCTGTGATGTTATACTTTAGCGGGATCATTGCACCCTCTTCCTCTCCCGTCGAGTAACTGGAGGTTTCCCGGCTCAAGTATACAACATTATTGTTTATTTTTTTTTTTATATTAGATTGCATTAATAAGTATGTACCTGGCGGTCATTCTACTGCATCCGAATTTTAAAGTACGTATATTTTCTATTTTCAAACTTGCAGTATTGTAAATCTCATATAAAGGTTACTATCTGGATGTGTGTTGGGCCCCTTGGAAGGACAAATCAGTCCTGGCAGTGAACTTTAAAATTAAAAAGATTGTTTATATATATATATATATATATATATATATATATATATTAACATTTTGGAGCAACTACAAAATTATATGAGTGGAATACTGTGGGAAGTAGACAACGATAGAGGGTGGTGGTGGACTTACATTATATAAGCTGAATACTGAAATAATCATGGGTTATGGGTAAAATATTTACCAAAGTGATTAATAATAGTCTTGTTAATCGGGCTATGGAACAGAGGAAATACTTTGAAGGGCAAGCAGCCTATAGACAATGATATAGCACTAGAGATGATATTTTATTTGATATGCCTGTGCCCAAAAGTGCCTGTCCAAAAAGAAAGGTAGATTTTACTGCATCTTTATTGATTTTTCAACAGCTTTTGATTCAATACGACATGATGTACTTTCTTATGTTTTGCCGAAGAATTGGTTACATTTAAAGGTACGACAATTGACATCTTGTGTACTAACGCAAGATGGTTTAAGGGAGTTTTTTAAATGCACAGTCGGGACAAGGCAGGGTTCTATGCTTAGTCCATTTTTTTCTGATATTTATAAATGAATATGTAAATATGTTTCAGAATGCTGATTGTCAGGGAATTTTCATTGATATTAACCTTCATAATGTATTCCTATTATTATGCGCAGATGACATGGCTAATGTAGCAGATGACATGGCTAATGTAGCTAATGTAGCTAATGTAGCTGATACAGTAGGAGGCTGCAAAAACAGATAGCGGTTTTAGCTGATTTTTGTTTAAAATATGGAATGACTGTCAACTGGACAAGACAAAGATAATGGTCTTCAGAAAGGGTGGCATAGTGAGGCTACATGAGCAATAGTATTATAAAGGACAGAGACTAGCAGGTGTATCAAACTATAAATATTTAGGTGCTTTGTTTTCTTCAAAGTTATCATGGAGTCCGTGTAAAAGGAACGCAGCAGCACCAACCAAAAAAGCAATGTCCACATTAAAACAGTTCATTTGTGTTCATCATATTGATATAAAAACATCACTTTCTCTTTTTGATCATATGATAGCACCTGCACTATGTTATTGCTCAGATATATGGGGCTATGAATAATCAGACTGTATTGAAACTGTACATTTAAACTGTTGTAAATATTTGCTGAAGGTAGGGTCAACTACTAGTAGTGTGGCAGTCCTGGGAGGACTGGGAAGACTGCCATTATCTGTAACATATATGTATAGATTTATTAAACATTGGATGAAAGTGGTGGGCATGCACACTGACATATACCCTTATAATTGTTACAGAATGTTATTCAGATTAGATGAGAGTGGGAGAAACACACGGGCAACTTGTACAAGGAAGCTGTTGGATAGACTGGGCTTTGGCGATGTATGGTTATTGCAGGGTGTAGGAAATGCTCAGGCATTTTTAATTGAGTTAAAGCAAAGACTGCAAGATGTTGCAAGACAACAGTGGACTTCATCGTATAAGGAAAACTGTAAATTACGTTGGCTCAGTGAGATAAAAAAGGAGTTAATTTTAGAACCATATCTTACAAACGTTCATGTCAGTAAATTCAGAGTAGCCCTTAGCAGATTATGGTGTGCAAGCCATAATCGTAACATTAAGAAAGGCAGGCAGGAAGGGACAAGTAGAAGTGAAAGATATTGTGAATACTCTAATGATCAAGAACGTGTACAGAGGTGTGAAGATTAGTAGTATCTTATGTTGATGGAATGTAGCTTCTATTGTGATCCTACAGATAGATACAACATTACGAATAATTTTTATAAGGAGCTACTAAGTACAGACATAAATGTAATAAAGAACACAGCAGCCTACTGGTACAATACATTTGTAAAAAGGAATGAGTATCTGAAAGAGCAAAAAAATAGTAATTTACAGGTTTCATCGGATGTTTATATACTAATTGGTGTAAACTGTGTGAATACTTTGGGCCTGTGGCCTACAGTTGGCAATGAATAAAATCTTTCAAAAAAAATTTTTTTTCAGTGGAATACTGTGAGAAGTAGACAATGGTAGAGGTGGTGGTGAACTTGCATAATATAAGTGGAATACTGTGAGAAGTAGACAATGGTAGAGGGTGGTGCTGGACTTACATAGTCGAACTCTTATCGCAGTAGTTCGGATATTCGAGGCCCCTGGTAAATCTGCGATACATCGATAGATAGTGCCCTCGTCAACCTTTGAAAGCATCATTGTCTGATAGCTGTAGGCGTCCCCGTACCCTGTATAAGTAAGTGAATTAGGATGCAAAATTTGATCACGATTCTTGTTAATGAAGGCCAAATGCATGCAGACCTGTGAAATCTAGTTCTTGTGAGATACAACTTCGTATGACTTTCGTACTACTACTTTAATGCAGAAGGGAAGTTTTGATGAAGAGAAACACGGGCTAATCCAAACAGTTTTTTTTTAAGTAAAGTCTATTTATCTGCGATGAACCTAAAATCTGTTCATTTCGTGAACCTTAGATCCAGGGGTTCATGCATAAAACTTTCCGGCGGCCTAAATCATTTGTCACGAGAAGACGTCAAGTGATGTCTCTGGTTTGGATATTCCGCAAGTTTTGTTCAGTTATTCATGCAAATCAGATGATGAATCTGTGAACAATAACAATCAATCAGCTACATTTTACAGTTATATTTGACCAAATCTACAGCTGAAAATTTTACACCCGTAAACAAAATCAATGTATGGTAGGACTCTGTGTGCGGCATTGTCATGTAGTAATCAGTCACAATTATGGAATTCCGTCTGCAGCAAACCTACCATGATTATCTGTATGAGGAATGGGATCGTATGCGTATCTGGTGATATCAAGCGCCCCCTTATACCAGCGGAAGGTGGCAGGTGGTCGGCTGTTGCGAGCATGACAAGTCAGGTTGACCGGCACGCCTGGTCGTGCCCAATCTCGCCGGTCGTCCCAATATAAGGTGACATTCTCTGGAGGCACTGCAATGATACGGCACATAGGGGATATGCAATGACGTAGTGAATAAAAAACCAAAGTGGATGTGTGCTTCCGGCGTAAGCGATACAAGGCAATACATGTAATTAAATGGACCATGCGTCACATGCAAAGGAGGCGACCGAGCAGAGAGAATGTTGGGAGCTGACGGGATTGCCAAAATTGTAATGAGTTTTTTCATCCGTGGACACAGCTCACTCGCGATCGAGAACACGGGTAAAGGCCTGGAAGATGAGGGGTAGTTTCTTGGGGAATGTATAGACTTGACGCTTGTTGAGTCGACGTAGTGTATATATGAATTAACATGTTCCCAACGACTACACATTTGAGCCAAACTACAAAATGTTGGCCTGATTAGGGCTTACTCGAGCGAATAGTATCCAAATATTTCTGCCTTCTCTAATAAAATTTAAACTTGTACTGTATCTCGTTAAGTACCCAAAGACAAAGACAACTGAGACTTGAACTAGCAGCAGCATATCTGGAATTTAAGTCAACAGCTTAATCTACACCATGTAAGTTGGGAATCAGTTCCGCGACATGTTTTGCCAAAGCATTACAATATGTTCTACTTTTCCAAGCAAGATCCCAGTAAGAAAGTCAAAATGTACAATGTCCTACAATATACAAACTTGGAGAAACGCATACTGTGCCTTCAAACAGGTTTGAAGCTAATATAGGTTATCTTTTAATTTTTTATTTTGAGCAGGTTGGGAGTCACGTGGGTTAAAAAATATGGTGACAGTTTTCAGACCCTTTCAAGTAACCCCGAACCAAACCTTTCTTTTTTTTGCCGACGGGCGTAATGTTCGCATCGCCGAGAAACTTAATCTGACTTTGCTGTCTTTGGGAAATACAGGTCTCCTTCAAACAATCTATATGATTAAAATACAAACTGTTATCTAAATATCTGATGTCCTATGCATAGTTTAAAAACCATCATCACATGACGTCATCGGGGTCTGACAACTTATTAATAAGGGCAAGTGGATCCCCTTGTCTGTTATTGTGGATACCCATGGCGTGGATGTCACCCACAGGCTTCTCATATTCATGTGCCTTGTACCCACCTGAAACCACGAGGGAGGCTTCGAAGGCGTGGTGGGCCATGACACACTGGTAGAGCCCCTGGTCTTCCGGCAGTAAATCCAGCACGGTCAGGGCGTACTTGCCTGCTACTCGGTACTTCGTCACATTGCTTGACTGGCCGTCAACCGACAATATCTTAGGAGGACTGGGCGTTACCTTTCAAGACATTGAGAAAAAAACACAAACGTTTTTCTTGGGTATGATCGTTTCCCAACGTTATACTCAGGATATATCAAGTCTTTGTACAAAATATATCGTGTATTATCTAAATGACATACCCTGTAGTTTATGATTAACTATGTCTTAGTGTCAGCGCAGACATAATGGTATTCTCTCTCTCTCTCTTTCTTTCTCTCTCTCTCTCTCTCTCTCTCTCTCTCTCTCTCTCTCTCTCTCTCTCTCTCTCTCTCTCCCTTCCTTTTAACTCAAATTTTGTGGCGACTTAAACTCAGACACCACGCGAGACAGATGGTTCAAATTTGGCATGGGTATAGTATATATTGTGAAATTTAAAATGGTCAACAGGTTGAATATTGTGCAAATTAGGGCAATTTGAAATTTTGATTGCGTTTGGCTCCCAAAATATTTAAATAGAAGTCTAAACGTTGGTCTTGTTCGTACGTTTGTTGGGGCTGCGTACCTATTGGATACATTATCACGGTTGTAGAACTTAAATTAGAAAATGGTACAGATAAAGGTGCCATTCCAAATTCAATTTATAAGTTTGTGCTGTAGACATATCCAACAGCCAGGCACCAGGTTAGAGCTGCCGTTCTAACTTCAACTCAAAGACTGTTTACATGCAATTGACGGGAAAATGTCATTCGGACGATGCCAGATGTTTAAACGGTCCTCTTTTTTAGAAAGCTCTCTGTTCAACGTTGATGGGTTTGTTCGTGAGAGACCTATGTTAATGACCCGCAGCGGGTGTTTGCGTTTAGGTAAGGATCTGGAAAGATGGGGTATATCAGACGGAAATGCCAACTGTGTAAAGGAAAGAAAGGAATATTTGAGACATTTCTATTTCTCTGCCCAGTGCTTAATGACAGATTGAGTGCGTTTATGAATTTGGAAAGAGACTGTAAAAATCTGCGGCATGTATGGCATAAATTTTCCGCGTCCTCACCCAATACTAAATCATGCCGGTTCCTTGATGAACACGTTTATGATTTTGGACGAGATATTGGGAAACTATATAACTACATGTGTAAAAATACTTGGTTGAAGCTTGGCATTAAAGGAATCAGTCACATGGTGACTCTCCGGCACGTCACCTTTCACCATGTGTTCTTTCTACGTTAACATTTGAATTTGAAATATGATTACTGTGATACACACAATAAATGCTCTTTCGTTGCATTATATATATGCACACAGACACATACAGACACACACACGTACGTATATATATATATATATATATATATATATATATATATATATATATATATATATATATATATATATATATATATATATATATCATGTGTAATGTACAGATCCTTACGCTTCTACAGTTTTTCCCAAAGTGTATTTTATTTCTAGTTTTGAATCTGTGGACATGAAATACGACGGATGTATGGCAGTTTTAGCATTTTCAAGCAAGCGGTAAATGCACTGGAGATGGGCTCTTACATACAGCTTCAATAAGATTGGCAAAATAAATATTAGCGTGCAATCACCATAAAAGTGTGACCAATAACCTCTGCATAATTATAACTTTGCTTGAACTGAGGTGAAATAGCAAACGTCCATGAAGCAACCTCCGTTCTACATACCCGTCGCCACTGGAGCCGCTCACCGAATTCCTGAGAGCCCGTCACGGTGCACTGGAAGGTTGCCTGGGTACCCACCAGCGCTGACACGTTGCTGGGCGGCGTAGTGATGGTGGCTGCGTCAACCAGGCCTGCACCTGAAAAACAACAGGTACATGCAAAACCATCATGAAGTTTCTTTATGCACATTCACCCAAAACTACGATCTTTAGGGTCACTCAACGTTGCCATGAGGCGGAGGGAATTATCCATTTAAAGATATTTTTATTGGGTGCCCCCATCAGCATAAATGTACTTATGTGACGCGGTAAAATACATATTACACATTAAAATGGCTCCAATAGACATAAAAGACCGAAAGGTTATTGAGATATTGCAAAGTTTAAACGGCAGGTCGGATGCAAAAATTTTGAAATGGCGTTTAATAAAATGTGACCTTGGAATCAAGTACTCAATTTGATTGCCTCGTAGTAAAATGTGTCATTCGAAGCAATTTCTCGGTTTGATTTCCCCGTACTTGTTTTTACGTCGCTCCAAATCGACAGCAGTCAGCTGTTCAGGATCGGGTCTGTTCCATGACTTGACATCATCAGAAACAAAAGACTGTTTTAAGTTAATTTTGGCACAATTTGGCCCTAAAGGGTGTCTGTTTCATGATCTTGTGTTAATACTATGGGCATCAAAAATTAATTTCTATTTGTCTGCTAGATACGGAGGAATTAAACCATGAAGACATTTATATGGAAGAATTGCCAATGGAAATTTCCACATTTATCTAATGACAGTTGTAGCAAGAATTCTGGTCTGACTATAATCAACAGCATTCGTCATTATTCTCGCATACCATTTTGCACTTTTACAATAATGTCCCCAATTATAGTCACAATTGCCAAAGTATCCAAACAATTTGGAGGTAGAAAAAATCTTAGCTAACTCAGTATTCCAACTTTGGGGCTTACATTCACACACGACAATCTATATGGAGGAACCGATGAGTCAAAAGGCTTTGTGCAGTACTCAGGGGGCTAAGGTTTCAGGTATTTTAGGAATGCAGATTGGTCAGACATTATGAAATGGTGACATAATTTAGGTTGGGCATATTTGTCCAAGATTCTGCTAAGATGAGATCATCAGTGAATGGACCAAAATCATTTGTCCCTGTACCCTCAACGGTAGTTCTATGTAACTGATATTCCCCTTGCGTTGAGAAAATTAGGATCGGCCTTGGAACTTTGTCCGAGAAAGACTCAGAGATAGTGCCAGCGTATCGGCGGCGGCTGAGATCCTGGCACACTTTGTTGCACGAGAAGTCGAACATTTTAGTGCAAATTATTTATGTCTCAAAGACTGCTGATGTACACTGACGTGCTCTACTTTGTGTGAAAACATCAAGAAGTTATCTTCAAATTGTAGTGCATCAGATAATGTTCCTAATTTTGATAATTTAAATTTATCTAATTTTTGGGATGATTGTCCTGAACTGGATCTTATAATTACTGTAATAAATGCAGAAGTAAAGAGTGTTATTGGAAAAAGATAGGTGGGATGAAGAAGCCGATGGGAACACTAAAAACACGGTATACTATTGCACACAAAGTATCCTGATTTACAAAGGAATCCCTTGCTTCAATAACTCTTGAAGACATTACAGCTAATCAAAATTTTGACTGTATATCTAACAATAAATATTCCAGTTTTGATGATACATACCATAAACATGTATTTATAAGTAATTTGGACATAATACAAAATTCAGTTTTAACAGAATTGATGCAAAAAGGTACACAATTTCGGACATGTCCTAAGTTGAACATTGACAATATTTTTCAGGATACATGTACCGCATTTATTCCCTACTGTATAAAATGGTCAAAGAAAGAAAAAAATAGAATTTCTGAAATGTGAAGGATGGTTATCAAACTTGAAAAGAGTCTTTTGATAAATCTTTATTTTCTTCTACTATCAAATTGTGAAAGTTTCTGCCACTTGAAGTGCGAAATTTACCGACTTAAATTCGTGCTAGTTCAAAAGGAGAATTACAAATCCATCAAAATGCTCATTGAAATATCCCGAACTTCTTAACGTAGGCAAGATAAATCGGTTTTACATTCCAGACAGCGCATGGGCTACAGCCAATTGAATGAACACCTGTTCCAAATTAGTGTTAAAGAGTCGCCAGCATGTTCGCGTGATGTTGCTGCCGAAAGTGTATGGCATTACTCCCTTACTTGCTCTCAATATGGTATTATACGCAACAATCTTCATACGTTTGTTAATTCAGTTCATGCATCCTTCTGTTTAAATATAGTTAAATACATTCAGGTGACCACACTGGAGTTTACGGTCCAGAGAATTGTGCGGAACGCGTTTTTAGCCAAAATATTAACTCTGAAAGCAGATTTCGAATATCACGTAGAAGCATCAAGGGTACGTCTAGACGGAGGACCTTGTTATTTTTGGAGGGACCTGTTGCAGGATTGTAAGAAGTCGGTGAGACAATGCTTGTTTTCTAGATATATGACCAACCAATTTTATGCTATAAATCCATTGTCCAAGACATTCTGACAAAATTTGAAAACATGGCGGATGAAGATATACCTGATGAAAGTTTGCAGTTTTTTTTAATTGTTATTAAGGCAAAAGACTTTGTCACCCCAATGGTGGACTCATTCCGTAAAATCGGGAAGTGAAGGTCCAAAGGGTCAAAAGATCTTGATCAGAGTCCGGGGTGTTAACCAAGGGCCCAACTGAGTTAGGGAGTGTTGATGGTTCGTTTATTGTCCCGTCACAGAAACTGCCCTCCACCCCAGACTGTGTTACAGACAGTGATACAAGAAGCGCCGACGGACCTAACATGGATGTATCTCTACCGGATGAGCTCGCTGGCACACAGGCACACGTACAGGTAATTTACATGAGCCCTGTAGACCAAACGGAACTCCAGAAAGTTCCCCCAGCCACACTAAACCTTTCGGCCCATAGTAATGATGACAATCCAAATGGTGACGAAGCACCAAAAACCAGAAAACTCTGGCATGTAAAGAATTATTTAAAACCAAAAGCATCCCGACTACGAGGATATCTTTGCAGTATTTTATCGTATCATGAAATGGTAAATCGGGTAACTTTTGGAAAGAGTATGCGGAAAAGTACAATTCTCCCATTCCGGACTCACGGTAGTGCTATATGGTTATGCAACACCAAAGAGTCGAAGGCCACACTAAGATCAATACAATAAGTAAGTAAGTAGGTAAGTAAGTAAGTAATCATTTTACTGACCGACAGGGGACATCCTTGACCCAATAGTCATGCATACATACATATAATTGAACAGAAATAACAGTGACAATGCTTCAAACAGTAGAAAGTACACCAGCTTACTGACAAGTATCATACACATTATAGCACCTACATATATAGTTACTACTTGTACGTCTTACAGAGGGTATGTCAAAGATAACTCTTAAGTCTATCCAACTACACACTTCTACATATATAAACATACGTATAAATAAAGAGACACAATTGCACATGAATGACTATGACTTTAACAGCAGAATAATACAGCAGGGCTGTAGATTCAGTCAATATGACACATTCAGTCAATATGACACAAACATTAAAGATTTACGGACGGAGTTCTTATACAACATGACACAAACATTAAAGATTTATGGACGGAGTTCTTATACAACATGACACAAACATTAAAGATTTATGGACGGAGTTCTTATACAACGTGACACAAACATTAAAGATTTATGGACGGAGTTCTTATACAACATGACACAAACATTGAAGATTAATGGACGGAGTTCTTATACAACGTGACACAAACATTAAAGATTTATGGACGGAGTTCTTATACATACACCAACATGCATGTGAACACCAACATGTGTAAAAACATGCATAGAAAATAAAAAGATACACACAAATGAATGTCTGTTAAAGTAGTGAAGTAATTAAAAAAAAGCACTCTACAGATCTACACATATACATGTATGTACAGATCAAGTCTTGCGCTGTGTACATGATAACACAGGTGCACTTGAGGACAGGGTCACACCAGTCAAGCAGTATTAATTTGCCACATAAAGTTAGTGCAGTGGATGGGCCACTCAGCACGATGAAAAATTAATGCCTGATTAAGCAATTCACTTTGGCTGACACTTATGCAGAAACTTGCCCAGGTAGAAGTTGACTTTTGGCTCTTTACATGACATCAAAGAAATATTTTTTTTCGCGTAAATCTACATTAGCTAAATGTGGCAAAGGAACATGTACTTTACTGAACAATTCATCTCTCTCATCTGAAAAGGCAGGACACTGAATTAAGAAATGATGTTCATCATCTACAACCCCTAAACTGCATCTTGAGCAAATACGCTCTGTTACTGGAACCTTTGGCTTTGCATGCCGGCCAAGTTCTATATTTAAATTATGTGAACTCAATCGGAGACGGGCTATACAATTGATGTAAGTGACACTATTTAAATTCAATAAATATGGTTCTAGACAGAATTCAGTTTTTAATTCCTTATACATGCGCAGTTTTTTACTATTGTCCAGAGAGAAGAGTTTTGTTTCACATTCTTGTACATAAGTGCCATAAAGACTTTCCTTCAGAGTTCTCATGAAAGTATGTTCATCCTCGACTGTCTGAGAATGCCACACATGACTGAGATTAGCACCACATAGAATATTAGCTATAGATGAACACCAATTCATTTGTCTAGCATGATACATTTCAAGCAGGGAGGTGTATGCCGATTTTAATACATGTTCTTGAGGTAGTTCTAGGATGCGTATTGAATGGCTAAGGCAATCCTTCAGGTCCGCTCTTCACCAGCAGCAGTAGCCACAATTGCCCAGCTAGGTTGGTTACCGATAAACACGATATTGGAAAACATTAGGATAAAGCACTTTCATAGGATCAAATTTGACTTGCCAAACACTCGTCTCTGTAAACAAATATTTGATATCTTGCTGGAGGCAGACAACAGTAGCCAGCAACAAGCCAAAGCGTGGCCATACACGAAGGAAATAAAGAAAATATTTAACAACGTAGCCATGGACCGCGCTTTTCATTCCCTGAATCCTGACTGGCTTCATTACTTTTTAAAGATATCTTTGGAGGCATACAAAATAAGCTTTTTCAATGAAATTGATGAGAAAATTTCATTAAGATAGTATCAGATGTTTAAGTGGTCTACTTTTAGTGAAAGTTATTTATTCAAGGTTCATAATTTTGCTGGCTCTCGACTTAAGTTTCAAGCACGTACAGGATGCCTTGGGCTGGGAGAGGATAGGGAGAGAAGGGCATTATCCGATGGTCTATGTAAATTATGCAAGGAAAACAGAGAAGACTTGGCCCATTTCATATTCTTGTGCCCTGAACTGAATAACATCAAAGCAAAATTCTATAACAGAAACGAATGTCAAAAAATTTATGCGTGGACATGTTTGGCAACGTTTTTTCTGCAGCTTCTATATGCACCAAATTATGCTGCTCCCTGGGGGAACATTCATACGATTTTGGGACAGTAATATTTCAGAAGCTATTGGATGGAATATATCTTTGTCACAAATTTTGAGATTTGACCGTATTTGTTCCAAATTGCAGGACTTTGCATCTGGAACCAAATTTATTTACAAGAAAGTTGAGTCAAGAGGATTCAAAGATGTTCTTTTGATCAAATATTTCGCAAATTTCCCTGTAAATATCCAGAGATTATTAGAACGTATGGCTTAAATAATTTTAGATACTTTCGACTTGCCTGTTTTGCTACTTAAGTTTATCTTTTCGCATCATTTTGTTTTAATATTAACCTTTCAGACATTTTAGACTGGCTCTTTTTTCTGTCAGTTTAAACCTCCAGGGGCTATCGGCCTACGACAGTTACGTGCTTGCCTAATTATACTTGATATCTGGTTAAGATTTTTTTTCGTTTTTATTAAGAAAAAATGTATTTTGATTGTTAGAAAGTTTGGCTGCAATAATGTTAAAGATTTTAGATTTGCATGTTTTGCTATTTAATTTCATCTGTTGGCATCATGCTTTTTTAATATTCACCTTCCAGACACTTAAGACTCACATAGTTTCTGTTATGTTAAACCCCCAGAGGGTTTCGGTTGCAAGCAGTGGCCGATGATAGTTACAAGTTTGCCTAATTGTACTTAAAATCTGGTTGAGAAAAGTTATGTTTTGATAACGTGTTTTGGAACTTAAATGCTAATGACTTTCATTTTTTCTGACATGCCGAAGTACACATTTACTCAATATCAAAATATTACTCAAATTTGACAGTATTTACTCATATGTCACAAACTTGATCCATTATGTTGAAAAATTAACGGATTATACTAATGATAGTGCAGTCATATATATATATATATATATATATATATATATATATATATATATATATGTATATATATATATATATATATATTTATATATATATGACTGCACTATCATTAGTATAATCCGTCCAATAGCGAACTACTTCATTGTAATGCACATATTATATTACGTTATACTTTAATATCACCATTGCACATTACACTGCCATTTTAATGTACTTTAACTTCCGGTAACGTTCACTTACACAGACTACAAAAACAACAGTCCCCTGCAGGCTCCAAAGACGTCGCAATATCATTGCGTTGTGTCGTGTCAAAAGGCCAAGACCATTGTTAGAATTATAGTGAAGTTTTGTATCAGCCTGTGCCCCTGGTAAGATTATTCAAACATTCCCTGACCTGTACATGATGTGCATCGCAAATCAAAAATGTTAAAATTAAATTTACAGCAAATTTATTTTCTCCACTGGCTTTCTCTGTTGTGTGTGTGGCACAGATCACGATGGTATTGCAATATTAACGTAGATTGCCGTCTGAGGGCGACACCTTACAGCGCATCTTCCCAGCTAATAATACCCTATATGAAATAAACTTTATGTCGTGTGTTGAACCTTTATGTCAAAGAAAGTTACAATTTAGATTGAAAATGTTGAAAATTTGTAAAATATATTGCGTATGGGAATGAAAGGTGCATGTTCGCATAGGTTTCGTGATGACTGTTTTGTCCGAATCTTCAGCGTGAACGTATGAAATGAAAACAATTAGATGCAACAACAGTCAAGAAATCCATTTAAAGATTGTTGAATCATTATAATACCCTTTGAATTATTTTTATTTAATTCTTTTTGCTGTACTTGATAATGTACTTTTTTCATTAAACAACCAACTGCTTCCCTACCTACATCATTCACTGTCTGTACCATGGCTGTGTAAACCTTTAGATACGTTTTCTCAACATAACACTGGTGAACATATTTTAATAGGTAACTTATTATGTACAAATTGATGTGGTTTTATGTATTTCTTTAAAAAGATTGTTGTGGTTAGGGGATTCATAAAGACAAAAATAAGGTTTTCAGTAAGGAATGAGTATCAGTCGGTCCTCCTTTAGACTTGGTACCTGCATTGTTCAGAAGTGTTCATAAAGCCGGCGCTATATTTTGTATCTATTTGCTTTCCGCCTTCAATCCCTGACGAAGACTAAAAATGACAACAACTGAATATAATTTTTGTACCACCATGCTATTATTGGTGATATTAGGCTGAATACTTATTGGTGAAGTAACATGGTACGGCACCGTACCTGTACAAGAGGCCCTAATATAGGCTGATGAGCCTGTCGGCCAATTGTATTAACAAATAAAATATGTTTAAACCAACGAACCTGTGTTATATAAAGCTATTAATCCCATCAAGAGTCCCAGATGAAGGCGCATGTCTTGTTCAGTCATCGTGACGCTCTGCGGGATGCACTGGAGTCCCAAAAATTGTAGCAGACCGAAGGATGACTGGTATAGAAGAATGTGCCACAGACGGCTCTGTGTCTGTCTCTGATCGGCCACGAAGAGCAACACAAAATTTATTTCTTCAGCTTTCCCACAGGCTTGGATAAAACTGTTTATTCTAACTGCGAGTCATCGTTGCGTGGTCCCCTAAATTGGGGCAATTAGATTAGGTCACCGGAGGTCGTATCAGTTTATTGTGTATCCATGCGCCATATTGATGAGATAAAACGGGGAAGCTGGCCAATCACCGACCCAACCCTCCACAAATATGTGGTCTTTTGTGCCATATGCCCAGCACGCTTTTAGACATGATCAAACAGTAATCCGAATTTCCTGTTTGTATTTAACGAGCACACGGTATCACCGGAATGAGGTACCTACGTCCACTTAAAAGTAAAATACATGATATTGATATAATTATTTATATAACCGGGTATCTAAGAACTATCTTTTTTCCACACTACTGTACTGTCGTGAATGTGTAAGAAAGCCGGTTTCCTAGAGATACTTTATAACCATGGAACCATGGAGAGGGATGAATCAAAGCTTCACAGCTTGTTTCCCGATTCACATTTCACATGAAATAAAATATGTTTAAGCCAAGTGTGGTGGTAGTATCATTACGTTCAAGACCGTTTGGCTAGGGACAAATAGGTCCATTATATGTACAATTTCAGAGTTTTTATGTATAAAGTTTATACTTTCGTGAAACGAGGAACGGACATCTCCAGTCATCCCTGAAATTTCCCAGCATAACTTACAGGTCTTATGATAAATAAATGTTTATTGAAAGGTAAAACAAAACAAGGTCACGCAAAAAACAGCAACAAACAAACAAACAAAGAAATCTTTGCTTGATAAACAAATAGTGGATAACTCTCTTCACATGATCATATTTTGGACGACGAGCGTGGGATATCAATGATCTGAGTATCTCGTTTTGGCTGCCGGATTCCACATGCAGTGTCACTACGTCTAGGTAGAAGATATCAAACGACACATGGAGGCAGTGAAAGACTTCTCCCAGTCCTTCAGGTATCACAAAAACCATGCTTTTGTACTTTGCCGCTGAGAGCCCTGATAATCTTCCAGATCGATATAGCCAGTTTCAAAATTTGCTATAGACGTGATTGAAGAAATTAATATATTAACTGTGTTTTAATTCCGGCATGCAGACGCAGTTACCTTGCATGCGCTTCGCAAGGGTGCTCTGATTAGCTGTCAGTACAAGCGGTTAATTTCAAATCATTGCAGCAGGCAGCGATTAGGCATTGTTTTCACTGTCTATTGTTAACTACCGGTTACAGCTACTTCACTTCTGGCGTTTCATTTCTGAGCGTCAGTATCAAAACACTTCACTGTGTAAGATTTTTTTCAATGTACTTCAATGCCAGCTTTCCCTTTGAGATGGCGAGCATTGTGGGAATTCTTTGTCATGAAGACAATCTGAAACAACTAGTGCACTGGTTTTCGAGATTCCCAGAACATATTAAATTCTTAGATCTGAACTGTTGAAATCTGCTATGTACATCTTCACCAAGGCGAAAATACTCTTCAGATGCATAGCTTTTAACTCAAATTTACTGCCTAGTGTATGTTTTAACATTTATAATGTAATGGTGTTTATGTTGGGATATTTTTACCACACACACACACACACACAGACACACACACATACATACATATATATATTTCAAGCGAGATTCATATAAAACCTGGCCCTGTTTCTCAGTTGACTAATAAAATATATTTAGATCAAATCATGTATATATATATGATTATCAGAAGTTTGTTTAATTAGATATATCTGGGTGTTTTATACTACGTACCTATGAATATAATAAATCAATAAAACAATTGCAAACCTGAGCCTTAGGGTTGTCTCCTAAAATAACTGCCCCGCAGTCCGAACTTTAAAATGGCTGGAGATCAAGAGTAAACGGAACACAAGGAGAACGTAGTTCCCTAAGAACGTGATAGAATATTTGAACAATGGCCACCTGCCACCAAACTGACCCAGAATACCGTTAAATAACTGACCAAAAACGGACTGTCCTCCATGGAGGCTGTCAGGCTTCCCGGACCTGTTTCCCTTAAGCTCTATCTCCTACTCAACTTCGGAACTTGGCAGGTCTGACTAGCGGTGCTACTAAATTCATAGCCGAGGGCGGGGGGGGGGGGAGGCGACTTCAGTGTCGGATACAAAATCCCTGTTCTAGGGCCAACCGCTGCCTACAACTGCTAGTTGTACGGCGTTGTCTTTACATTTTCAAGTGGTGCTCACTCTGGAAAAGTCCCATAATATGGTGAACATTATATTATTTCGACAAATTAACCTTCTTTGAACACAAATCATGTATTTTGGATACTACCTCTTCAAAATGTCCAATCGGGACTAACCCATAATGGCTGCCATTTTGAAAATTGTAGATTTCGCACCCATTTGTTGTAATAAATGAGGGCAGTATTGGGACGATCTGGGGAAGGGGGTTATAATATATGCAGCCAAAAGTATATATTTTGCCAATATTTCAGAGCATCAATATTGAGATGATATATGTTGTGGCCACGATTCACTTTGATATCCAAATCAAATGTATTTTTGTGCGACTGTCCCGCAGCGCAATACATTGCACACAATTCAATATGACGCTCACCACGTGCTGGACTCAAAGTCTATCATGGAGCATTTGGATTTGTAACTAACGATGATAACTGTTTCAGACACTACCGAGCGGGCATATTAAAGTGAAGATAGTAAGTTATGTTTTAAAAGTACTTTAAATACTGTTTGCCTTGGTAACCCAGAGAACGGACTCCTGGAACCTAGCGGAATATTTCTATGCCTCATTGAACTTTGTATTGCTATGCTGTTTCCCCGGCCCAAGTTAGCCCCCAAGACAAGTTTAAATAAAGTGCGGTGTGCTAGTTGACTTTGTTGCAAAAAAAACGGCACATGACTGCCACTTTCTGGATAAAGTCGTTCAGCCAGGGTCGATCAATTTTTATTAGGAAGGGCGGCTTGAAACTTTTTTTAAAAATTTTATGTATCATAAAAATTATTTAGAGTCGAGATTTGTGAGGCCTAAGGTAACTTGGACATTTGTCGAATCATGTTCAAAATGGGTGTTCTTTATCCTTTTACACATTACCTCCTGTAATGTCAGTTGAATTTGTTGCCTGGGCACAGCCGAAGACACTTGCTATTAGATAAAGAATGGACGTGTGCCAGGTGACCTGATCTGGAGTCGCCATCTTGCCAGTGCATATGGGTCGAAATTGCGTTAACTATTTGGAAATATTTATTAGAAGTGTATTATCGTCCACCTGGGCAGATGGCAGCAGAAAGAGACTTGTTTATTGAATCCCTTGCACAATCTATTACTTCTGCCATCGAGATGAATCCGAAAATTCCATCATTACTGAGGATTTTAATGACTGTTGCGAATCACTGGATTCTGTTCACAGTGATAGTGAACTGGGCCAGCGTCTGCTTGATCTAGTAACACAGAATATTTTATTTCAAATAATATCAGGCCCAACCCGTGCCACACAGTACACTCAACGTCTGCTTGATCTGATGATCATGGATTACCCTGGCTTGGTTCAAACGTATTTCATTTCAACGAAGTACACAATATAATACATTTGGTCGAGTGGATATATGCGTTTCCCATTTCAGCTAGGCGACTGGTGCCAAAGGTTGCAGGCTCGAGTCTCGCTCGTTCCAAACATAAAATATATGATAGTTACATGCAATTTGGAAAGAGGGCGCAGCCCTATATGAATCCCTCTTGCAGGATAAGACCATCACAGGACAACATAGGACGCACATGACGCGCAAGAACAGAGAGACGAGGACAAACACAGATGAGACAGACAGTGGGGCAGATGATTGTACAGTACTGGTAGTATTAAGATATATGTGAACTTTTAAACTTTATTGACTACACCAATATTTACAATGGTAATCTGTCACATACATACATACATACATACAAACAACAAGAACAATAACAACATTGAAAAAGAAATACAATGTGTATTTAAAATTATGATCCGGAACAAATTGATTGTACTATATAGTAAAAAAATAAATTGCATAAGAAAGAAAATTATTTAGAATAAAGAAATAAAATCAAAATAAAAGGACATCAGAGTAAGTCAGTAATTTATCAGCCAACACCAGACGAGTTAAAACGTTGGTGGCAGAGATGAAGTTATAGACAGGTGTAAATATTTCGATATTTTCAATAAAAGAACAGTTAGGGAATCCATAGAGAGCTGTTTGCAATGTAAAGGGAGCATACTGTGATTTAGCAGTATTTAGGTTAGACCGAGGAACCGTGTATTTTGGACACTGGAAGAAAAATTCCAAGTATCTTCCTTAGGTGAGCCACACTAACATTCAGGAGTGTTCTTAACACCAATCTTGAATAGGTGTGAATTTAATTGACTGGCATCCAATCTGGGGTCGAGTATGCTGAACAGCTAGAAATCTATTGCCAAAGTTATACAATTCATCAAACTTTATAGGCCAGACTACATGTACTGGTTGAGCTATAATTGATTTAAACTTTTGAGGTGAGTCAGAATTCGGTATTTCGATAGTTAGTCGATTCTATAACCGAACAGTTGAAGGAAAGTAAGATTTGTTTTTCATAACATATACAATGAACTAGAACTGGGAAAAGAAATGCGCATGGTTTTTCTAGATATATTGAAAACCTTCGATAAAGTTTCGCACGAAGGAGTCCTTTTCAAAATGAGGCAATTTGGTTTCCGGGATCCCACTGTAGAATTTATACACAGTTACCTTTCGAACCGGCCTTCAGCGCGTATCCATATCTGGTCAAACTTCTTCCTGGCTACTATTTGAGGCAGGCGTGCCTCAAGGTTCTATTCTATTCTACCCCATTTTTTCTAATACACACACACACTTACACACACAATTACATATATATATATATATATAAACGACATAACTGATGAAATAACATGTGAAATTATTTTTTTTGCGGATGATAACAGTGTACTAGAGATTCTCCATAACCCTATACGGTTGCTGAAAGAATAAATACCGACCTTGGCAGAATTTATGTTGGGTGATGGTTATGTTACATTTCATGCCATCAAATCACTTGCAGTCCTCTTGCCACTAAAATTAGTAAGCAAGCCCACTTTACTTTGAAGACACTGCTATACCTGATGCACATCAAAATGCACATGTTGGAATCACTTTGACTCGAAAGGTAACTTGGCATTCTCACCCGTATCGTTAACATGGTCAATCAACGACTTGCTTTACTTCAACGATTCAAATACAAGCTTTCTCGCAAAACCTTTTTAAGGCTATATTTGCCCATGGTGCGGCCAATTCTCGAATACGGAAGTATTCTATTCGGTAACTGCACTATCGGCCTTTCAAATTCTCTTGAAGCTGTACAATACAAAGCTGAAGAATTTGTACTGGTGCACTTCGTCACACACCCGGTTTTGTTCTTCTCAGTGAGCTGGCTTGGCAAACTCTCTGCCCGGCGGGCAGAGAGTTTTTTTTTTTATAAAAATCTCACACAAAATCACACCTCAGTGCCTTTATGACCTCATACCTGAAGATCTCACGCGCATAGCTATTCTTCACTTGAGAAATCCTTCAACTATTGGACAAATTCGATCAAAACTAAGCGTTTCGGCGATTCTTTTCTCCCGGCATGCATCAAACTGTCGAATAACCTATCCTCAGACATCAGCCAGCCAGCATCTCTCTAAATATATAATATATATATATATAAATTTTAAAAATACCCTTTTGTATGTTAACACTCAACCTAATTAATTTTCTTATGGAAGCCTTTTCCGAATATATGTCACCCCCAACAGCGCCTTGGATTTTCCAGTCTAAACATATCTTCACAATTCAAAATTGTCCCGTCTTCCTCTTGCACCTGTACTACCCCCACTAAGATACTTATCATTATTTTTTGGTCAGTCTCCGTTACGCAGTTTCCAGAATCAAATTGTTGAACACTGTGTGTCATCTCTTGGCCCCAGGAGTAAATCCTACCCTGATTACTTATTGGGCAAGCGACATTCCGATTACATGTTTCATCAAAGGTAGCAAAGATTTACCCAATTATACAAATGAAGGTATATTTGATGCAGTACTATTCAACACAGAGACCTGAAGGTTCAAATTTTAAATCTACTTGCCTGCGCCAGGTGAAAAACTTGTGGCTATAACTTTGCTTATCTAGAGCCCACAAGGAGCTAGCAGTAGCACAAATCAACAGGACACGTATGTCGAACCAGTGTTTGGTTCTTTTCAGGCCTTACAGGAACCAGATAAAGTCTGCACATGAGGCATATTGGACACGTACCATACCACGCATCAAGATACTGTACACGCTGGGCTGACTGCTCAGCGACGGGGCGCACCCGAGAGTCCTTACCACTCACTTCCTGGCAAGGTTCTACCATGCCCGCGACGTCTTGGCAAGATACCCAGCTTCATTCATGGGCTGTAGCAGGCAAAACTCCATCACTTTTTGATGACGTAACTGACTTTGTTTTAACATGAATGTTGCTTCCCAAGAGGAACCAGTCGTTGATACGACTAATGCGTCACAACTTATTTTGCAGTCAGGATTCCGTAGGCCAAAGACTAAGTTGCCAAATGTTGGCTTCCCACAGTGGTCTATCGTGAATCTGGCAATTATACACATGATCACGACCGAAAGGCGTACAATATACAAGACTTCACGGATTATCTGTACTATAAAACGCAGGTGTGATGGCTTTTCCAGCGATTCCAAACGCCGTCAGTGGTCATTTCTGGTAGAGAGTACAGAAGGGCCAGGCCTCAACATGGCTTCAGGTGGGGAACCACAATGTCATACCTGCAAATTTGTTTCATGCAAACCAAATCCTGGCAGGAACCCAACAAACCCGGCGCAATAGAGGCACGACAAGGTAACCCTAGCAACTAAAACCAAGGGGCACAGACGTGAGCCACCCATGATCTAGGGTGTTAGGCAGATCTACAAGCGTTTCAACACGCCCGTGGCTGTTAGTTTTCAGATTGCCGCTGTGCGCATCCATGTTCAGTAGCCAAGTATGGTGAGAAGCACTCTACAGTCCTGCATGGTGTAGTAAAAACCGGATCAGCTCAAGCGAAAGCCTAAATTTGGCTGCATGGGACGAAGAACTGGTCAATGACTCGGACAGGGATCTCGTATTAAATGGCATTAAGAACGAATGTGATGGAGTAGAGAGTGATGTGAATGCTGTAGCTGTGGAACAGTCCAATCATAAGTCCTGTTTAAGCGAAGAGACAAATGTGTGAACAGTTTTGAAGGGGGTGGAACATGGAACTAACTATGCTGCTAATAGCACCAGACCAGTAATGGTAAGCCCTCTTGGGATTGTCAATAAACCTGATGGTAGAGGGTGATTAATACACGAATACAGCATTCTGTCCGGCATTGCCCTAAATGACTATGCAAACACTGATGGGCACCACAAGTTTGAGACTGTGGGCTTTTTAATCCATTTACTAGAAACAGACACGCACCTGTGCATCGTAGACCTCAAATTGCATACAGGAGTACCACTAAGCCCTTAGGAAAGCATAGTTAGTATACACAGGCCTAATGCGGACTATTAATGGGAAACAATTTTATTTCCGAGACACCAAACTTCCCTTTTTGAAAACTCAACCTGCTAAAGTTTGGATCCAAATGTTGCCTTGGTTGTCTTTGTTTAGCTGTGGAGTGGAATCAAATGATAAAAACAGAAACACAGTGAAATTGTAGCTTGTGGAAGGGTCAAAGTTGTTCTCCAAGTAAAGATATTCCGCATCTGTGATTTGTAACGAACTTTGCAATTCGGCTGTTTATTGCTTAATGCATACATTCCCATTGATTACAATGCAAGTCAATGGGGATTGCAATGGTAAGTTATTTTTTTCACTTCCAAAATCGTCAACCAGATTCACTTCATACTTGGTAGAGATGTACCTTTGGTGAGTATAAACCAGTTTTTATTCCAATGGTAACGCTTCAAAAATTTTTGGAGTTTGTATGATATTTTTGTTAATTTTTGGCATAATTAAAAAATCTCCCACGTCGCTAAGCCAAATGCTTTGAGATTGCATGGGAACACTTCTAAGAACCCCTAGACCTTAAGTTGTTCACAGGCGGCACTGCATTTTTTTCTATTTGTTTAACAAATTTTTGTGTGTTTTTGCTGTTTATGTCTTCTTCTCCAAAATGTTACTTAGATTCTTCTGAAACTCTGTTGAAATGTAGCTTGTGGAAGGATGAAACTCAAGTAGTCTCTAGGATATCATTTTCGGTATCTGCGAATTTTGACGATTTTTTTCCCAATTTGGATACTTATCGGCTAATGCATACATTCCCATTGATTACAATGCAAGTCAATAGGGATTGCAATAAGTTATATTTTTTACTTCTTCTCCAAAACTGTTAATTAAAATCACTTCAGACTTGGCGGGGATGTACCCTGGCTGGGTGGGTTTTACTAAGTATGTTTAACTAGTCGTGGTGCACTGACGTTTTGAAAAAAAAAAAGTTTTTTTTTGTGCAGTTTTTGGCAAAATCGTATAAATTCTTTTTTACCGAAACGACCAAACCAATTACTTTCAATAGGAGCCTAACGAAATCCTAGTTCTCCTTTTTGTCACCTTATCGTGACGATCACGCGCATGACTGAATTCATAGTTATGCTGGTCTGCTGTTATCAAATGGGACACGCTATGGACACGTGACCGCAGCGGAGGCTTAACTGTAAAACTGTTGAACGTAACTCCACACATCCATGGATATTTGTCATGATTCGACAATTTGCACGTATCAGCGCTACAGCCTGGTACCTTGCAATTGTACACAAGCATATTTCATGCACAGTACAGCTTTAACTTGGCCAATATCACTCTTTCAAACTCCCCCACTTTCTTCACGTCTATGCACTTTAATATAGCTGTCGATGTCCAGCTGATAGTGGTGTCCCACTTCCCAAAACAATACCGTTTAAGCTCGTCGCAGGATCCTGGTCAAAATTGAAAAACTAAATTTCGTTAGGTTGGTATTGCACAAGGACATTTTCGGGGACCTCTGGACCTTAATTTGTTCAACAGCTGACGCTGTGATTATTTTTCGCTTTTCATGAATATTTGGGCTTTTTCACTTTTCTGAACTGTTTTCATCCAAACAGTAAGTTGAATCCTTTTAAGACTCATTAAGAATATGCATGGAATTTTTCTACTTGTTGACTACATGGTGGTGCTGTCATTTTCTGATTTTATGAAAACAATTTTTCAACATTTGGAAAATTCAGTCTGGTAATATGTTAATGTTAGCAAATCTAATAATGGTCTTAAACAAAGATGACATTGATATTATTCTGAAATTCACAGGACCACTTCAGTCTGTGCATATAATGTAAGCTTGGCACAGGAATATCACAGTCCTCTTGTTTTCTGATCAATAAAATAATTCAGGTTGTTTGTTAGGAAGGTCTGAATGATACTTGCGAGATTTCGTAAACACAGGATTTTGAAAGAAAGGGAAAAAGTCGAGCCGCGTGGTAACATAAAATTTGTAGCCTGCCCACTTTGTCTGTGCGTAAAATGTCACGATATTAAGACCACAATGGAACTACTTATGAAACTTGTTACATGTCCTAAGTGTAAAATGAATGCAAAATTTACAGTTGATAAATGCAAAACAGATACAGTATTTGTAAGTCACTACATTACGTTTGAAACAATCGCGGGTATATTGAACTTGGTAGTGTTCAAATGGTACTTGGGCTTAGAGATTTGGGTTTGCGAAGTTTTGCTTTATTTTGGATAGAACTAAGTGTTGTGTTGGTGAAATATTAACACATTTATTGCAACACACAGCCCTCTATCACCAGGACATGTCACTAAAATCTATTACAAATATACGCAAGTCTCCATTATCAGGCTTTGTCACTAAAGTCTATTCTAACTATGCGCAACCCTCTATCACCAGGTTAGGTCACTAAAGTGTAGTCTAACAATAAGCGACTCTCCATTATCAGGCTGTCACTAAAATGCATTCTAACTATAAGCAACCATCTATCACCAGCTAGGTCACTAAAGTGTGTTCTAAATATAATATATTTATGCAACCCTATATCATCAGGCTATGTCACTGAAGTGTATCCTAATTATACACAGCCCTCTATCATCATCAGGTTATGTCACTAAAGTACATTAATTTTAAAATATACGCAACCCTGTACCACCAAGCTATGTCACTAAATTCTATTCTATATACGCAACCCTCTACCACCAGGCTATGTCAATAAAGCGTATTAAAATAGACGCCAACCTTTATCACCAGGCTATGTCACAAAAGTGAATTCTAAATACACGCAACCCTCTATCACGAGGCTCTTGCCACTTAAATTTATTCTAAACATACACAACTCTCCATCACCAAGCTATGTGTCACCAAAGTCTTTTCTAAATATACGCAACCCTCCATCGATCACAAGGCTTTTGTCACTAAAGCATATTCTAAATACACAGAACCCTCCATCATCAAGTTCATGTCACTGAAGTGTATTCTGAATATAATGTAGTGGGCGGTATAAAAAAAGGCTTGTGGAGGTCACCCATATATCAACAGCACAAGCTTCTATCATCACTCACAAATCAGTCATTAAACGTCCAAACAAATACAATGTACGTCTGGCCTGCACCAAAACATCAGTCCCTGCTTCCATCCACAGTATCAACCCTGACATCACATTTACCATCCTTCCCTGACCCCATCCACAACATCAACCAAACGTTTCCCCCCGGACATTGTTTCCAGCAACAATCCCATCCTTCAGGTCTATACCTCGACGCCATAGCTTATCTTCGGTGATAACCCCAGACCTTGTACTTAGCCGCGATCGCAGGCCTAACCCCCATTCACAACCCCAGGCCTTGTACCATCGGTCCTTGGTTACCCATCTTTAAAGCAGTTTCACCCACAGGCAGAGGAAAGCCCATGCGGTAGAGTAAGGGTAACAAACTTTGATAAACGCCAAAACATTTTATTTCCATGAATTTTGTCTGAGGTTATACACATGTTGAGTACGCGGGTATTTATATGGTTGGCGTCGAACGTACATCCAATGTACACGTACTTTCTTGTTCTGTGTCCAGACGCCAAGACGGTTTTCCTGACTGCGGCTTCCAGCTGAACATCAAATGGGCCACACAAAATATTCGTGCCACACAGGCCGTAGTGTTGAGCCAGTGAGCCCTGTCACATCCTCCCAGATTTTGGTTTCACGAGGTCGCTAGTGTCAAGGCCATAACATATGGACATGGCTGTTCTGCTCACAACCTACTGTATTTGTCCTAAAACATTGGTGTTCCGCCAAAATGTTACTCAGGCGACTCAGTCTTGCCTCAAAACGTATCCAGCCTGAATGTGCAAAACTATTCTTTGATAAAGCACATGGACATCACTCTTCATCAATAACGCAGTCTCTCAAAGTGATATTGATACTTCTTCCTCATCAATAGTTAATAATCCAATTTGATGTATAAAATATTTAAAGTCTTATTCTAAAATAAGTTACAAAACATTTTAAATATATGTGTTCATATTGGTGTGTGACTATTCCAGACTGCATGATCCTTCATGTTATCCACACAAATAAATTACACGTATAAATCTAGTCATTTCATTTGTCTCCATTTAATTTTTTTTCTTTTTGTTTTCTTTTTCTTTTTTTTTTTCTCTCGCTCTCTTTTTTTAGATATTGCACCATCAGAACCAACAAATGCCTTGTTGGTATCTTCATTTATTTGGTATTCAAAACGTTTTTTCATTGTTTTGTACAATCGTTCTGCTTTAAATCAATGCGGAAGTGACGTCAACAGAGCCAACGTAACCACTCCGGATGATATCAGTGCAGAAGTGACGTCAACAAAGACAACATGACCACGGCCGCAGACATAATGGTTCGCTCATTGCCAGCTGTAATGGGAAAACATCGACATTGGGATGTGTGAAACAGGGATGGAAACAATGCATTGTGAACATAATCATTTTGTACCATTCGCTAAGTTTCCATAGTGTTGCTTGATATATATGCATAGCATCGATCATTTCTCAGAAGCTGTTTCATTTCCGAATATCAAAACAACATTAAAAAAACTATTTTGTTTCTTTAATATGACACCACAGCTAACGACGGACAGTGGACCTGATATAGAATATCTACGTTTAAATGGATATATATTGGGCATTGCCTGATAAAGATTGATTGAAAAACGACAACATTAAGCTTAAACGCATGTGGTAAAATTAATTATATGAATAAAGGGCATAAAAATGTAATGTTTAAATTAGTCATTTTCGCTCTGACTATAGAATTCAAGTCACTTTTGCCACGCTTTCAATGTTGATTTGCAGTCACTTTTGCCATGTTCTCGTTGTTGATCATACTTTTGCTTTATACGCGCTAAGCTTACTCTAACAATAGGAAACTTAAGAAAAAAAAACTATAGCAAGCCTTAGTAACGGTGGAACGCCATCTTCAAAATAAAGTATAGAACTGCTCATGATATTATATCTCCATAGGCTGTTCATCATGCAAATATAAAATCAAAATTGGCAGTCGTCAGACATACTTCTGAAATATGTTCGATTACTGGAATCCCGTTGCCCCAATATGTCTATGCTGTGAATCAAAACGGTTGACTTTTAAGACCTGAATAGACACGCCACGCTTATTCCATTTGAATAAATCACTGCTGCCTGTGATATGTCTCACTTTCCACGAGGATAGTCAATTGGAAAAATAAATTCCGCAATCATCTATAGGGCTCTAGAGGTAAAAGTTTGTGGGTTTTTGATACCAAATATGTATTTGGATACAAATACTTTGAAAGATTAGAAATAATTAAAAGTTTCTTTTTTCAGGCTGTTTGATTGCCAAAAGTGTCTGAATTACTGAATAATGAAAATTCCCCTTTTTGCAGGCTGTTTGATTGTCACAAAAGTGTCTAGATTAAATGACAGTAAAATATGAAGCTCGCCTTGCAATCCTTTTTTGACAAATATTGCAAAAGCAAGATACAAAACTTTGACAGATGTATTTCGACTTCTGTCTGATTACGTTTGATGAAATGTCTCGTATGTCGATGCCCTCTTGACGCTTATCATTACTGAGTAGTGCAATACATCCAGCTTAGTTAGTATTATATGTATGTATATTTCTTTCATGGCGAATGAAATTAATAGAGCCCAATGTTCGAAAATGCAAAACACGCTCAGCACACAGATCCTAATTTCCTCTTCCAAATAACGGTCTTGTTACCTGAATGTCAGGCACACATGATATTCCCTGTTCCCAGAAATTACAATACCCTTATTCACCACAGACCAAAAGAATGTCAATCTTTAAACTAGCTGTTACTTACAGAAAGCGGCCTTGAGCTCCTTGGTGACGATGGCGGGGGCGCCGGGCAGGTCAACCAGACACCGGTAAGACACTCCCAGGTCAGCTTGTGCCAAGGTCTGTTGTAGCGTGCTGTACGAGTCGCCGTAACCTGACGTAAGTCATAACCATATCTTGTCAATAACACAGATTGTATGACAACACCAACGGAAGAGAACGTGTTCACGTTATGAACTAAGTTCTCTCAACTGGAATGTTGTGATCAGAAGGGCTATGACAATATCTTGAACAAGTGTGCCTGTGTTAATTCCTTTCACAACATTAAGATATTGAGTAAGCGGCTCCTCCATGACCCTCAGAAAACGCGATCCTGGATCTCCTTAAAACTTGGCCATGTACAGTCAATGCCATCCTGATTCGGCTTGAAACTTGGCCAGCTTATATACAGAGAATGCGATCCTGAGTACCTAAAACTTGACCAGACTTATTTACAGTGAAAGCGATTCTTACTCTGCTTTAAACGTGAACAGGCTTAATCTTCTGACAGAATTTTTACATCACTGAAGTAGGCAAAACGATGTATATGCAAAACGAATTTTCTTTCACATACCAAACCACTGTTCAAAATCCTGAAAACCCTTATACTCCAAGATATATTATGTATGACAGCCCTGAAATTTTACTATAGGTATCTAAACAACCAACTTCCTCTCTACTTAAACCTGTTTTTGACCAAACTGCTACACACTCAAATAACACCGGATACAGAGCTGTTCCTCGATCAGCTATCCCTGCCAGAAGTTCCACACAAAATTAAATACGTTTGTATATCTATGTATTCTTTATTTGACTGTAATAGCATTTTGTGTGATTTGTTCTATGTCACACAGTACTCAAGTAAAGGTCCTTGAGTCCTATGTACAGTGAATGTGATCCTGGCTCTGCTTAAAACTTGACCAGGCTAATGTACATCTTTTGCTTCTGTAATCATTTCTTGATCCGGAGTAACCCCGTTCAGAAGTTTTATTTTGCCACAAAAAATTCAAAATTTAAATTAAAAATTTAGGGGGAAGTTGAATCCATTTCAAACTGAAAAATAGGAAAATTGTACGTTCCCTTTGCACAATTGTCGTATAAACACAAAATAAGTGATACAAATGACAATGACAAAACACAATTCTCCACTATACGTACTTTTTAAAAAATATAAACTTTGTTGGACTCATTCTTAGTTTATTCAGTTTTATTGCCAATTTTGTGGGCACCGCTGTGAAGAAGTGTATCCTAAGTTCCCCCTAGGTCACCTGGTGATATCAAGAATTAAAATTGACACTTTATCTTTGGAATCAGTCGTTACTTGTTTACGGTGAACATTGTGGTTACATGTTCTACAGCCATGTTTACACAGGTTATGTCACTTTTAATATTTTTCATGCATGCATACATACATACATACATTTATATATGTGTGTATATATATATATATATATATATATATATATATATATATATATATATATATATATATGTGTGTGTGTGTGTGTGTGTGTGTGTGTGTGTGTGTGTGTAGCTTGGATGGTTGGAACCGACCAATAGGGAGTCAGAAAAAATGTTGATTATATCACATAATCCATTTAATACTGTGAAAAGTGTGGGCTATGGTCTTCCTTCACTACTGAATAAGAAGTGAAGTAAACACATAATGAACACTTTTCACACAATAGCATTGCTAGTGTTCTGCAGTGCAGCGCCATCTAGTGCAGTGTGCTGTAGAAACCGTTGCTGCTGACACCTCCCCCCCTCCCTCCCCAGCAGCACAAACTGAGGTATTGTTCCAGCAGGATCTGTGCAGATGACTACAGGACTTCGAATAGTACAGGGTCACTACAGACACGTATTCCCAGAACTTTCCAAACCGTCTGTCATATCTAGCATGATAGAACTATCGGCATAATGTAAGTTGATGTACATGACTCAATTTACCACACTTAATCTGTGTCCATGCCAGCCATGAACCCTGAAAAAATAATGAATTGAATTCCAAAATTGTATTGCTTTTTTATCTGCAATAGGTTTCTTGTAGCGTGCACTCTCGTCATTACTCCTCTGAAATAATAACTGGTGAGTGGGAATACTGACCAATTCACTTAAATCTGTCATTTTGGCTTCCACCACCAGCTATTCCTCCTGACATATCGATAAGTGGAAAATACACGAGCAGGCAGTCAAAATTGACTGTGCATGTGACAACTTACGTAAGCGGCAAACTACACCATACACAAAAGATAGGGGAAAATGTCATGCACCAAGGAATATCTTGGGCAGTTCCTACCACCCTTCCTACAAATCATATATAACCTGTCACATTGACCATTATGCCATCATAATCAACTCGGTCTTCGACCTCGTTGATAATGTGGCATGATGGTCATGTGACATGTAATAACTATCACATAGTCATAATCATGTGGTGCGTCGTGTTGTATCACCACTGCTTACCACTTTGCACCATGGGACATCTTCAATGTCTCTCCTTTCTTTGCGCCGCCATGTTTAAAGTAGAAAGGTACCCGGAAGGCTTTGTGTAGTGTTTGGTAACACATAGCGTGTATGGGGGTACACAACAATACGGGCACCATACACCTAGGGACACTCACCCTGGGAATCTACGGCAGAGTAGGTCACCACGGCCTGACTGGTCAGCTCCACGTTACCCTTAAACCAGCGGAAAGTTGCCTGCGGACGACTGCGGGTTACCCGGCATGTCAGGCTGGCAGGTATACCGGCGGGCGTGTAGGTTTTCTGTCCAGGCCAGTAGAGGCTCACCACTTGCGGGGCCACTGGAAAAAGCAGTATTGGGGATTACGGCTTATATCAAAATCCCATAACATTTAATCTCCATACAAGTAACTTAAGGTACATCTCTGATAGGTAGGAGAGATGCGTCATCATAAATATAACAGGAACATGTCGCCAGGTCATTGCCTGAATTACAATACTCGATCAACGCTTTTAGGTGTCAGGAAATAAGCAGAGCCACTGAAAATAGCAATGGATTATCTGTCTATTATTCATTGTTATGGTTATTGTTATTATGTCTGCATCCCTTATATGATGTAATCCTACGCTGGGAGAAGAGGAGTTGAATCACTCTGTAACGTTGCTACCGAGTATACGTGCGCACTGTGAATTATCACCATTGAAAACTGCGAGACTTTTCATGGTGGCTCTCTCCTTTGTCAATCAACTCATAGTTGATACTTTGTTGCAAAACGGCATATCATTACACTATTTTAAAGCTTTAAGTTCAGCTCCAAATGCATACGTTACACAAGCCAAGTTCTAACCCTATACAAGCCAAGATCCATTGGTGTGAGGCAAAAATGAGATCCTGGGCAGTACACGTTGGCAGCAAAATTGTATGTGCCAAAATATGCTTACGAACCTGAGACTGTGACGTAGAAATCATAGCTCGATAGGCCCAGAGCACACTGGTAGCGGCCTTCGTCACTCATAGCCAGGTTGTAAACCATCACTCGGTATTTATCTGATACTCGGTACTTGGTTGCGTTGTTTGACTGACCGTTGACGGAGATGATGTAAGGCGGCTGTACGTCAGGCTGGCAGATATAACAATGCATAACACGTCAGGCTGGCAGATATAACAATGCATAACACATCAGGCTGGCAGATATAACAATGCATAACACATCAGACTGGCAGATATAACAATGCATAACACGTCAGGCTGGCAGATATAACAATGCATGACACGTCAGGCTGGCAGATATAACAATGCATAACACATCAGACTGGTAGATATAACAATGCATAACACATCAGACTGGTAGATATAACAATGCATAACACGTCAGGCTGATAGATATAACAATGCATAACACATCAGGCTGGCAGATATAACAATGCATAACACGTCAGGCTGGCAGATATAACAATGCATAACACATCCGGCTGGTAGATATAACAATGCATAACACGTCCGGCTGGCAGATATAACAATGCATAACACATCAGGCTGGTACATATAACAATGCATAACACGTCAGGCTGATAGATATAACAATGCATAACACGTCAGGCTGGCAGATATAACGATGCATAACACGTTAGGCTGATAGATATAACAATGCATAATACGTCAGGCTGGCAGAAAAAACAATGCACAACACATCAGGCTGGTAGATAAAGGATAACACGCCAGGCTTCGAGATATACCAAAGGATAATACGTCAGGCTGACATAAAAAAAAATAAAACTTCAAACAGATGCAACTAAACATCAGACGTCAGGCCTACTGACAGATATGATAACATTAAAACGTTAGTCTTATAGACATACCATAACATTACACATAAGACTGGCCAATATCAAGTTTTTCTTATTCCCAATCTGTTGGCCATGCACTGTAGATAGACATCTGAATCCAGATTGTGAATGTCAGTCTGGCCGTCTGAGTGCGAGGTGCTACAGTTTTGTATTCAGTAGGCCTGATGTTGTTAGGCAGCGAAACTATAGTTATCGATGCCAGTCTTGGGCCTCTGAACACAGTCAGCGTCCCCGTCTCACGGAAAGCTTCATGATACGGTCAGGTTTTTAGGCTCTCCTGCTAAATTATATGCCAAGTATTCAAATCAACCCACCCTTCAAAGCTATGGCTATATATTATACATATTTGCCAAGTATTCAAATCATCCCACACTTAAAGAGGTCTGGTTATGTATCATATATGTGCCAAGTATGTGTCAATTTAGATCACCCTTCAGAGGTATGACTGTATATTATGCAATCGGGTGAGTTGTCTTATGATGTAAAGCTACAAGGTATTCACGTCAACTTACTCGTCTGAATATCAGGTCCTGTCCCAGCTGCTGGGTGCCCGTGACGGTGCAGAAGAAGGTGGCGTTGGTGCCAAGGAGCCCCGAGGAGTTGGTGGGTGCGGTAGTGATGGTGGCCTGGGCATGCGTACACGTCACCCACACTGCAAGCACACGAGAAAACTTACAACCTATTTGTCACAACGCACCGTCCGGTTGATCATCGTTGTTTTAATTGGTATGTGAAACTGACAGAGATTTCCTGAAATTATACGATTGTCTTCTTCTTCTTCTTCTTCTTCTTCTTCTTCTTCTTCTTCTTCTTCTTCTTCTTCTTCTTCTTCTTCTTCTTCTTCTTCTTCTTCTTCTTCTTCTTCTTCTTCTTCTTCTTCTTCTTCTTCTTCTTCTTCTTCTTCTTCTTCTTCTTCTTTGTTTAATTTTGAAAATAGATACTGCGGTCTGTACTGGTATTCAAGAGAGATACTGTTGAGCTATCGCGACATGCAACAGTCGTTTTTAGCGTGTAGACACATAGGTGTTGAATGAAATCAATTTTGTCCAGTTACGTTGTGCACGACCTTTCCCACTAAGCCCCCCCCCCCACCCCCCACGCCTCGTTGCCAAGGCCCGGCAGTGAGAGACTGAGTAGCCATGACACCCTTTTGACCAGCTTAGTTCCTTTTCTGATGAATGCTGAAGTTCTTGAAAAATTGGCCAACTTGTTGTTGGAAGACAATTGCTGAAGCGCTTGACTCCTAGTGTGATAAATCGATATACAATATACAATATATGCTTCTTTCTACACCCGGAATAACTGTGCATGATCCGTCATTTTTTAAATTTAACTACATATACATATATATATATGTATGTATATATATATATATATATATATATATATATATATATATATATATGTATGTATGTATGTATGTATGTGTGTGTGTGTGTGTGTGTGTGTGTGTGTGTGTGTGTTTACCAATTTGCTGATCTATTTGGTCAATCAGAACTTAGTTTCCATAAGGCTTTGAATTAAATGGAATATTTCAACAGATGATTTTATTCATGAGCTGCAAAGATGCTGAGCCCAAATGCAGTACACAATACAGGGAAGTTTCAACTTAAATTGGTGGCACATTTCATTTCATAGCCCCAATTGAAATAGGAGGTGTTCATATTTAACTCTAGCTGCACAGCTGCTCTAGTTTCTTCAGCTGCTGGGCAATAAAATCATACCTCCATCATGATGAGGGCACCCTTTCCAGATATGTAGCTTGGCCATCTAGAAATAACAATTTTTCTACCAAACAAAATTTTCCAAACATGTTTAGTATTTTATCTGTTTTTAAAATTAGTGAGTGGCTTTTCTTACGTTTTTTTTTTTTTTTTTTTTTTTTTTTTTTGCTTTTTCTCGAGTTGTTACTGTTATGATAGAAGTGCCTTTGGCCCCCCTTAATATATGAATCTGCTCTCCTTCCTATCAAGTTCCTGACTGCTGCATAGGTGGCAGCACAAGATGCCAGTAACCATGGATACCTCATATTGTGTCTTAGTGGTTATATGCAGCAGTTGATCAGCTCGGACGAACACTGCCAGCTTTTCAGCAGTTATTGCACGCAGCAGGGGAGACGTGCGCTGGTTACCTTTACTGTAACCAGAACATATATCCAGGGTTGTACTCAGAGCTTTGCCTGTGGATTTTTTAATCAAAAAGCACACGATTCGGCTGTTCCAAAGCAAACATTTATGCTGCATTAAGAAAGTGTGTGTCGCTAAAATAGCCAGATCGGCTTTTTTCAATACAGAGCGACCAAAGTTTAATTCGTTAAGACGGACAAATAGTGACAACAAGTATATATTGAAGAACGCATCTTTACTGAGAATCACTTTTCCAAAGTGGGGTTCAAAAGGTCCAGTGAATCATGCTGCTATGGTGTATCTCTGTCTGATGACGCATTTCTTGGTTAAGTACGTCCGATCAGAAAGTTTCTCATCCTTTAATTTGTTTTAGCGCATTCTTCACTGCATGTATGTATAATGTATTATACTCTGTCATTTACTCTGTCTTCTACAAGCACTGTATATATGTATATGCTGTTTTCTTGATTACAGGGCATATGATGATGATGATGATGATGATGATGATGATGATGATGATGATGATGATGATGGTGGTGGTGGTGACGACGACGACGACGACGACGATGATGATGATGATGATGATGATGATAATGATGATGATGATGATGATGAGTTGTACTACGCGAAGTGTCTTGAACTGAAGATGAGAAAGCGTCTTGACTCGTATGGGCATGAGATGTGAGTGTGCGATAACGAAATAACGATGATCCTGGTGTTGGTTCGTAAACAAATATTACCCCTCCATTTTCCAATGAATGTCAATGATTTAAACATACTTTTATTTCGAAAAAGGCGATTGGGAAAAGGGCATAGCCCTATATAAATCCCTTTCGCGCATGAAAAAGTAAGAGAGAGGAAGACGATATACAACAAAAAAGACGTTGGTTCCAAGAGTGGGCATCACTGCACGAAGGTAGATAGGTTGGCAAAGCCACACAAGGAGAATTGTTGACAAGGTAAGACGTCACTGATAGAGTAAAAGAGTAATGGGGTATGCCATAGTAAACACATAATTCGTTATTCGCGTATGGATACTTTAATTTACAAATCATGGGACTGCCCCAGGCCTGCTTGTTGATTGAATATACTCATGTACGTCGTTGAAAATTGTGTCATTATCTTTATAAATACATTATTTTTACCAAACAGTAATGTTTAAACTGTAAATGGTGCCAAGGGGATTACAATAATTTACAATCTATCTCTATCTCACCTAAAATTTGCACATTCGAAAAATAATGTACGGGAGTCAAGAAGACCATTTTTAAACAAGTCTGCTTTAAGCACACTACATTTCATATGTGCAAAAGCGCGTGCAAAACAGCTCCTCTCCTAGTTCCAATGTGGATTTACTTTTAAATTATTACGATTTAATTTATTTTTAAAATCATCTAGAAACTCAGCATCACGAATGACAGGCGATAAGTCGTTCAAGAGACGAACAACTGATAGTAAGGAGGATACACTAAATATTTTGATAAGGGGTCGAATTAAAGCTCAATTATAACCAGTTCTAACCGGTTCCGCTGACCAACAGATCTTGGAAGTAAATCTCTCAAATACTGAGGTGCGTCACCATTAAAGATTTTGTAAAAAATGATTAATTTATTTTTCCTTCTTCTTCCTCATAATTTTTCAATTCCAGATTCCGGATAAACTTGAGTCATGAGAAGTTCCAACTGTAGCTCCTGTAATTACTCTTGCTGCGGCCAAATTTACCTTTTACAATTATTGACGTCATTGGATGTGCACCCATCTCACACAACAGAACCGAATGAAAGTCATTAATGTTAATTGTCGCGGAAAAGTTTTGCTATTACGTTCCCTTGTTCCTGTGATTTAAGAAAATATGAAAACTACCTGAATGTCCGGGACACTTTTCTCAGGATGTGTGAGCGAGCATTCACCCAATTTATTCCCCTGCGACGCATTAATGTTGTGATCATTAAAAAATACCCTGAAATATTTTGACTTTTTCTTGATAAATTAACAACTTAGAGAAAATTACATGGTATCACATTCCAGGGAAATACACGAGTACACTACACCTAAATATTACATACCCGAGTACACTACACCTAAATATTACATACCCGAGTACAATAGACCTAAATATTACATACCCAGGGCGGTGAGTAGACCCAGCGCGTGGCCGACGAGAGGCTTCATGGCACAGAATTTTGTGGTGGGTCAAGCGTGATCCCGCGTCAAGACAATGGCCGACCTGTTACGGGCTTGCTGCACCTTCATATGCTGGGGTTCCTGCAGCGTGTCGTCACTCTTATGTAGCGCGCCGCAAACTCCATCCCTGGCACCAATATTTACTTTACAAATAAACACCATAGTTTTACAGTGTGTTGCGAGCAAACATTCATGGTCACTTGTCCATGTGTTTGTATCTCTATTTTGTTACAAACGAGTTTTACCTTGTCACTAATGTGGAGATGATGGCATGTATGCCTTATCATTATATCTACTCTGTTTGACTGTGGACAAATGAGACTTTCTCGTATACTTTGGATTTGATCTGTCCATCGTGTGTCACTTGATGTTTCTTTATGTGATTAGATCTCTTAATACCTGTTAGCGTAGTGCCAGCTTACACGGCACTGTCTGCCTGCACAAAGGTACCGACCAGACCAACGTCAAGCTGCCAAGGAGACCGCTCTCTCACGGCTCTGCTCCAGGCGACGCAATCGACCTGTTTGACAATAAGATGATTTGACTTGGGGACTTGTTTGTGTCAGAATTTTTAGGATATATTTCTGCTTAGCAAAGGTGTCCACAAAATTGGCCATACAACACAATGAATTAAAATAAGCCCAACAAGGTTAACTTTATATTTTTGAAAAGTGCACAAAACGGAGAATTGTGTTTTGTCATTATCATTTGTGTATTGTATTGTATTGTATTGCTCTATTTGCTGAAATCAATTATCAATATACATAATCATACAAACGACACAAGTTAGTACTGAATACACTTTGTACATGAACATTATATGGTATAAGCTGAGAGAAAAGTTAACACACGATTTCAGCAGGGAGAAAGAGACCATCACTTGTCTCGTGTAATTACAACAATTGCGCAAAATTTGGTTTCTAGGACTGTTTGATCTTAGAAAATTGACATCTCACTTTAGCATTAAAGGGCTTATTGTTTGTAGTGGAACTCTGACAGTCCTAGAAACCAAACAAAGCAAATTTGCAAAAGTAATATCTGCTTTTTGTATTCACTCCTTGTGGTTTATTTTGCTACAAGAATTTCAAAGTTTGAATGAAAAATGAAAAAATGAATCCCTTTCAAACTGAAAAATTAGGAAAATTGTGCATTCACTTTGCACAATTGCTGTATAACCACAAGACAAGTAACACAAATGAGAATGACAAAACACAATTCCTCACTTTATAATAATAATGATGATGATGATGATGATGATGATGATAATAATGATGATGATGATAATAATAATAATAATAATAATAATAATAATAGTAATAATAATAATAATAATAATAATAATAATAATAATAATAATAATAATAATAATAATAATATAAAAGCAATGAGTACATCATGATAAAAATACAATGCAATATTAATAAAAATAAAAAAGCTTTGACTAAGATCAGTCATTAAAAACTCGGTAAATACTAACAGTAAGACGACAACTTTATGTACGTTTCAAAAATATATACTTTTTTGGACTTATTTTTAGTATATTGCGTATTGTCGCCAATTTTCTGGACACCTCTTTGAAGCAGAAGTACAGTCGAACTTGGCTGTGAGCCCATCTCTGCTAAGGGACCCCTATGCTGAAGGACCAGTCTCGACAACGCCCATTGGCATTTTTAATTTAGTTTTACCTGCCTTAAGGGATCACCTGTCATAAAGAACCATTCTAACTGGTCCTATGAGTGGTCCCTTAAGATAGGTTCCACTGTATATCCTTGGTGTCATGGAAGGCAGGTACAAGCCAGGATTCTTGCACCAAGAGTTTTCCCCGGGAATATGCAGGGATTGCCTGCTGTTCTATTGCCCCGGGAGACCCGTCTGTATGCCTGCGGTTCTATCCCCCCCCCCCCGAGACCTGTCTGTATGCCTGCTGTTCTATTGCCCCCCGGAGACCTGTGTGTATGGCTACTGTCAATACGAAAGAAAGGTTGAATAGCAGATTTCTTCATAATGAAATAAAGATAATGATGACGATGGTAATTGTCATTATCATTATTTTTACTTTCGATCTCCAACTTTTTGTACAGGGGCACCAGGCAGATAAATTGCTTAAAATATATATATATATATATATATATATATATATATATATATATATATATATATATATATATATATATATATATATATATATATATATATATATATATATATATACATATACATACATACATACATACATACATACATACATACATACATACATACATACATACATATACGTTGGTATATCTGAGACTGAACTACATTCACAATTCATAAAACAGATAAATATAGTAGATTATGAAATACGTACATAAAGACGTATACGAATCATGTTATGTGTACTGTTTACCCCTTATCCATAAGTACTCTGCGTAAACGCCATGTCTTTCCCTTTACTGCTGCTTTCAAACCACGTGCTAGCATCTTTTGTTAACCCATTCCACCCTAATAGAAGACCGAGACAACAGCTTTCCTTGCCGCGCTCTGGGCACATTGCCAAGGAAAGCTGTTGACTGTGGGCATATAATTTGGAAATATCTTCCATGCAAGTTTCATTAAAAAAAATGAAAAATAATCCCTAAAGTTGCAAAAAATACAATTAGTAGACGACATTTATATCAGCACGAAAAAGCATCATTAGGGTGGAATGTGTTTAAAGAAAAGTTTTATAACATGACACCATACGTATTTTGACAAGTAGCAAGGTATTGATAGTGAGTGCCCAGGAGTCGTCGTTTCCGCTCTATACAAGTCTTGATTCTTATGATGTAAAGTTCTTACTTTTTGTACTTCCTCATTTTGGAAATACGAAAAAGTACAAAACTGTCACTTCTCTAAAATAAAGTTTAATTCGGACTTCGACGAAAAAAAAAAAACAAACTATTTCTAAATAATGGGGTAAGACAAGGATACTTAGTCCAATGTTATTCACTTTATTTATTCATGACTTACCATACATTTTCACAGATGGTTGTGGCCCAGTTAATTTATACAAAGAGAAACGTAATTGCGTAACTTGCGCAGACGACCTTGTACTAATTTGTGATAGTGAAAATGATTTACATTGCTGCCTTGGCCAGTTACATTGCTACCTAGGCTAGTTACATTGCTGAGTCGGCTAGTTACATAACTGCGTCGGCTAGTTACATTGCTGCTTAGGCTAGTTACATAACTGCGTCGGCTAGTTACATTGCTGCCTAAGCTAGTTACATTGCTGCCTAGGCTAGTTACATTGCTGCCTAAGCTAGTTACATTGCTGCCTCGGCTAGTTACATCCATACTGGTAAAACAGGAGACTAAACATTAATGTGGAAAATCATAACTCACCATATTTAACAAGGCTCGTAAAACTATTTTAAGGTTTTTCATTTGCAGCCAAGAATTGCGACAACAAGAAGTATACCACTCTTGAGATTGAAATTGCGTCAAACGGAAATTTTGAAGACATAACTTAAAGGCAACTATGTAAAAAAGGAAGTTGTTTCAATGTTGTTTAAAAAAAAACTTAAACAGCGAAAGAGTTGATATTCGGTCATATTAAAATTATTTTGATGAACTTATTGCTCCAATTTTTCTTTATTGATCTGAAATATGGATAGGATATGCAATATCTCCTCCACCTATATTTGCAGGGGCAATGTAACAGGTTATTTGAAGGCTAAGTTTGAAAAACGTATTTTTGAGATTCTTGAAATATATCCTAAGAGTAAATTCGATAGCGTGCAACATAGCAGTACCATGTGAGCTCAGAACTTACGCATGTTTCTTGAAAATATTAAAAAGCGTTTGCAAAAACCTGCTATCGAGTTCGAAATTCTGATCCTGATAAATTATTGTATGATGCTTAAAAGAGTAATTATGAAATTGTATCACCTCACAACTCGAATTGCTAAGTACAATAAAACTACTTTTGCAATATTTTACTAAGAAGATACTCGGCATAATGGTGGTGATAAATTTGGGTCACTTTTTGCATTCAACACACTTCTTCATATCTGTATTATTCCTGTTGAAAAAAAATCTGCAAGCTAGCATCAATATTTTGAAAATTTTTGTATATGTCATTTTTTCACACCCTTGCCCACTCCAGCCGGCCCCAGTGGCGGCATGATGATCTGCTTTACCTAATTAACTTAGCCAATTATCAGGCTCGACCATTACGACTGCTGTGTAAAGCAACTGTTAGCGACTCCCAGCACAATTTGGGATACATTTTTTTCCGTGTAATATACACGGCTCGGGTCTATGCCAGAAAATCGTCTTTACATATATGTTAAACTTAGATACACGCTCCAGAAATTTTACTAACTATAATTTCACATGCGTTAATGCAAAGGCTGTCCGTTCCAGTGCTGCCGAGAGAGCGTAATTTGCATTGGGGCACATCGGTTTTTCGGTTTCTGTCTTCTTCTTCTTCTTCTTCTTCTTCTTCTTCTTCTTCTTCTTCTTCTTCTTCTTCTTCTTCTTCTTCTTCTTCTTCTTCTTCTTCTTCTTCTTCTTCTTCTTCTTCTTCTTCTTCTTCTTCTTCTTCTTCTTCTTCTTCTTCTTCTTCTTCTTCTTCTTCTTCTTCTTCTTCTTCTTCTTCTTCTTCTTCTTCTTCTTCTTCTTCTTCTTCTTCTTCTTCTTCTTCTTCTTCTTCTTCTTCTTCTTCTTCTTCTTCTTCTTTCTCTCTCTCTCTGTCTGTCTCTGTCTCTGTCTCTGTCTGTCTGTCTGTCTGTCTGTCTGTCTGTCTCTCTCTCTCTCTCTCTCTCTCTCTCTCTCTGTCTTTAACTTCACCCCACGGTAAACGTGGTATTATCTTATTCCCCAGAGATTGAGGTAAAGCTGACACGTGTCTTAACTTCAAAAGACAGGCTACGTGTTAGTCAGTACATAAAGGTACCATGCATACCTCTACGGTCAGTACGTCAAGAGCTTACTCCTGTGTTCCCTTCCAGTTCAGAATCCGAAGCACTTTCCTGAATGGAATAGCCTACGTAGCTTGAAAATTCAGGATGAACCGCATATCCCTCTAAATGATCGTCGATAGTGATGTGTCAGAAATAGAACTTTCACGGGGGTAACTCAACAACTTTAGAAGTAAAACAAGGTTTACCCAGATCAGCTGTTCCAGGCATTCCCCCAGGGCCATGTTCATCAGCCTCGGAGGTCACTACTTCACTTCCACTCTCTCGGGGCCCTCAATGTGGCGGCGACGACGCTTCCAGGCAGAGCAGTGATATCAGCAAATTTAATTGATGGTTTCAGGCATTAAATGGAGATTTTTTTTCTTTGAAGATGATGTTGTTGAAGGTGTCCTCTTTGGAAGCACGTAAAGAAAAAGGCTACCTGTCCTTCGGCTTTAAGAACACATTCAAAACTAGGAAAGATGATTTGCTGCATGGCGAATCAGTGTGTGTGTCTTCAAAGCATATTGGTATGGCAATGCACAACCATTCCATAACACAGGGGTAGAGGTTGGAATGGCGTCTCTATCTTTTATTGCTTTGAAGTTATTTAAGATTTAAAATTTCTAATGGTGCTATTTAGAATAATTTAAATTGCTACAACTTTTATTTTTAATTCAGTAGGTGCGCAATGGTCAACAACCCCCTACAAGAAGTTGGAATGACATCTCTATCTATTATAGTGTTAAAGATATACAAGATTGCAAATTTCGAATACTGCAAATTAGCATAATTTACATTATATGCGCAAAGGTCAACAACCCCTAGTAGAAGTTGAAATGACATCTCTGTCATAAAAGTTTTGAAGATATTCAAGTTTTAAAATTTCAAATGCTGCTTATTAGCATAATTTAAATGGCTACAACTTTTGCTTTAGATTCATCACATGCGCAATGGTCAATGACCCCCTAGTAAAAGTTAAAATGACATCTCTATCTTTTATAGTCTTGAAGATATTCAAGTTTTAGAATTTTAAATGCTGCTAATTAGCATAATTTAAATTGGTACAACTTTTGTTTTGAATTCATTGGATGCGCAGTGGTCAATAACCCCCTAGTAGAAGTTGGATTGACATCTCTATCTATTATACTTTTGAAGATATTCAAGATTTAAAATTTCAAATGCCCCTAATTTGCATAATTTTAAACATCTTCATTCCCCTATATAAAAAGTCAAACTCCTTGTATGGAGGTACAGTCATGCCAAGTTTGGAGTTTCTATGTATAATAATGTCAGAGAAAAGTGTCGGACAAATTTGCTGGTAAAGAAGAAAGAAAGAAAGAAAGAAACTAGGAGAGATGATTTGCTGCATAGCAAATCAGTGTGTGTGTCTTCAAAGAATATTGGTATGGTAATGTACAACTATTCCATAATACTGGAGTAGAAGTTAGAATGGCATCTCTATCTATTATAGCTTTGAAGTTATTCAAGATTTAAAATTTCTAATAATGCTATTTAGCATAATTTAAATTGCCACAACTTTTATTTTAAATTCATTAGGTTTGCAATGGTAAACAACCCCCTAGTAGAAGTTCAAATGACATCGCTATCTATAATTGTTTTGAAGATATTCAAGTTTATACATTTTGAATGCTGCTGATTAGCATAATTTAAATGGGTACAACTTTTGCTTCAGATTCATTACATTTGCAATGGTCAATAACCCCCCTGTAGAAGTTAAAATGACGTCTCTATCTTTTATAGTCTTGAAGATATTCAAGATTTAAAATTTCAAATGCTGCTAATAAGCATAATTTAAATTGGTACAACTTTTGTTTTGAATTCATTGGATGCGCAGTGGTCAATAACCCCCTAGTAGAAGTTGGATTGACATCTCTATCTATTATACTTTTGAAGAAATTCAAGATTTAAAATTTCAAATGCCCCTAATTTGCATAATTTTAAACATCTTCATTCCCCTATATAAAAAGTCAAACTCCTTGTATGGAGGTACAGTCATGCCAAGTTTGGAGTTTCTATGTATAATAATGTCAGAGAAAAGTGTCGGACAAATTTGCTGGTAAAGAAGAAAGAAAGAAAGAAAGAAACTAGGAGAGATGATTTGCTGCATAGCAAATCAGTGTGTGTGTCTTCAAAGAATATTGGTATGGTAATGTACAACTATTCCATAATACTGGAGTAGAAGTTAGAATGGCATCTCTATCTATTATAGCTTTGAAGTTATTCAAGATTTAAAATTTCTAATAAAGCTATTTAGCATAATTTTAATTGCCACAACTTTTATTTTAAATTCATTAGGTTTGCAATGGTAAACGACCCCCTAGTAGAAGTTCAAATGACATCGCTATCTATAATTGTTTTGAAGATATTCAAGTTTATACATTTTGAATGCTGCTGATTAGCATAATTTAAATGGGTACAACTTTTGCTTCAGATTCATTACATGTGCAATGGTCAATAACCCCCCTGTAGAAGTTAAAATGACGTCTCTATCTATAATAGTTTTGAAGATATTCAAGATTTGAAATTTCAAATGCTGCTAATAAGCATAATTTTAAACATCTTCATTCCTTTGAATAAATGAGTCAAACTCCTTGTATGGAGGTACAATCATGCCAAGTTTGGAGTTTCTATTTGTAATAGTGTTCGAGAAAAGTGTCGGACAAATTTGCTTGTAAAGAAGAAAGAAGAAAGAAAGAAATAAAAAATTTCAGGAAAAACAAAAAAGCGTGTGTTGACACACACACTTTAACTAGGAAAGATGATTTGCTGCATGGCTAATCAATGTGTGTGTCTTCAAAGCATATTGGCATGGCAATGTACACACAGTTCCATAACACAGGGGTAGAAGCTGGAATGGCATCTCTATTTATTATAGCTTTGAAGTTATTGAAGATTTAAAATTTCTAATGGTGCTATTTAGCATAATTTAAATTGCCACAACTTTTATTTTTAATTCATTAGGTGCGCAATGGTCAACAACCTCCTATAGAACTTAAAATGATATCTCTATCGATTATAGTGTTGACGATATTCAACATTAAAAATTTTAATACTGCTAATTAGCATAATTTAAATTCCTACAACTTTTGTTTTAGATATATTACATGTGCAATGGTCAACAACCCCCAAGTAGAAGTTCAAATGACATCTCTATCTATAATTGTTTTGAAGATATTCAAGTTTTAAAATTTCAAATGCTCCTAATTAGCATAATTTAAATTGCTAAAACTTTTGTTTTAAACTCATCAGATGCACACTGGTCAAACTCCTTGTATGGAGGTACAATCATGCCAAGTTTGGAGTTTCTATGTATAATAGTGTCCGAGAAGAGTGTCGGACAAATTTGCTGGTAAAGAAGAAAGAAGAAAGAAAGAAAGAAATAAAGAAATCGAGGAAAAACAGAAAAGTGTGTATTGACACACACACTTTAACTAGGAAAGATGATTTGCTAGATAGCAAATCAGTGGGTGTGTCTTCAAAGCATATTGGTATGGTAATGTACAACTATTCCATAACACAGGAGTAGAAGTTGGAATGGCATCTCTATCTATTATAGCTTTGAAGTTATTCATGATTTAAAATTTCTAATAATGCTATTTAGCATAATTCAAATTGCTACAACACTTTTATTTTAAATTCATTAGGTGCGTGATGTTCAACAACCCCCTAGTAGAAGTTGGAATGACATCTCTATCTATTATAGTGTTGAAGATATTCAAGATTGAAAATTTCAAATACTGCTAATTAGCATAATTTAAATTGCTACAATTTTTGTTTTAGATTCATTACATGCGTAATGGTCAATAACCCCCCTAGTAGAAGTTGAAATGACATCTCTATCTATAATAGTTTTCAAATTATTCAAGTTTAAAAATTTTAAATGCTGCTAATTAGCATAATTTGAATTGCTACAACTTTAGCTTTAGATTCATTACATGTGCAATGGTCAATAACCCCGTAGTAGAAATTAAAATGACGTCTCTATCTCTAATAGCTTTGAAGATATTCAAGTTTTAAAATTATAAATGCTGCTAATTAGCATAATTTAAGTTGCTACAACGTTTGTTTTAAATTCATTGGGTGCGCAAAGGTCAATAACCTCTAGCAGAAGTTCGAATGACATCTCTATCTTTTTTACTTTTGAAGATATTCAAGATTTAAAATTTCAAATGCCCCTAATTTGCATAATTCTAAACATCTTCATTCCTTTGTATAAAACGGTCAAACTCCTTGTATGGAAGTACAATCATGCCAAGTTTGGAGTTTCTACGTATAATAGTGTTCGGGTCGTTCGAGAAAAGTGTCGGACAATTTGCTGGTAAAGAAGAAAGAAAGAAATAAAGAATTTCAGGAAAAACAAAAACGTATGTGTTGACATACACAGTTTAATAAAGAACTCGAGGAAAAACAGGAAAGTGTGTGTTGACACACACACTTTAATTAAAATCAGAAGTTAAGATGGAAAACATATTTGATAGTGTTAAAGAATGTAAATGAAAGGAAAAAAATTAACTCGGTTCACAATAATTGCAAAGGTATACATAAGAGGAAAAGTTTCCAAAGATCACAGAATTTGTTATTTGGAGATAGACGGTGAATGTCATTATGTTCTAAATTGTAACAAGTTCAGAGAAGCCAGACAGATATAATTTGATACTGTGGGCGAATGTTTTGTTCATTTTTGAAGTCTGACTTCCGAAAACAAATTTCTACAACTTATGAAATGTGATGAGATTGAAATAAGTTGGAAAATTCATGAAAGAAGCCGCAAGATAATAGTAATATACAAGAGGTCTTCATATAGGCACTGTGCCTGCCAATTGTTTAGCTAATAAAATATGTTTATGCCAAGTGTAATATACATTTCAGATAAGCAAACTTTTTTTTCTACTTTGTTGTCAGAAATGTAATGTATTGTAAAGCAGCGATGTATTTTTGTGTTGTACTATATTAACTAACAAATTACCATGTACGTATATGTAAAATGGTGCAGTTAAATAACACCATTCATGTATTTAAATTTTTATACAAAGAAATGGGCCTTCACACTGTTAATTTCATGGAAAACGTTTGATTAAATTTATCTCAACTTAATTAGTTGGATTAAATTTCTCTCAACATAACCCATTGTACACGGTAGGCAAGTTCTCTTGAAAAAAAAAGCCCGGAATCTTCCAAACCTACATTTGTCAGTATTTTATTGATTTTTTGCATGTATGGCCCAGCGCTGTAGTTCTGATTTCAATAATTAACTTGTAAGTTCATGAAACCTTTTTTACAAAGATGTGTGTCGTCAAGATCACTGTATACACTTCGGTAACATTTGTTGATAGATCTTTCGATAAGGACATTTAAAACAACCAATATTGCTAGTTTGAACCGATATAAGAATAGGTACATGAATGTTGTTAAGGTTAAATTGGTTTAAGCGTGGGCTTGTTAATATCATTAACTTTTTTCGCTTCTCTTTTACATGGAATGGTGTTTTGACAGCTAGTATTTCATATATCATGACTAATTTGTGCATGCTTTTAGGTCACTCAAAAGTCCTTGTTTTACCATAATAAAATTCTAATATTTGGAATCATGTCTTCTGGTGGCCTTTTGATGTAAGCATGCTTTTGAGGTTTAGGAATGCATGGATTCTTTTGTGGCCAAATATGGTACTGAACTTTTACTACGGAATTAATTGAGGTTTGGATAAAAAAAATAAGGATTATGGTGTATTACCTTCGGACGAAAATGACTATTTTGCAGTTTTAAAAAAATATTTGACATGGTAATGGTAAAGACTATCTGTCTGTCAAAAAAACATGCTGATAGGCCACTTGCCAAAATTGCTGTGTGGCTCTTGTGTGCAGGATGGTGCGCTATATGTGCAGCTGACATAACATTGATGGCCAGGTATGAAGCAAAACTGTGTGATATGTCAAGTTTGGCCATTCAGTTCGTGTCTAAGTGGGACATGGGATCTAATTATTCCAAATCAAGTTATGGTAATTGGTAAACGGAATTTTAGTTTTAGTGTGGGAGACATGGACGTTAATATTTATGGACAATGTATACTAACAGTCAATGCAAACACACAGTATACTGTATTTCCATAAACCACCCATTCTATCATAAAAGGACCTATTCCATATTTTTACAGGAAGCTAGAAGGTTCAAGTGCATTGAGGCGTGGCATAGAGTGGTTATTGCTTAACGTTTTTTTTCTTCAGTGTCATGCAATATCAAACATCACATCTCAGAAGCATGTATGACCACCGCCTGTAGTGTTTGTATGGTTACCACCAATAGTGTTTGTATGGTCACCACCAATAGTGTGTGTGGCCACCGCCAGTTGTGTTTGTATGGCCACCGCCAATAGTGTTTGTATGGCCACCACCAGTAGTGTTTGTATGGTCACCACCAATAGTGTGTGTGTGGCCACCGCCAGTTATGTTTGTATGGCCACCGCCAATAGTGTTTGTATGGCCACCACCAGTAGTGTGTGTGGCCACCACCAGCAGTGTTTGTATGGCCACCGCCAATAGTGTTTGTATGGCCACCACCAGTAGTGTGTGTACAGCCACAACCAATAGTGTTTGTGTGGCCACCACCAGTAATGCTTGTATGGCCACCACCAATAGTGTTTGCGTAGCCACCACCAGTACAGTTTGTATGGCCACGACCACTAATGTTTGTATGGCCTCCACCAGTGATGTTTGTATGGCCAGCAGCAGTAATATTTGTATGGCCAAAACCAGTCGTGTTTGTATGGCCACCACCAATAGTGTTTGTATGGCCACCACCAGTAGAGTAGTGTTTGTATGGCCACCATCAGTAGTGTTTGTATGGCCACCACCAGTAATGTTTGTATGGCCACCACCAGCAGTGTTTGTATGGCCACCACCAGTAATGTTTGTATGGCCACCACCAGTAATGTTTGTATGGCCACCACCAATAGCGTTTGTATGGCCACCACCAGTAATGTTTGCATGGCCACCACCAGCAGTGTTTGTGTGGCCACCACCAGTTATGTTTGTATGGCCAGCAGCAGTAATGTTTGTATGGCCAGAACCAGTAGTGTTTGTATGGCCACCACCAAAAGTGTTTGTATGGCCACCATCAGTAGAGTAGTGTTTGTATGGCCACCAGTAGTAATGTTTGTATGGCCACCACCAATAGTGTTTGTGTAGCCACCACCAATACAGTTTGTATGGCCACCACCACTAATGTTTGTGTGGCCTCCACCAGTGATGTTTCTATGGCCAGCAGCAGTAATGTTTGTATGGCAAAACCAGTCGTGTTTGTCTGGCCACCACCAAAAGTGTTTGTATGGCCACCACCAGTAGAGTAGTGTTTGTATGGCCACCACCAGTAATGTTTGTATGGCCACCATCAGTAGTGTTTGTATGGCCACCACCAGTAGTTTTTGTACGGCCACCACCAGTAGTGTTTGTATGGCCACCACCAGTAATGTTTCTATGGCCACCGTCAGTAGTGTTTGTATGGCCACCACCAGTAGTGTTTGTATGGCCACCACCAGTAATGTTTGTATGGCCACCACCAGCAGTGTTTGTATGGCCACCACCAGTAATGTTTGTATGGCCACCACTAATACTGTTTGTATGGCCACCACCAGTAGTGTTTGTGTGGCCACCACCAATAGTGTTTGTATGGCCACCACCAGTAATGTTTGTATGGCCACCACCAGCAGTGTTTGTATGGCCACCACCAATAGCGTTTGTATGGCCACCACCAGTAATGTTTGTATGGCCACCACCAGCAGTGTTTGTATGGCCACCACCAGTAATGTTTGTATGGCCAAAACCAGTAGTGTTTGTATGGCCACCACCAAAAGTGTTTGTATGGCCACCATCAGTAGAGTAGTGTTTGTATGGCCACCAGCAGTAATGTTTGTATGGCCAGTACCAGTAGTGTTTGTATGTCCAACACCAGTAGTTTTTGTACGGCCAGCACCAGTAGTGTTTGTATGGCCACCATCAGTAGTGTTTGTATAGCCACCACCAGTAGTGTTTGTATGGCCACCACCAATAGTGTTTGTATGGCTAACACCAGTAGTGTTTGTATGGCCACCACCAGCAGTGTTTGTATGGCACCACCAGTAATGTTTGTATGGCCACCACCAGTAGTGTTTGTATGGCCACCACCAATGGCGTTTGTATGGCCACCACCAGTAGTGTTTGTATGGCCACCACCAGCAGTGTTTGTATGGCCACCACCAGTAATGTTTGTATGGCCAGCAGCAGTAATGTTTGTATGGCCAAAACCAGTAGTGTTTGTATGGCCACCACCAAAAGTGTTTGTATGGCCACCATCAGTAGAGTAGTGTTTGTATGGCCACCAGCAGTAATGTTTGTATGGCCAGTACCAGTAGTGTTTGTATGGCCAACACCAGTAGTTTTTGTACGGCCAGCACCAGTAGTGTTTGTATGGCCACCATCAGTAGTCTTTGTATGGCCACCACCAGTAGTGTTTGTATGGCCACCACCAATAGTGTTTGTATGGCTAACACCAGTAGTGTTTGTATGGCCACCACCAGCAGTGTTTGTATGGCACCACCAGTAATGTTTGTATGGCCACCACCAGTAGTGTTTGTATGGCCACCACCAATGGCGTTTGTATGGCCACCACCAGTAGTGTTTGTATGGCCACCACCAGCAGTGTTTGCATGGCCACCACCAGTAATGTTTGTATGGCCAGCAGCAGTAATGTTTGTATGGCCAAAACCAGTAGTGTTTGTATGGCCACCACCAGTAGTGTTTGTATGGCCACCACCAGTAGAGTAGTGTTTGTATGGCCACCAGCAGTAATGTTTGTATGGCCAGCAGCAGTAGTGTTTGTATGTCCAACACCAGTAGTTTTTGTACGGCCAGCACCAGTAGTGTTTGTATGGCCACCATCAGTAGTGTTTGTATGGCCACCACCAGTAGTGTTTGTATGGCCACCACCGATAGTGTTTGTATGGCTAACACCAGTAGTGTTTGTACGGCCAGCACCAGTAATGTTTGTATGGCCAACACCAGTAGTGTTTGTATGTCCACCACCAGTAGTGTTTGTGTGGCCAACACTTATAGTGTTTGTATGGCCAACACCAGTAGTGTTTGTATGGCCACCACCAGTAGTGTTTGTATGGCTAGCACCAGTAGTGTTTGTATGGCCACCACCAGTAATGTTTGTAATTGACTTGTCCTCAGAAATCTGCCTCGCAGATGGAGCAGTCTTATATATCTTCTGCTTAGTAATTCTTCCATATCACTGACGTAACCTGTCGTCAATGGAACATTTTGCTAATGACGAGTAAGCATCCTGCTTGTTGATTGTGGGGTAAACAAAACCCATTTGATGGGCTACCTCTGAATAGGAATAACCAGCCTGTATCATTCATGAGGAGTGGTGGTAATTAACACTTGTGAATCGTGGCATCGTGCCATGTGGAAGTGTCTTTTCTGCAGTTTTCTAGCAGCCTTTATATAGGGCATGGAAGCCATTTTTAATTATGGCCCCACAAATGAAAACTTATGATAGGTCGGTGCCTTTGGGTGAAATTATGGAATATGTGTCCAGATGAAAGGAGTGTGTAAAGAAAACGTTGCTTGATTAGTTCACATCCAGGGTCACTAAGGACTTCTAATGTAATATTCAAGCAGAGCTATGCCTTCTGCAAAAAATGTATTGAAGAAAAATACATGTGCATTGTCATTGACTTTAAGTATATATGAAACATTAAACCTTACATACATAAAATATCGGCTGTAAATACCACCATGTCAAAGGCCTTGCTTATACCTAAAAATGCTAGCAACGTTTGTTTCCTTATTAATTTCCCCAGACTACATAATTACCTTAATGCGAGATATTGATCTTCAAATCTGCAACCCGTACAGTATGCTCCATTGTGTTCTCCAAGAAAATAGCTCTCCTCGATGTATATCATAGATAATATAAACCATTTATAAACATGTTTTCAATTATTTCAGATATCATCAAGTGATAACCCAATTCCAATCATGATCAATAAGGGCTGATTCTTCTGTAAACCAGCTTTTGCACTTGTATGACAGATTCTCAAATGATTTACATGAGCAAAAAGAAATACGCGTGATATTTATTGACATCTCTAATGCCTTTGACATAGTGTGACACGAGAATCTGTTGCGTAAATTGGAAAATAAAACAGGGTTGTCAGGTTCATTATTATCATGGTTTAGAAATTCTTTGTACGATAGACAACAATGAGTGGTTATCAATTGGCAAAGCTCCTCTTGGGTAAGGTCGAAGCAGGTGTGCTATAAGGATCCATACTAGGCCTCCTCTTATTTTTTATTTATATTAACGATTTGGTCGATGTTGTACACTGTAACACAAAAATATTTGCAGATGAAGTTACACTATTTCTTGAGGCAAACATCCCACAAATAGCAGCTGATGTAGCTAACGCTGATCTACTCAACATCCAAAATTGGGCTGAAAATAGATGGTTACCTTTAATATAACTAAAACAAAAAGTATGCTAATTTCCCTTACACTTCTGGCGCAAAATCACGAAAATCCTCTTTTTGGTACTTCTATTGGTGACTCTGTTAACAAGCACATGCATTTAGGACTCATTACTTGAAATGATCTAACTTGGAGTAGCCGCATAAATACCGTTGTCGAAAACGGCACAAAACTTGTCAATATTATGAGGAATGTACAAAATTGACCTCAGAGATCTGCACTCAAAACAATTTACCTATCTTTTATAAGACCTATACTGGAGTATGCTGATGTTGTATGCTCAAATTGTACACATGCTGAACAGCAGTTACGAGGATCAGTCTAACTGGCTGTTGCCTGGGTTATGACGAGAACTATGAATAGGACACCCACTGTCCAACTGTATATTGAAACTGAAAGAATGAATGAATGGAATTTATTTGGTCTCATCTTACAGTCGAGATATACATTGATATACGATTTTCTAAAAATCCGTGGACACTGCATTAAGACTGCAACGAGTCGCTGCCATGCAGGCCACCATAAAATGTTACACTTAAATGAAAATTTGTCATGACAATTAAATTTAAACCATAACCATGATATGGCAGTGTTTACTTAAGTATACTATTTAATCAAGTGTCATTTTAGTGTTATTTAATATATACATTCAAGTCAAAATAATGTACATGTAAATGATGACATCAAGATAAATTTGGCATTGGAGGTCCAAATATAACAATTATCAATATTGCAGATAGATTGATAGTTGTTAGTGATGAATTTTATTGCATAACTTATGCAGGAATGAGTATTTATTTCATTTATGACTGAGTCTGTCACATACTTTTCATTAACTAAAATAAGTATCTTTTACCTTATGCATGATCTACTTATTTTAATATTGGTGAGGGAAATTTGTATTGTAGGGTTTCAGTGAGGAATATCATGAATTGTTTCATTTTATCTTTCTGGTCTTATTACGGGAGTTCTTTTTGGTCCCTCATTTTGTTGAGTTTGATTATATGCAAGATTTCTAAAGTAAATAGGCCATATTTTATTTGTGTACTTGTAAAAAGTTAAACACGATAAATTAGATAAATCATTAAAGTTTAACAGTTCGAGTTTCTTTTTTATTAAATAGAGGGGCTGTGTGCAATTATATTTACTGTTAATAAATATCCTCAGTGCCTTCTGTTGCAGCGTTATTAGTCTACTGCAAGAATGAAAGCCCCATACAGTGATTCCATCATTCAAATGAGCTACAAAAAGGATGCATTACATATTGGACGTAAAATGTTATTTGGAAGTAAGTTCTTGAGTTTCGACAATAAGCCACAGATGCGAGATAGTTTATTGGATTTATAGTTTACATGCTCGTTCCAAGTAAGATTTTGATCGATTATGACACCCAAGAACTTGAATGTATCAACTATTTCTACTGGATGGTCGTTTATGATGATTTTGGGTATTTGACAACAAATGCACCAACAGCAGCAGATAAATCATTTATGTAAATGAGAAACAGAGTCTGTCCTAAAACTGATCCTTGGAAAACACCTGTGGTTATCTCAAGAGATGTGTGTTTTACTACCTCTACTCCAACAAACTGTGACCTACAAGTACAGTAATTTTTAAATAGTTTAAGTCATCATTCTTAATATCACATGCCCCAGTTTATTTAGAAGTTTTTTATGATCTATTATATCAAAAGTTTTGGACAAATTAAAAAATATGGCTAAGGGCATTTTTCTTTTTTCAAATCATTGTTTATTCTATCAACAAGCTCCAATACTGCCGCTTCAGTGAAGTGTTCTTTTCTAAATCCATACTGGCGATCATTAAATAGTTCTTTATCAACAAAATACTGGTAGATTTGAGCCGCTCTTTCAAATAACTTTGAAATCATACGCAGAAGTTATACTGGTATATAGTTGTTTAAGTCGTGTTTGTCCTCGTTTTTGAAATTGAAATTATCTATGCAATTTTAAGCTTATCAGGAAATATTCCACAATTTAGAGACTGATTCATAGATCATCTTAATGGTCTGATTAATGCGTTAGAACTCAATTTAAAAAGAATTATTAAAATGTCATCAACACCAGCGCTTTTCTTTGGTTTTAAATAATATATTATTATCTTGACGAGAAATTCGCTCACTTGGCTAAATTTAAATGTCGATTGAACATTGGTTGTCTCTCAATATGTGCGGAAAGACCTTTGGTCTTCAGTATTCATTTTGTTTGCTAGATTTTGGCCAATTGTGATAAAGAAGTCATTTAAATATGTTGCTATGTATTGTGTACTTGAAATCTATTTGGATCCATATTTACATATTTAGGAAAATCCTTATGCATCTTGGACATATTTTACACGTCTTTTGCTTTTCGTATCAAAGTTCGAAGTTCTGAGTTAGAGTCGTTCAGATTTTGGACATATTCGTTACAATTGTTGTCAACTGGGGAAAGTGAATTAGTTTTTGTACAGCATGTCTCTATATTTTATATTTTTTGTACAGCATGTCTCTATATTTTATATTTTTCAAAATGTTTTGTGCTATCCATTTAGATTTCTTGTGTTGATATTTATTAAATTCAATTCGCTTAAAGGAACACAGAAGTCTCAATATATTATACATTGTTTTGAAGCATGTGTAATTATGAACAAATACCTAAATTTATCTCCCTTGTATGTCGAAATTTCAAAAAGTAATTTAATGTGGCAGTATATGCTGAACATGTGTGGACGCTTCCGTAGCCTGAGGCGGTCCAATGCAACCTCCCAATCAGAATGCTGTAATCAGCCGACCAACCATCAATTGTGTTTTTAAATGATTCCAATGACAACACGACAACAAACTTTAGGGGGCAGTCAAACAATCATACATGTAGCTATTACACTCACTGCAATGATGCCCATTCCTCTGGACCAGGCTATGTGATTGCAAAACTGTGGCAAATGTTTTTCTCACATTCCAAAAGATGTTACGCTGACAATAGCCAATTTGTTGTTCTTGTTGATGACCAGTCAATTGCAGTGAGGCAGTAAGTGTGAGCAGGGACCTGTTCTGAATAGCAAGTCCCAGGTGTGAGTCTACAAATCACTCAAGCCAAATACCCCCCCCCCCCCCAAAATGTCCCAGAGATTCCTGGGAAAATGTATTCACTTTAATATGGAATATGGTAACCATAACCATGCATCTTTACTTCGACAATTTCATTGGGGAACAAACCATGAAGAAAGCTTTGTATGCCAAATTTAAAAAAAAAAAAAAAAAACCACCCTACAGCTTGGATGTGAAAAAAATGTATATACTGTCACATGCAATTGACATTCCCATGATCCTCTCTCAAGCCACCGCTTTCTTCTCCCCTGGGATGCCACTGAGCGTAATTAGGCAGATTTCAAAGTACACCCAACATTAAAATGGGAATTTTTAGGACCTGCTTTTACATTTGATTTTATCATTTTCACACATACGTTACTAACATAAACCCTCCCAAAATACAATATATAATGGGACTTCAGTGTTCCTTTAAGAGGAAAGTATTTTTCTCTATAGGAATACGAATTTACTTGTTAATTGTTGATCAAAAGTTACTAGTGGTTAAGCATCTGGGCTATGGTCAAATATTGAGTTCCAGTTGGTATTATAAATATCGTTAATGTATTTATTGCATTGCCTGAAAAGGCCCTATATTTTATATGTTTCTCTTTATGGTGATCAAAATATGCAGTAATGTTACTTGTGGAGATTGTTGCCACATGATAAGATATTGTGTGTACTAGTATCCTAGTTTGTACAGGAATAGATGTATTATTTTTTTTTGCTACACACACACATAAGCAGTAAGTGTTGCGTTTCTTGCAAAGAATGTGGTGCGAAAAGTAACATTTGGGAGTAAACTCTGTCCAGTGATATATTGTCAAATTTTTGGTATTCAGTGTAATGATTTATCTTCAACACATCAATATCGTAATCCCCTGATATTAGATTTTTTGCGCTGTGAGCCATTTCATTAATAGTGGGGCAGAATTCGTCTAAAATGAATTGGTTGACGCATGGTTGTTATTTCCTTTGGGTGGCCGACATATGTTACATATTTGTATCACTATATGGTTGTCACTTCTACCTCAATAGACAATCCTTCTCAAGTTACATATTTATTTAGGTTATGTTGTTCTTCAATGTCAAGATCACACTTAACTTATGCTATTAGACCACTTTTTTTGGAACAACTATACAATGTACATGCTGCAGAGAAATGCATTACACATACATCTCAATATACAACACACCTTGAATCTCCAAAGTTCACAGTGCGGCAATCACACTGTCAACGGGTAGAAGACAAGTGGAAAGATTAATCGGTTTATGGCTAATGCAGCGTGCTGCATCGTGACCTGTGGTTTTGTACCAAATCTGCTGATGTCACAACCAGGAGGGATCACCAATTGTTTCAATCTGTACAACACTCTTCCGTGTTTTGTTAGAGTGGATCCTTGGGTAATTTTTAAGTTGGAAATAGCCTAAAGACAATTTAGAAAGGAATGGCCCAAATGTATATATAATTTGAACCTTTTAAAATAAGAATCGGGGGGGGGGGGGGGAGGGAGGGTAAAGGGTGTGTATGTAATTGGAGACATGTCATGCTGTGTGCGTCATTCCGAAGTGCAACTTTAGGTGAAGAGCAGAGAATATGGAAATATTAGTGACTTTGTCTCAGGACATTCATGACACAGAATGTCTAGGTTTTAATGCATATCTATTAACTTTTTACCCCATTTGCATAGTGACATGTAATTAAATCTGGGGCGAACCTTGATATTCTGTTTTCCTTGGAGTTCGTTCTTTCTTTCCCGCTATCCGGCGTTTTTCTCTGACGCGGCGACAACACTTTGAAAATTTGTAGAAACATTGAATTTGTGATGAAGATCCCTATCTTGAAGAATCAGATGTTCAAAGTTATGCAAATTAGGGGCAATTAAACCTTTCTAGCTTCCAAACCAAAGCAGAGTGTAACAAAGTGCCCTTTGAGCCAGCAATTAATTTCATTTAATTACTTAAATCACACGACTTATGCTTTACAGTAACTGTGTTCATTTACCTCTTTTATTTTGATCAAGGTAATGATTACTGAATTGTCTTCCGTTAATTTGTAGCAACTGCTATGGTTTTTCTCATGTTTATGCACGCACTGTGGGCCAAGCTGACGAGACCCCGCCCTATAAATTTTCCTTATCCATTTTAAGGCTTAGAAATCCAGTCAGTACAAGTTAAGCAACCACAACATTTGAACTTCTTTCATAATATATCTACGTTATATTAATTCCTTCTATACTTCTTCCTTTTCAGGTATTCTCTACTTAGTAAGAGGAAAATGCTAGTGTTCACGTGACTGCAATTCAATTTATCTTCTCTTGCATGGGGCGATCTCGTCATAGTTGGGCTTGGCGATACCACGAATCTACATATGCTGTGTAGTTTGTAAAGAACAATATACCATATATCTATAACATGTAAGTTGCCTCAGAGTCTTCCATTTTTATTAACACAACACAACCAAAAGTACTATTGTCACATTGGGAATATCCCATTGATATAAGAGAGACACGAAAATTCAAAGTTATACATATACGTTTGTCACACCTGTCAATGTAGTGGACAATAAACAAAAATTGTCTGATTTTAAATTATGTTAACCAGGCGCATTGGAAAATTTAAATATTGAATACCCTTAAGACTATTATAGAAAGAGGTGTGGTTCAAAATTCAATTGGTAAGTTTGTGAGATAATCACATCCAAAGAACCAGGGACCAAAGTTGTTGCGTTTTGATTTATGCAAATAAGGTAAATACACAAAATTTATAAATTTGAATATCTTAAAAAGTATGCTTTTAGATGCCTCTCCAATTTCAGTCTATAGGTTGATGATAAAGCTCCATCCAATGAACCACGAACCAGAGTTGTATCATTTCAATGTATGAAAATAATTTAAGCAAATTAGGCCAATATACAAAATCTAAATTTTGAAAGTCTTATAGAGATGCAATTCCAAGTTTAATTTATGGGTTTATGACGTTGCCGTATCTAATGAACCATGAACCAAAGTTGCAGCATTTAGTTTATGCAAATTTACTAAATATACAAAATGTAAGTTTCAAATGTTTTAAAAAGTATTATAGCTGGAGATGCATTCCAACTTCAATTTACCGGTTTATGATAACTGCATCCAATGAACCACGAACCAATGTTGTCCATTTTCATTTAAGCAAATTAAGCAAATTCCCATTGAACACAATACATGCCAGAATATCCCCCAAACTGTTTCCAGAATGAGAAATATACTGAGCTGATTTACTTGATAAGATACTTTCGTTGCACCCAGAGATTTGCTTGCAAATCTATCTTTTCTAGTTTGTTTATTTAGTGTGCAGTGGTTCCGATCTACAATCACGTCTTTGCGCTAATATCGAACCATAATGTACAAGTAATACCCTTTGCTTAACCTGTACGACATTTTTTTTAAAGAAAACTTGTTTTTCCGACTTATACAGTGAAGAGAATGAAAAGGTTAAGGAAAAGCTTCTTGCTGTATTCGCTTGCCCGATTTTGTTCACAATTGGTAGGGATGTACCGTGACACAGTGTACACGAACTTGCTTTACTAGAGCCCCAGTCACACTATAACGATTTTTATCACGGATTATCATGGATCTGCCTACTTTAACCTTCCGTGATGAAATGTGATTAATCCGTGAAGAAGTCTGTCATGATGCTTCATGATCCCTGGTGCTCCCTGATGATCCAGCGATGGCGACAGAAGTTGTGCACTGTTCAAATCTTCCGTGGCGCACCACGAAATGTTCAAACGGTATAGTCAGGCAGCCAGATAGCTATACCCTGCACCGACTGATAAAAGTTTTTTTCTTATTGTATTTTACATCTCTGTGACCTCCATAATGGATATCAGGCGGATGTCAACAGGATATCCTTGAGCATTTTGAGAAATCCAATATGGCTGCCAAGATGGCTGCCGAGACATCCAAGAAATGTAAATTCCCAACCAATTGGCCTAGAATAGCAAGTAATACGTCCTTTTCAACTAAATTTGCTACGGTAAATCCATTTCTAGGGTTATTTGAGTCATATGAGGTCATGAATCATGCCCAAGGTCAGGTTCAAGGTCAATAGCCACTGCATGCCCACTCCATCCCCTATGTTTCACTGGACTCACCGTGGTAGTAGAATCTCATTTGGAATACTATTCATGTTGCTGTTTTTACTCATAATAGCAGTATTTTTGGCATAATTATTTGGAAGAAATTGGATTACCTTTTCACTTGCCTAGTACCCCCACAGTTGCAAAAGCGACCAGCTACAATGAATGAACCTCCCTCTCCCCCTCACCACAACGAGCTATGCCACATTATCATACTAACGTTTACCCGTCTTTCACCCATCTCTGCGAGGGCAATGTGAGTATAGACACTATTAGTCAGGCAGCCAGATAGCTATACCCTGCACCGACTGATATAGCTTTTTTTTTTATTGTATTCTACATCTTTGTGACCTCCATATTGGATATCAGGTGGATATCAACATATAGGAACATCTGCTTTGCAACCCATTTCTCTCCTTTCTACTCTTGAATAAGCTCTTCTCTTAGAAGAGGTTTCATGGAAATAACCTTAGGACCTAGCCATACCTCACTTGGGGAAGTCGCCACATGGAGTTGGGGGGTTCCCCTTAGTGAGTGACGACAGATGCGCATATGTCGTCTAGCTGGTACATACTGATGGTGTTCTCCTTGGACCTTCCGAAAACGTTGAATAACATAAATTTCATTTATTGGTGATTATTAATGCTGTCAACAACATATAACTGATATGTTCAATTATCGAGTAACTGTATAGCTGTTAACAGAGTACACCCCATTCTTCATCTGCGCAGCAATGAATTGGTCTTAAGTCTTGAACAATGCAGTTCAACTACTGTAGTCCAATGCAGAGACCCAGACAGTGGTGTGAAGTGCGCTCCCTGCACCTGTCTGAGGGGCTTAGAGAAGTGTCTTATTATATATACCCATGGGGTCTCATGGGGGAAAAGTTTTAAAGGTCAGAAACAGTTGTAAGGTTGCAAATTGCGAGGGCACAAACACTTCTTATATTTTCGCTCTCGGGACTCCTCTAAAAGAAAAATATTGTGATTTTATGATACAAAGTACATTTGCATGTCAGTAAAACTTTTAATTTATACCTGTATACATTGTTGCTTATCGTATATACATTAATAGATAGTAGTTGAGCATCAGTGTGCTTTACAGTTATGCAAGCTTGTTGGGACTCATTTGGCCTCCATTAAACCCACTGCAGATGGGAGACTGAATGGCACTCCCAATAGGGCTAATAACTAAGGTCACACTGCATGGATCATGTTGGTATTTTACAAACTCGTGACTACTTGTGTAAATAATGTAGAGATGAATGCTTTGTTTTAACTTTTAACTTCTTGGCCTGACGAGGTAGCACATCTCATTTATTGATAGATGGAGTGCATGGAACATATAATCCTAAGGATAACAGGGAGTTCTTGTGCTATAAAATATATGCAAGGTCAAGCCAGTGCGTATTAATTATATCCCCATATTATTCTTTATTTGTTCCTGTTGGCGGCCACGTTAATTACTTAAAATCATTTGTGTCGTCTGAAGGATGCAGTGGTCATTTTGTTATTTCAAGGACCAGTTAAAGATTTACATCTACCGTTGGTCAGGTTTGCTGGTATCTAGGAGAATCCATAATTATGATGACATAACAGGTCACGGACGCAATGCCGATATGCACTGTTTTCTGTAATGCTTAACACATAACTGTCGCCCATGGGTTTGCATCTTCATGTGTGTTTTTAAAGGTACTTAATGAAAGTAAATTATTTGTCTTTACACTGAACCGAATCCACTTGTGTGGACAACTGTAGTTTGTATATTCTATACTAAAAATATACTGGTGAGTTTGAGTACAAGTCCGGGATGGATAGAGTACCTTAGCCTTTACTAGCAATCTGTCTAGATGAGATTTGCTCTGAATAACTATACAACTGCTAATGCTAATGTGGCATCCCCTTGTGCAACAAACAGTTCATATATACTTTACTATTGTCAGTAAAATAAACAAGTAGCCACTGACGCTAGCCATATCCCCCACCCACAGTAATCATGGACAGATGGACGGACGGACGGACACACGGACGGTGCCCATTACCATATCCCCTCTAAGGTCTACCCACCATAAAAAAATCAAAGGGCTGGCATCAATAATTTAGAAGACATGGCCCTAACAAAATTTGTATTGTATCTTGAGCTTGCTTAATGAACTTTGTTAATTAATTAATTAATGGAAGTAATTAGCCACAGAAAACAATGCGTATGCACACCTACTACCTAAGGTCTACACACCATAAAAAATTCAAAGGGCTAGCATTAATAGTTTAGAAGATATGGCCCAGACAAAATTTGTCTTGCTTAACGAACTTTGTTAATTAATTAATGCAAGTAATTAGCCACACAAAACAATGCCTATGCACACCTACTACCTATGGTCTATCCACCACAAAAAATTCAAAGGGCTAGCATAAACAGTTTAGAAGATATGGCCCGGACAAAATTTGTCTTGCTTAACGAACTTTGTTAAATAATTAATTAATGCAAGTAATTAGCCACACAAAACAATGCCTTTGCACAGCTACTACCTAAGGTCTACCCACCATAAAAAAATTGAAGAGGTAGCATTAAAATAGGGAAGATATGTGCCGGACAAAATTTGTTTTAGTATATTTACATATCGTGGTGACCCAAATATTTGACCTAGTGACCTAGTTTTGCTTTATGACACTTTCTTAGACTAAGCTTCACATTTGTGTAACATTTCATGACTCTAAGTAAAAGGACAAAAAAGTTATGGCCCGGACAAGATTTTTCATACATATGTATTCTGTGACCCAGATATTTGACCTAGTGACCTACTTTTGGCACACCATACACCTCTATCCTAGGAAGTACAAACACATTAAATTTGGTAGCTGTGGGTGTTATGGTGTTGGAAATATGGCCCGGAGAAGCTTCGGACGGAAGGACAGATGGACGGACGAGGTGCAAACCTATAGTCCCCCACCAAGTGGGCGGGGGACTAAAAAGGGGCATATACCTGAACAATATGTCTTTTTGTATTACCCGCCCAGATGGTCGGGTACAGGTGGTTTGGAAAAAAGGGTACATGTCATTTACTGTTGTAATGGAGGAGTGCTGAATGACTTCTCCCACTGGTGGGCCATGTGCTAGTAACCTCTGGCCCTGTTTGGTATTAGTGGAATAACCAACAAAACAGAGTTTTGATTCATGCTGTCATGTATCAAAACTTTAAAAAACGGTGGACGTGTGTAAAGATTTGAAGTGAAATTTTATGATAATTAACTTGGCATGTGGGATTTTGTTTCAGTAGTTTTTGAAGTTCTACTTGCAAGTTATCACCTTGAATTTTACTGGCTTGCAGTGGCTTCTATAATATTTTGCAATCTGTCTCCTTCACTCTGGCTCACCTGAATTTAATCATTGTCAGAGCAATGGTAGCAAAATTTCAACAAACATTTTTCATCCATTTTTTTATTTGTACTGAGCGTCCATCACCAATGAAGCACTCATACTACTCAACTCCTGTTCTACACTATGCTACTTTGCTATTCACAACATCATAACTCCTGTAGATGTCTTCATATCTGTAACACATACTATCAGTGAATTAACACTGTAGAAGCTCAGCAGTTGCGGGTAGAGGAAAGCTAGAAATATGGTAAAAATAGCCATCTTATCAGACACAGAAGCCTAACAAAAACGTTATACCCTGTGCCCTTGGAAACTAGGTCAAGGTCAAAAAGATATATGCACCTCAAGTAATCCAAAGTGATAACAATAACACTTAGTGGAGATACCTATAAGCAGTGGTTCATGATATAGCTTGTTCACAAGATGTGGGATGGACAGATGGGTGGACAAACACACTCACACACATGCACCGATGGTCAGACAAGCTGAAAACAGTAAACCATCCCACATTTCATTTCTGGGGGCATCACAATTGATTTCCTATGAAAAATTTAACTCAAAAATGGTATTGCTTGCAATTCTAGGCACATTAGTTAAAAAGTTATTGGGGCACCGGCTGCCATCTTGGCAGCCATCTTGAATTTCTCAGATTGCTCAAGGATATCTGCTTGATATTCATTACAGAGTTCCTAAGGATATATAATCAAGTGAGAAAAAAACTTTATCAGCCGGTGCAGGGTTAGACCAAAAAACCAGCTTTGGCTGCCTGACTAGTAGCACGTCTCTAACTCAACCTTCAATTACATGTACCGTAATGCAGCCTTGAAATACCTTGATGCAAGCCTGCGTATTTGCCCTGCTTCCCCGTACATGAAAACGCCATTCTCCCTGGCATTCCTTGAGTAACCGCAACATCTGTGCACTGCCTGCTTTTATAGTGATCTCTCACGTCACATTCACAGAACTGTGGGAATCCATAATGCTTACGTAACATTATACTACACTGCCATGCTGATACCGTATCCAACCATGACAAGCCGTCTGCCGCCGGCATCATCCCCAGCCGTGCCATGGCAAACCCTCAGTGTCCCTTATCTGGCCGTCAGAAAACTGCATTAAAACCTTGCTAACAACGCCAACAACCGTGGGACACCTCCCCCCCCCCCCCCCACCCCCCCCCCACCCCCCCCACCCCCCGGCTTTTGCACTTTCTCCGTAGGATTTTACTTTCCTGTGACAACCAGGCTCCAATATTTAGCACGTTTCATCCGTGAATTGTCTGTTCATGATGAACCCGGATAGTCTGTAGTTGAATTCGTGACAGTGTGATCTAACTCTTGTGCAGATTTTTATTATTGATTTTGTAAAATTGCAGCCACAGATTGAAGATACCATATATTTATTAAAGTTTATATGAAAGAGTCTAAAAAGGAATGAATAATGAAATCATTATGTCTGTGTGTGAACACAGACGTATTGTTTTACCCAATTTTCTTTTTTTTCTTTCTTTCTCTCTCTCTCTATGAACTTTCTGCCAGATTTTTGTGACGTCTTAAACTCAGACACCGTGTAAGCTAGAAACTTCAAACTTTGCATGGCTACAGCACCTGCAGTGAAGTTTTGCATATCGTTCTGAATAGTCAAGATTTTGAAAATTATGCAAATTAGGGCAATTAAAATAATTCAATTGCTTCTGGCTTCCAAAGTATTCATCCGATTTTGATGATGTTGGACCTAAATTGTAGATATTGTAACACTGCACATTTTTGTTATTTACATGTGACCTCTTAAGGTCAAAGGTCAAGGTCATTTGTACGTTTGAAATATTCATCCAGCCATAACTCAGTCAATTTCCATCCAATTTTGATCATGTTGGACACAAATTGTAGCTACTGTAGCACTGCATATTTTTGTAATTTACATGTGACCTCTAGAGGTCAAAGGTCAAGGTCATTTTGCCATTTGAAATATTCATGTAGCAATAACTCGGTCAATTATTATCCAATTTTGATCATGTTGGGCACAAATAGTAGTTGCTGTAACACTGCACATTTTTCATTTACATGTGACCGTTAGCGGTCAAATATCAACATCATTTGGACCTTTGAAATATTCATCTAGCCATAGCTCGGTCACTTTAAATTCAATTTTGATCATGTTGGGCTCAAATTATAGATATTGTAATATTGCACATTTTTGTAATACACATGTCACCTCTAAAGGTCAAAGGTGAAGGTCATTTGGACCTTTCAAATATCCATCCAGCCATAACTTGGTCAATTTTCATCCAATTTTAATCATGTTGAGCTCAAATTGTATATATTGTAACAATGAACATTTTTGTAATGTATATGTGACCTCCAGAGGTCAAAGGTCAAGGTCATTTTGTCGTTTGAAATTTTTATCTAGCCAAAACTCGGCCAATTATCATCCAATTTTGATCATGTTGGACACGAATTGTAGCTACATATGGGCACTTGTCTATGTGGGCAGGTGGGACGTTGCTGCTATTTTGGAAATAAAGAATACTTTTTACAGGCAAATTCTAATTTCTTCTGATATCCAGATAGTTTTCATTTACAATTGACCTCTAAAGGTCAAGGTCATTTTGCCTTTTGAATGTCTCATCTAGCCATAATTTAGTCACTTTCCATCCAATTTTATTGATGTTGGACTCAAATTGTAAGTGTTGCAACACTGCATATTTGTAATTGTGCAAATTTTTCACACAGAGACAAATTTGCTTTCAAGCAAATCTTTCTTTTCTAGTTAACCTTTGAATCTTTACTATTCCAAGCTTCCTATCAGCAAGAAGAACCCACAAACTTAAGCGCATTTATCCAGGTGAAAATCTAGCTTTACTCGCTTCATGTAGTTAAATGGAATATATTCCTACTGAATTCCTATGAATGACATCTTGGTGGTTTAATGCAGTTACGTATTCTTAAAATGTGCAGGGTATTTTTTTCTGATGTTAAAAATGTCCAGCAATTTTTCGTTTAAGAAACAAGTCAATCAAGGTATCATATTTGTACGACACATTTACAGCTGTGCCAAGGATAAAAATATTTGCGAAAAACAACAAGGTACAAATATTTTTTTCCTCACTGTTCAAGACACAACAGAGGTGTTGCCATAATGTTCTCCTGCCAGATGAACTACAACATCAAACAAGAGGTCCATGGGCCTATAATGCTATGCTGACATATATGATTTCCATCACAAAAAATAAATTTCCTGGAATGCATTCTCTCCATGATCCTGATGATTTAGTCCACGTCACCCATATGATGCAACATCAAACTTTCACACGAACACACAATAAACAAACATTTGCGATACATTTGTAATGGTTCCCCTTATTCTTTATTAACATTGAATATAGTGTCCTTTTCTTAAGTGCTTCTTGACCTTGAAAAATTGGTCAGGCTCACCCAAAAATGTCACAAAAATTGATCATTTTCCCAATACATATTTGGTGTAAGTTTAAAAGTGCATTCTCAATTTGTTATTGAAATAATCAATTCAATGTGCTTGTAATACCTATGATGCTAGCTCGACTTAATACCAGCAGTGGTGCCACCATGACTGCACACCTCATAGACTCTTGTCTGTCCATGTTTAGGGGCCCCCAGAAGTGTCCCGATATAATTTCAAAGGAACTGACTGAGCAGTTTCAGAGAAGATTTTTAAAATTTGGCAAAAAAAATAAACCGAAAAAATCATTAAAAAAAATCCAAAAATCACTGGAAGGTGACCTCTGAAACACAATTGGTAGAGAACCACCAAAACTATATACCTATCATGACTGAAGTGATTTTGGGTTGTGGTTTTTCAGAAGTCGAAACAGTGAATTGTAGACGACGGACAACAGATGCCTAACCACAGAGCTCAACTGACTGACAAGTCAGCTGAGCTTATGTGGAAATGCCCTGTCTGGATTCATTTGAGAACAAAGCTATTGAAATCCTTTCACATGGCAGCAGTCCCTTTCAAATATTTGTTTAACTTGGAGGTCGATGTGACGAGGTGCTTTTTGAAATACCCTTTTTGATAGATATACGACCAAAATCACTACCTGACCCTCAAACTAATAGTTAGGAAATTGAAGTTTATTTGGTTATTATAACACATATTCTGGTGATCTGTATTGTGCTTACATTACAGTACTCCCACTTCACATAGTCCATTGGAAATTGTATTAGTTTATCCCTTAATCTAATCCTAATCTTAGTGGTAGAAGGGGCACTTGTGACCTCACAAAATTAGTGAAGGTTGATCATACATCAATGTCACATATCTTTATACTTTAACCTAGCCCTTAAAAAACTACTAAAAACCTAGGCAATATAAAAGTTATAGCTGAAAAATTAGTCATCATTTAGAAACCATATTCACCAAAGTGGCCTTATGACCTTAGAAATTATGGCAAGGTCACTCATTTTCACTTGACCTTCTTCAGTTATTAATCAAAAAACACAGGAAGTCTACTGTCTGTGTGTGACCCTCAAAACTGGGTCAAGGTCACCCATCTACAACTCAAACTAGCCCTTACAGGCAACCATAAAGCTGTGCAATATAAAAGTGCTACCTCTAAAATGCAAGTTATCATGCAGAAACAGTATTCAACCAAATGGCTCTGTGACCTTTGAAATTAGGTCAAGGTATCCCATCTTCAAACTTGACCTAGACCTGAATACAGACAATTATCCAGTGGAATATAAAAGTCCTAGTTTAAAACCTCTTCACTTATCCTGTGGAAACCTAATTTTATCTCAGGTACCAACGTGACCTTGGAAATTAAATCAAGGTCACCAAACTTTAAAATTCTTCTAGCCCTTAGCATGAACTATAGACCTGTAAAGTATCTCAGTCCTAACTTAAAAACTTCTTGTGTTATTGTGCAGAAACCACAGGAAGCATGAAACCATATTCAGTAAAGTGGCTCTGTGACCTTTAAAATGAGGTCAAGGTCATCAATCTTCAAACTTCGCCTAGCGCCAAATATGGACTATAATCCTGTGCAGCATAAAAGTCCTAGCTTAAAAACCTTTCCTGTTATTGTGTGGAAACCAAAGTTAATTCAGGTACCACTGTGACCTTGGAAATTAGGTCAAGGTCACCCATCTTTGAACTTTGCCTAAATTTTGATTAGAATCATACACCTGTATAGTATCAAAGTCCTGGCTCAAAAACTTCTTGAGTAATTGTGCGGAAACCACAGTTTAACTACAATCTCTCTGTGACCCTGAAAACTGGGTCAAGGTCACCCATCTTCAAAATCAACCTAGCCCTTATAGAGAACCATAAAGCTGTGCAATATTAAAGTTCTAGCTCCAAGATATAAGTTATCATGCAGAAAGCATGAAACCATATTCAGTAAAGTGGCTCTGTGACCTTTAAAATGAGGTCAAGGTCATCCATCTTCGAACTTTGCCTAGCCCCAAATATGGACTATAATCCTGTGCAATATTAAAGTCCTAGCTTAAAAACTTCTTCAGTTATTGTGCAGAAACCAAATTTAACTCAGGTACCACTGTGACCTTGGAAATTAGGTCAAGGTCACCCATCTTCGAACACTGCCAAGCTTTTGACTAGAATGATATACTCATATAGTATCAAAGTCCTAGCTCAAAAACTTCTTGATTATTGTGCGGAAACCACAGTCTACCGACCGACAGACCGACAGACCGACCGACATGTGCAACGCTATATGCCCCACCTTCTTCGAAGGGAGGCATAAAAATAATGTATGTGTGCCGATACTCTCAAGAGCCACCGATGACATACTTACTATTTGCAAAGACGGATCTGTTCTTTCTCCACATTAACGCAGAGTTTATATCTAAATGTGCTGGCAGCCTCGAGCGCCACTGATGACATTCAATTTGGCAGGAAATCGGATCTGTTCTTCTTCCACAATAAATATGAGTTCATATCCAAGTGTCCGGCACGCTCAAGTGCCATCGATAACATCCTATTTAACCAGAAAACGGATCTGTTCTTTCTCCACATTAAAGATTTTATATCTAAATGAACTGGCAGCGTCAAGCGCCACCGAAGACATTCTATTTGGCAAGAAAACAGATCTGTTCTTTCTCTACATTAACGACGGGTTTATATCTAAGTGTGCTGGCACACTCAAGAGCCACTGATGACATTCTATTTGGCAAGAAAACAGATCTGTCTTTTTATACATTAATGAATGGTTTATATCTAAGTGTCCGGCACACTCAAGAGCCACCGATGACATTCTATTTGGCAAGAAAACGGATCTGTTCTTTCTCCACATTAAAGAAGAGTTTATATCTAAGAGTGCTGGCAGTTTCTCCTATCTGCTTTTTCCCACACATCATCTCCGCGGCTGCATTGGATTCAAAATTGGTGGCTAGTCTCTGGTTAACCTAGAAATGACAAAATCTTCATCATAGCATATATTGGATATCAGTTTATCTGTGTCACTTTTTCAACTAATGAATACATTTGGTAAGACGGCTGACCATCAGTTGAAAATGGTGCTTGCGTTCATGTCAAACCAACAAGATGACGTTAACCATTCGACATAGGTATACTTGTATAGCACATTTTACAATGACAAAGTCAGATATTTATTCTTAACCAGAAATGATCATTTGGGGGGGGGGGGGGGGTATTTCCTCTCGATTTTATATTGGTAGCCGAAATTAAAACATGTTTAAAATTATAAGGCAAGCATCGTTCATCAAAATTTGCAAGGTTTCCTTTAATTCCAACTGTGAACACTTCGATCATATAAACAAGAGGCCCATGGGCTTAAAGCTCTGCTGATATATAATATGACGACCATCACCAAAATCTCTTTCCCTGAAATTCATTCCCTCCATAACGCTGAGAAATTAGTCAAGTTTATCCACATGATGCAACATTAAACTTCCACATGAACACACATTTTTGGTACATTTGGTATCTTTCCCTTTATTCTTTATTGATATATGGAATTTAGTGTCCTTTATTGAGTGCTCAATGATGAAGAAAAATAGGCCAAGGTCACAGAACATATTACATATTTTTTACCATACCCTATTGCATATTTCTTTTTTTGTAATTTAAATATGACCTCTAAAGGTCAAAGGCCCATGTCATCTTGCCATTTGAAATTTTCTCCTAGCCATAAGTCAGTTAATTTTCATCTGATTTGGTTTATGTCGAGCCCAAATAGTAGATATTTTAACACAGTAAATTTTTGAAATTATCATGGGACCTCGAAAAGTCAAAGGTCAAGGTCCTTCGGGCCCTTGAAATTTTCATGTAGCCACAAATTGGTCAATTTTCATCTAATTTCAGTCATGTCATGCGCAAATTTCAGGTATCGCAACATTGTACATTTTTGTTATTTAAATGTAACCTTCAAAGGTCAGGGTCATTTCGATGTTTGAAAGTTTGATCAAGCTCAAAAAGTAATAAGGCAAATCCTATTGCCATGTAGAGGCAAATCCTATTGCCATGTAGAGGCAATTTGGAATTGCACACTAAAAACACTGAACATGAGGAGAAAATGCTATTGAAATATATACCACTGAAATGGGGCCAGGTGCTGGTATGAGCGGGCTTTTTCCCACGACCGATTCAGAGTATTGTGGTATACTACTCACTATATTGAAGATGGACATGAGATCCTCTGTATCCGCGAATTCTGCCACTGTGTGACAAAACGTCTGGATGAACCAACTACCGTTTTTGGAATTTCTCCATGAGAAGAAACCTGAAGACAAAATTATCAACATTAAAGTACACATTTCGCAGCATATGACGTTTTGATGAAACAAGGACATCATTATTTTGCTATATAATAGACCCTGGACTGATGGATAATTGGCTCAGGGTGTCATTTCAATTTGATGTTAAAGGGGTAACTGTATTAAGAACAGGAAGGAAATACGTATCAAATGTGCTGAATCTCTGGAAATCATGCAAATACTGTGGACTAAACAGGACGCTTCAACTGTTCCAAGTTCTCTTAAAAGACACATTTAAAAAGTCACACGCAAATGTACCGATGTAATTTTACATTTCAGAAGACAAGTGGCAGGTGATTTTATGAATATCCCAAAGGAAATAACTGATAGATTTATTGATTGAACCGCCATTGTTACATAAACGTTTACATGTGGTGCATCAAAATTGAGTACTTCGACAACATATACAAATAAAACCTAACGCGCAGGCCTACATCATGTGATAGACAAATATAAGAATTATATCCGAGTATTACATAAAGATGCCATTACTTTCTTGTGATCTGGTGCACCAGTGAACACAGTCAGCTGTATACACTAGAGCAACAGACCGTTCTCCTCGGACGACATTTCACATGACCGGTATGTCCAAAAATGGTCGGGGTGGGGGTGGGGTGGTGAGCGAAAGAATGAGCAAACAAACAAATGCACAAATAAATACCTTGCACTGTGGAGTGGGCCACAAGGTAGTCACTCCTGTCTGGCATTTTTTCAGCGCCTCTAGCGCCTGTCTCCACAGCCTGCATTGCACCTGCATCAGTTACATCTTTTTGTTCATCACTGCTGAACTCCATGTAACATTTAGGCCTAGCACCAGTTTCCTCAAAGGACTCACTGCTAGTCCTGAGCATAAATTCTACATCTTGGTCCGATACCTGAGTACCCTTGTCCTGCCGGCCCAGCAGTTCAAGGCTGACCTGTGTGCCTTTGTTCATCATGCTGGGCGAGGCAGGCACATCACTACCCAACATTTCTCCGGACAGTCTGAACTCCATGACGGGAACTTGTGGCTGAGTTTGCACAGCCATATCCCGACTCTCAGCCTTGACAGGGTCTGCCAAGCCCACGTCTCCATCCATCTGCACTTCCTGATCTTGTGACGTCATGCGCTGCAGACATGGTCTGTGTTGCTGTTGGGCCGGAAAGGCTGCCATCAGCTCCTGGTCAGCAGTTTGATAAATAGGGCCATCCGCAACTTCGTATCTCCCATCCCCGTAACTAGAACGCCTGTTATCGGTAGTGTCATCTGATATTGCTACTCCATGATCAAGTTGTGCTGTAACATTAAAGTTACAAATTATGTTGAGTGGTACCTGAATTGGTATTGTATTTGTGTCTTTTTGCCCAGAACCACTTCCTAGTAGTCAATATCCTATTCCGCAGTTCGAACTCTTTACTCTCCATAAGCTAACCTGTCCCTGTCTAACCTGTATATATATGGAATTACTATTGTCTATATTGCACACGTTCCTCTGTAAAATTTTGACATAGGCTGTATCAGCCCAAATAAATTAAAGGGTCTTCAGCGGGTAACTACTCAACATGTTTCGGAGCCTTTTACCCGTACACGTCTCTCTGAGTAGCGGCTCCTTGCCTAAGCTAAATATTCAGCAAAGACAACCCACATAATAATGAATAAATATGAACGTGGCAATTGATGAATTAGCTAAATATGTGAAGTTTTGCTTGTAAATGCAGAGCTTCATATCAAAGAAGAATACCTGTCAAACAAACCATAATTACCAAATTTTCATAGTACAGGTTCAGATAAGAACAATTTGACTTACCCCTGAACCAAAATGTACCATTTCTAGCTGGACAGCTTTTCCTAGTTAAACCATCCGCCAATGTTTAACTGAAGTGGAAACAAGCTGGGGCATTATATTCAGTCCCAGTGATTGTAAAATAAACAGTTGCAGCTTGACCACCTGTACAAACCAAGGAAAATCCTAACAAGGACTGCAACAATGTACATCCTGTACCAGAGATGTAAAACAAACTCCATGATGACACCTACTCCTCAAACAATTAAGCTCTATTTAACTGCCAACCCTGAGTCAATGTGTCAACTTAATGTGTCAGGTTTGTGACACTTGAGAAAATACTGTCAATTTTGAGTAATTTTTTAATAGTGAGTAAATGTGCATTTAGGCATGTCAGAAAAGAATGGAAGTCATTAGCATTCATGCCAAAAACATGCTATCAAAACAATTTTTCTTAACAGGATTTTAAGTACAATTAGGCAAACATGCAACTGTCGTAGGCCGCTTCTTGCTACCTGTAGCCCCTGGGGGTTTACCTAACAGAAAACATGTAAGCCTAAAATGTCTGATAGTGAATATTAAAACAGAAAGATGCCAAAAGATAAAGTTAAGTAGCAAAACAGACAAGTCTAAAAACCGTAGATTATTGCAGCCAGACTTTCTAATAATCTTTGGATGTTAACAGTAGAATTATAGTATGTAAGTATGTAAATTAACAAAATTGGTATCGCTGAAAACGTATACATATACCAGGGGCAGTTTTGACAATTTTAGATGGAAGCCGCACCTTCAGAGGCGATTGGTCTGAGGGCCACCGAATCCCCGTCAGCTTGTAGATTTTGGGCAAATTTATTTATTTATTACAGGTTTTTCGGGCGGGGGGGGGGGGGGGAGGGGGGGCTTACAACGGTAAGGAAACCATCAAAAGCAAATGTCAGACTATGAGACACTTTTTTTCTGCGTGCCAATGAAGTAAAGGCAGTGTGAACAGCTCGACTCAGATGACGTACAATTTGCACCAAAAGTAAGTACTAAACAGCGCTGAAGCTCAAGTCTCTTTTTTTTCAGAAGTGAAGATGTAAATAAGTATCATAGTGCTGACCAACTTGCATGCATACTCATCAATACGAATATGTGGATAAAGTTTTATCATAAGTAACTAAATTAAACAATTGGTTTAAAAAAGCAGGTGAGCACAGCAATATCTTGTTAACCTAATCATAATCAGATTTGGGTGGACGCTTAGATTTGCCTGAGCGATTGGTTTTGCAATTAATGGGAGGTATTGAGCTAATGTGGCGAAGGTTTTGAGCATTGAGCATTGGAAGAATTAGTTGATAGATAGGAAAGTGTTAAGTAGTGACACATTTTGTAATGAAGAAGTAATTTTAAGTACTTCCTTCTGCTGGCAAGTGTTGTCCAACCAAGTTCACGTACGAGATTGGCATGTACTGTGTGTTTTTATGCACCTGTGCATATTTTAGCAGCTTCAAACTGGATGGACTTGGTAAGATCAGACAGGCCGTGACCACTGCTGTCAAAGAGTACCTTACCATATTCAAGAATGTGTCTGATCGTAGTTGAATAGAGTTTAATCAGAGCTTTGCATGGAAGTTTATATTTGAATCTACGCTGATGGGCAATTCGCTGGCAAGCTGTGTTGGTAATGCGAGTGATGTGAGATCGCCAGGATATATTTTACTGAGAGTAATACCAAGATGAGTGTGTGAGTTTGCCGCAGGTATTTTAGAGTCTCCGAGACGTAGGACTGGATGTTGTGGTTTAACAAGTTTGGTTAAAAATATGACAGAAAGGGACTTTTAAAGCATTAGAGATAACACGCCATAACTTATCCAGTTAAGTATAATGGAAAGATTAATCTTCAGATGATTAGAAGATTCAACGGAGCTATTGACTGTAGACTGGTGTCATCAGAACAAGTCTGACATCACATGTATTATTGTGAACCAGGTCAATAACATGGACCAGAAAGAGAAGTAGGTCCAAAACAAGTTGACGCTGACGCTGTCCATATCTCCCGCCCACATAATTTTAAAACAAAGATAACTGTATATTTGGCAGACCCTGGGTGACCTTGAATGGGGTCATGGTCACTTTCCTTTGAACTCGATGTGACTACTAATAAGGGTGACTTACTGTACAAAATTCATGATCCTAGCTTTACTGGTTCCTGAGATATCGCACGCAAGAAATGTGGGATGGATGAACTGCCTCTGGTGACCTTGAAATTAGGTCAAGGTCAAGGTCCTTCAAGCATGACATAGAACCTTACTTGGTTGATCAACTGTAAAAGTTAAGTGATCCTAGCTCACTTGTTTCTTCAGATATTGCATACAACAAATTCAAAGAAAATTGAATTGCCGCTGGTGACCTTGGAATTAGGTCAAGGTCACACACCTTCCAACTCGATGTAGACCCTAACAAGAGTGATCAACTGTGAAAATTTCATCATCCTATCATATCCGGTTCTTAAGATATCGCGCGCAAGAAGTTTAGAGATAAATGACCCTGGTGACCTTGAAATGGGGTCAAGGTCACTCTCCTTCGAACTCGACGTGAACACTTATAAGGGTGACCAACTGTAAAAAATTCATGATCCTAGCTTAATTTGTTCTTGAGATATCGCGCGCAAGAAATGTAGGACGGACGGACGGACGCGCAGACGGTCGTCATTACTATATCTCCCCCCCACTTCGTGGGCGGGTAATAATGAAACCCTGAGGCATAGTACTTGCTTCATTAGTTACCCATGATGAAGATTGATCACAAACGATCATGCGTTGGAAACGATTTGAGAGATAACTATCAATCCATGCTACAAGGTTTTAAGAAAGAGATGCCCAGTTGACGAAGTTTAAAAATAGGCCTGGATGGCAAACCTTACCAAACGTCTTGGACACATCTAGAAAAACCATTCTGGCTTCTTTGGACTGTTCTAGGCCCTTGTAGATATTGTGAAAGATGTACACAAGCTGATTGACAGTAGTGTCCAGTATGCTTGTGAAATATTTGAATATTTTGCATGTGGCTGTGGGATTTTTTTAAAGCGTAGGAAAAATAGCGCTTTGTGATTCGTCACAGCCGGGCACTATTTTCAGGCCTCCTTACCATACGCTGGAACTGCTTACAAGTTCATACCGATACCTACTCGGAGTGAAACGACTGTAGGTCTGAAATAAACATTAGTCTGCATCATGTGCACATTTAGCCTGTGTTATGGCTTGCATTATACTTATTAGTTCATGTACGTGCAAGTATGTGTGTGTGTGTGTGTGTGTGTGTGTGTGTGCGTGTGTGTGTGTGTGTGTGTGTGTGTGTGTGTGTGCGTGAGTCAACATACATGCCCATAAAATGTTAACAAAGATGCCATGAGTTATTTGGCATGTTCACTTTACCAATTTGCCTGACGTTTTCTACTCATTAAACAGGACTTGTTGGGCTGTAAGTGTGAGTGCAGATATTGTAATAAATAGCGCATGTGTACAGTAGTGTGTAAGTTTTTCTATAGGGCGTGATAACTTACATCCTCTGCAGGCCTGGAGCAACACAACTTTGGGTTTACCGACCAGATGACGACAGTTATTTCCAACAAATATTTCTGTGACTTTGTCTATCTCTATGATGCCGTCTGTTCCGTACAACACCCCGGTGTCTCCATGACTGAGAACCACCAGCACAAAGCAGTCATGGTCCTTCAGCCTCTCGTCTCTTGCCACTGACACTAACGTCTCTAGGATGACCTTTAATTACAGTTTTTAGACACTATATATCACAATGATGACGACGACAATAACCAGAGTCATGCCCGGGAGGCATGAATGTCTCTCCAGCATTCGTGAACAATGAAAGTTACCCCCCAACATATATTTGTATTTAGTTCAGATTTTGAATGTATGAAATAAATCTCTGAGTCACCATATTTTCCGGGATTATACACTTTTTTTACCGATATGGCCAATAAAGCATATAACATGATCATGCAACTCACAGCTTGACATATCAGTTTCAAGCTTTGCAACGAGACACACACTTACACACACATACCTATAACTTTTAAAACAGGAACAAATAATAATAAAATCAGACAGAATACTATTGACGTGTAATCATTCATCACAAAGTACAGAGGGCATTATTAAATATGAAAACAAAATATCATTCAAAGCACTTAAGGGCATGATACACCTTTACAGCACTTTACACAGAAAAAACGACTTTGCTGCCAAAATGTCCTTATATACACAAGATTTCTTGTTTGAGATAATATAAACTATTGATTTTCTAAAAGTAAACATTTGGGTGGGCTATTAAAATAATGAAACCTCTGTAGGTGTTAGAAAATTGAATGTTCATTGCTTGATTCAAAAACTTTAATTTTACTTTGTAGAATAAAAATAGTGCACACTACAAATAGTTAAACATCATTTCTTATGGAAAATGAAACACCAGACTTTGAGCAGCAAAACCGTGTTTTAAAGTTTTGATAAGGGGATTAGTTCAAAATTGACATGATGTTTAAATAAAAGTTAAAATCTAGAAATAATTTAAACAGCAGTAAAAATTGACCTAACACCTTAAAAATAAAAAAACCTAGAACAGGCTGATTTTTTGACAGAAAATCAAATGTCTCCCCATGCCCCCTTACTATTGTCACCCTTATTTTTATAAATAGGCATACCGATTCCAATGATCTACAGATATGGTGAAGGTGCACTCATTTCAAAAGGTTGATTTTTTGATGAAATGCCCATGTGACCTTGAAAAATAGGTCAAGGTCATACATCTGCAGTTACAAGCAAGCTCTTACAAAAGTCTTACAGAGAAACATAATCACACCAAATGTCAACCTCTTTAAGACAAATCTTTCTCGAGTGCATCTACAATCCCAACCTAGTTCATCTTATGGTTCATAACCATGCAAAATTTCAACCTCCTAAGTCAAATCCTTGCAGAGTTTTTGCGTCCTCATTAATTTTACATGACGTGCCCATGTGACCTAGAAATATACGTCAAGGTCCCCCATCTGCAATCCCAAGCAAGGTTTTATTAGGAACATCTTCACAAAAAATTTCAACTTCCCAAATCAAATCTTTCTTGAGTTATCACATCCACAATGCACACAACAATGTGTTGAAGAAGAAGAAGGAGAAGGAGAAGGAGAAGAAGATGCGGAAGAAACAGACGCAAAAACAATATGTCCCCCCCCCCCCCCGTTACATGGGGAGGCATAAATACGGTTTTGGAGAGCGTTATCTTTTCTTTCATTTGACACTACAAACTTGATCTGATTTTTATTTTTACAAGTTATTTCAAATATAATGCAAAATTTAAGAATTCTCATTGAAATTTCATTGCATCAATAGCGATACTTAACTTTTCAGTACCCGAATCAAATCTGATGTTATGCTTTCTTTCAGACAATATGTATAAATAAGGGTATTGGACGGTTACCATGGACAGAAACTAAACGTTTATACATGAAAGTAATTAAATATACCATGCCCTTAATACCACTTGGCTGACCTGGTTTTATATTTTTGTGAGGCAAATCTGACTTTTGAAGAACACTGAACGATGAACTTGAGAACACTTAAACAAAGCAGCAAGGTATTTTGCTAATCATGTGTAATAGCAACCAGGGAACTACGATCAATCATTTCCAAGACATACAAGGTACATAATATGTGCGGAGTGAAAAGTAGGTAAGGTCATCCACTTTCAACAGCATTCGGGATTTTTGTAAGATGCATAGTTGGCCTAATTTGGTGCCTTCGGTTTGAATTTTGGCCATGAAATCATTTTACATGAGAGTATGCAATGTATATGACCTTCAAAGAAGTGGGTCAAGATCACCCACTTTCAATAGGCCTCTGGGGCCTCCCAAGACGCACAGTAGGAGTAAATTTGGTCAACTTGTCTGTAATCTGCCAAGCGCTAAGGTAGTAATGGCATGATTTGCACATCACCCACAAATTAGGAAGTCAACGAAAAGCTCATCGACTTTCAACAGGCTATTAATGCCTCTAAAGGAGCAGTGTTGGTGGTTTTTTGGGGAACATTTTCAATCTGTCAAGAGTGAAGAGTGGTAACGAAGTATGTGTATTTCCTCTATGACCTGGGAAAATATGTCAAGGTCATCCATATGATACAATATTAAACTTCCATACGGTACACATTTCGTATCATTTGCCTGATTCTTTATCAGTATATTGGCATTTTGTGCATTTTTCTAGTGTGCTTAATAACCTTGAAAAATATATCAAAGTTACACAACCTACTACAAAATTTGAACACTGGCCTAACAGATATCTGATGTAAATTTTGCAGGTCCATCTCAATTTATTAGCACAATAATAAAATAAATATCTTTTGATACCCATGCTGTTATTTACAATATTTACCACCTGTGGCCCCACCAGGACTGTCATAAACTTTGGCCTGCATAATGTTCCTCTGATAGTATATGGATGTATGAACACATTCGATGTAATGCCCATCACAAAAAATTCATTCCATGAAATGCATGCCCTATGTCACCTTGGGAAAGTATGTCAAGGTCATACATTATGCAACATCAGAGTTCAACATCAGAAAAACCGCTTGCAGTATATTTGGTAATGTTAGCCTTGTTCTTCCTCAACATGTTGTATTTAGCGTTCTCTTCTGCCTGCTTTATGGCCTTGAAAAATAGGTCAACATCACTCATGATTTTGTGAACTTTGAGTATTGACCTATCCCGTAACTGGTGCACATTTTGTAGATCCATGAATTTAATGTTTCTGAAACCTATGGCAGTTGTCCCAATTATTACCAATAGTGGTACCACCATGACATATTGAGGCCATACCCATGACATCCCACGAAAAAAGAATCTTGCCTGTAAAATGTTCCTGTAATGTTATATAGATATATGTCAACAAGTGCAGATGTCATGACCGTCAAAAACAGATCTTTTATTGAATTGCATTTCCTCCATGACCATGAGAAAAAAGGTCAAGGTCATCCAAGTATGCAGTATCAAACATCTATATATGATTCACATTTTTGGTATATTTCGCAGCCTTAGCCTGTTTTTTCCATGCCATTCCAAAGTTTTTAGTTGAAAGACGGACTGTCACAAAGTTAGTGCTTAGTCTCGCAAACAGCTGACGCTGGCGAGACAACAACGATGACGACGATAATGATGAAGATGATGACGGCGACGATGATTTTGATTACAATAACAATGAAAAATTAGTGAACGTTCCAGACTTAGTCATAACCCTAGAAATGCCAACGCAGTGGTGACGTTGCATGTACAGCTTTGCATGAAATGAAATGTCTTCATTTCAAAAAGTTCAATTTTGAGGATATCAAACTTGAAATGCCTTAGATTTGTTATCCGTCGGGATCAATGCATTGTTTTATAATTATAAAGTTGGTGGTTCACAATTTTGAACAGAGTTAGCAACACAAACGATGAATGGGGTGAAAGTTTCTTTCTGCGCACACAAACTATGCCATGTTGATGGGCATATTATCTGATGTGCTTGAATCTGTCTTCTTAACTATCACTCAATGGCGCAAGGCAAATAGATTGTATGTTTGTAGCCTACTGATACTTCGGTGAAATTAGTACAGGTTTGATTCAAAAATTACCAATAATTGCCACAGACATATCTATATGCAGCTGATATTGTGTCTTAAATCAGTCTTTCCAGGATTTTTAACTCACACCGGTGCAATACCTGTGATGTTCCAGTTTATATGTTCAAATTGGAGTTACTGGGAGAAAACTTGCGTAGGTTTATAAACATACCAAAAATACTGAACATTTTATAACACAGTACTACATCCCTTGGTCCAATATATGTATATATATATATGTATATGTATATATATATGTATATATATATTATTGTATATATATATATGTATATATACACATATATATATATATATATATATATATATATATATATATATATATATATATATATATATATATATATATATATATATATATATATATGCGTGTACTTTTTAAACTTGCTTATTTTAAATAAATGATATAATTTCATCATTAAATAGTTTTCTTGACTCAAGAGATTCCGGAACTTGTCAGACAGAGGTTCTATGTTACGAAGAACATGAACAAATAAATGTTACCTGAACGGATAGGTTTCTAAACACGCGAACATCGAAATGTAGTGCTTGGAATAATTGTACCAGGCTTCTAGCATCCATGTCTGACCCATTCCTGTCAGTCATCCCGGTTCTCTTTTCGAACTTAACGTTGTTGATAATAACTACATAACCACGGGGCATCGACTCCATCCTGTAAGCCTGAAGATAAACAGCATATATAATGATAATAATAATTTTACTGAAGCCCCAAGATCAGAGACATTGGTAGCCTGCATCGAAATATATGGCCATATTTACAGAATTTACACACATAAAAATACATTAATGCATATTTAAAATTCATTCATAAAAACATTGGTTACCGACTTTGAATTCACTGCTACAGACGGCAGGTGTTTTTTCCTCCATCGATGCGGGAGCTCCATCGACCCCCCCCCCGTCCAGATAATGTGGGCAGAGGGGCAAACACTACAAGGCCCGGGTCAACAGAACAGCAAGCACATGCTCATCTGACCAGCGCTTCAAAAGTTTTGATGAGTCGCTAAGTATCAGAGCAAATCCACAACTCCGTCTGGAGCACAATAATTACGATTGGGATCCCCGCCGAGCCAGTACTTCCCTCTAATCGAGGGCAGCCTGAACCAGCGAAGTCCCTATTCGCACCACTTTATCAAGCAGGGTCCCTTGTACCATAAAGGTATTATACATCTGTATAATACTTCAATGCTTCTACTATGGTACCACTAGGAATATATGAGGAAAGCATTTGACTACATAAAGACCTAAGGGGTGAGTAAACACAGATTAATCTGTTATAAATAGTTGAATATCCCTGTCATTTATGGAGTTCACAGTATGTATATTTAAGACACTTAACAGTTAACTATGATCTAACGGTTTTCCAATAACGAGAAACTGTTTCACATTTGTGCCTTGACGTGATTCTAATTTTCGAATGGACACTTCAGGATATCCAGTGCCCCTCAGCCATATGTTAATACTGGGAAACAGTTTGTTTTTCATAAGTTAGATTTGATATCAGTAGAACTCCTGGGTATGAAAGCCCTACGTTACTTAAGCAGCAAAAACTTCTGCGGCAAGCAAATGGCCTCTCATCTACATGTTATTTTGACAAACCAGAGCAACAAAATTTAACGCCCAAAATATTCACACGAGTCAACCGTTTCCAACATGTCTTTACCCTGATAAAACGTTGGGTCTGACACTAAAAATGTTTTCCTATAATCATGCATTTTGACTTAAGACAGTTATAATTAAACCCCCAATTATCAGCGTATTGCTTACATAATTCAAGTGATGTTTGTAGACCAGTTTCAGTACTATTAACTTGGGTGACACCGTCTGATGATACATATCGTCAATTGTATGTAGAGTTGATTTAATCGGAACTACTCAGTGCCCATTCATTTACAAGAACAATTGTATTTATTTGAGGAAAGGTTGAGCTACATTATGGTTACTTGTACGGTTTCATCTTCAATTGCAAGATGAAAATAAATTATTGAAGTCTTACAAAGACGACAAAAACATGTGACGGGCCGATTAAGTACAGGAATTGAACAAGTAAACAAGAGACATGTACTAAATTTTAGTAGCAACTGTGCAATCAACATCTGTCGACATGGTCAAATACCACCCGATTGCACCGACATAATTAAGATCTTAACAGGACTCCTGTGACTCTACTACTCACCATCCCCCTCTGTCGGGTCAGCTCATACATGGATTCACGGGGGTGGTTCTCCGACCTGACAGCTTGGGGACCTGTAACTGAAAAGTGTGCGGATATAGATCATTTTCAACATGATGCCTGCATAATGCGAATACATTTTTCTGCAGCGTCCGATTCTAGCATTTTTAAGTAACTACCGTGCTAGGGCCTTATGCTACATCTGACAGTTTCAGAGATGGTGTTACAATCTTTTATGATATTCCACGGATACACTATTTAGGTATCAAACAATTATTAACCAATGGCACAAATAACATACTAAGTATTGATAGATACCTCTGCTAAAATGAGGTCCGGAGAACCGGACTGACAGCTGACCACACAAGATATGTCGGTATTTTCAGTGGCCCAAGTTCTTAATGGTACATATGCTGAAACTGTAATGTTAGATTGCTATGGCTACAGAGGGATTTAACAGTTTTCATACATGGCCGTGTGATGTGTTTGAAGAAAATAAGGAAGATGGAATCATCTATCTTGCTTATGTTATATGTGATTGTGAACACTTGTGTTGTGTCGCTGCTTCATCCCTCAGGGTATAAAGATGCCGAATTTAATATGCGTAATCTGTCAGTTAACCAATTAATCTCTCTTCCTTGATAATGTCAAACAATTCTGTTTCATTGGCAATTATCTTTACAACACTTTTTATAACTGATTTAAATCGTCAATTTCGATCACGACAGGATCGGGCCATGTACATATTCAAGAAGTATCCTCCTGGTGACACAAGCCATGTACCCACCAAGAGGTACCCCTCTGGTGACACAAGCCATGTACCCACCAAGAGGTACCCCTCTGGTGACACAAGCCATGTACCCACCAAGAGGTACCACTCTGGTGACACAAGCCATGAACCCACCAAGAGGTACCCCTCTGGTGACAAAAGCCATGTACCCACCAAGAGGTACCCCTCTGGTGACACAAGCCATGAACCCACCAAGAGGTACCCCTCTGGTGACACAAGCCATGTACCCACCAAGAGGTACCACTCTGGTGACACAAGCCATGAACCCACCTAGAGGTACCCCTCTGGTGACAAAAGCCATGTACCCACCAAGAGGTACCCCTCTGGTGACACAAGCCACGTACCCACCAAGAGGTACCCCTCTGGTGACACAAGCCATGTACCCACCAAGAGGTACCCCTCTGGTGACACAAGCCATGTACCCACGTAGAGGTACCCCTCTGGTGACACAAGCCATGCACCCACCAAGAGGTACCCCTCTGGTGACACTAGCCCCATACTGATATACTGCCTTCAACATGTTCAATTCCATTTCATGTGATAAGGAAATGATATTTGGCCCATTAGTCTTTGGTGTAGCATTGAGTCTAACCAATTGGAGCAGCTATATGACCCATGTTCATAGAGTACAGCTATATGACCCATGTTCATAGAGTACAGCTATATGACCCATGTTCATAGAGTAAAGCTATATGACCCATGTTCATAGAGTACAGCTATATGACCCATGTTCATAGAGTACGGCTGCTTCAAGATACAGTTGCCAGGAACAGCAACACATGGAAAATAAAGGCTTTTAAATGTTGTACATATAAGATGTCCATCGCCGTTTAGCAAGATTTACACCCTGCTCCTGTATGAGTGATCAGACGTGAAGCCCCCCTGTTCATTTGCCAAATGGTTATTGTCCAACATGTTTCTTAGAACTGTAATGCCTCATAAGTGACTTCACGATAGCGGCAACGCTTGAAGTCAGACTGACAGGTTCATCATTACCATATTGGGTCCGGCTGCCTGTCTTGTGTACTTTGGAACATGTAGCAGATTTTCCACGCTCCTCATAGCATGCCTTCATGATTCCGGAAAATGTGATTGCAACGGTAAAAGCACTTGTTGGGTGGTTTTCTTTAGCAGTCAAGGCTGTCATTGTTCATGTCGGGTCCAGCGCCACTTGCAACGTTTCAATACCTACAGATTTTATTTGATCATAACTACAGTGATGGTAATGCACATAAGTGGGTGACCTGGATATTGGTGGTCAAAGGGACGAATATTGATTTGTAAAGTCTTCTTTGCATAAAAAATGAAAAATGTATAATTATAAAATGTATTTTTCTTCCTCGGCTGCATCTTCTTTGAACAGCTCTGTTTTTTTCCGAACTTCCAGATTACTTCGTGGGTTCTCTGAAGAACTTTGATCAACTTCAGCTCAAGTTCTGGTGGAGCCTTTGGGTTACTATAACTTGTTGGCCATTGTACCGGGTTACTGTAACCTGGTCCCCTGCTTGGCTCAATACGCCTAGTCGACCTATTGCCTTACTGTGATTTGTGCCCTGTTCAGCTCAACACACGTAGTCATGTGTATGTGCAAATCTACTCTAACTATGGTTTTTCTTTTTCCTAGCCATTAGGGCTTCATGGTCACCATACGAGTTCTTCCTTTTTGGCCCTGGAATATGACCACCACGATTTCATCTTGCCTTGCCCTGAAACACTGCCAGGATTCTGAACACTTCTGTCTAGTTGATATATTCCTGTACATTACTGATACTATTATAGTTACGTCATTATTTCCACTGAAGGATTTTGTATACCGGCACAGTTGACAGTCAAGACTTGAATGATCAGCCAGTCCCAATTCCAACTCAATAAAGTGATTAGCTCAGAGAACGTAAACCAGATAGTGTTGATGCAAGTCAAAGTCCAACCAAATACACAAAATCTGATACAAAGATTACCTGTATCAGTTATACTAGTTGTTAGCAGTATGTGCGGCTAACTCACTGGACTGTCCCATATACAGGTAGACAGCAAAACAGACATAACACAATTCAAGGTACAATGACCCAAGCAAAATAATCTGGTTTACGAAAAAAAAAAAACGAAAAAAAAAAAAAACGAAAAAAAAAAAAAAAAAGAAAAAACACCCAAAAATTCAAATAAAATAAAGGGTCCATACATGTTGGTCATTAACTGTACAAGGTACAGACCTACACTTATAACGTCTATAAGGCTTTCGAAATTCATGGGATACGGATAAACGGAGGATTGTCATGCTAAGTGTCTGAAACATTGCATGTAAATGTGCTTTCACTATTTGTCAGCAAACTTTGTCTCGATATAAGATATCGACAACTGGGCATTAAAAGTCAGATTTACCATCAATACTTGTGCAGTGGGCCGATACATTTTGGTTGTACGCACCATCACGTGTCATGGAGATGACCAGTAAGTGTTGGTGTTTTTTACACACTATGTAAGATTTCTTCTATACTTTTTTGTACCTGGTGTCCGCTGGTATAGCACACTGACTGACTGCATACTGCTTCCGTTTGTCTGTGCAGGATTCATTGCCACAGATCCAACCGCAATTTGATTATCCGTTGGGCCAGTTTCTCTGCCTGGGTGTCTCTGTGAGGTAGCATCTGAGCTCTGATTGGCTGAGCTGGGGACCTCGCCACCAATACTGGAACTCTGATTGGTTATGGAAGAAACATTCTCATTCGTACTGCCAAATCCATAGGATGATAAGCTTCTGTCAGTGTCACTCTCTGTGCTTGCGCTAGGTCTTGTTGGATAAGCATCGCCCGACTTTAATAAATCATCAAGTATCTTCCTCTGCTTTGTCCATAGAGTCGACACCCCACGGATTTCCTCTGCAAAATATTGGGGTTACATTTGAATGTGTGATGACACAGCAAACAGTAAAATGTTTATTATCAATTCCTTATCTAACGGTCGTTTCTGGGCAAATAGATGACTGTTTAGCCAAGTACTTATCACATGAACCTGTGACACAGTGGGGCTGGCCACGTGACGCCTGCAGAAACAGGCCTAGTTTTGCTTGTGGTTTTATTTTCTGTACATGAAATACATCGAAATAAGGAGGAAACTTAAATAAGAGCATGAGATCTCAGATTTTATTTGCTTAAGTCTACGTCTCCTTCACATAAGATCACATAGAGCTATACTTGGGCCTCGTTAACAAGCGATGATGGATCTTTGGCTACACAGCCCATGCATATGCTACATGATCTCAAGACTACACAATCCTTTGCCTAAGATTATAATTAATGTCCCTCAGTATACATAAGCCTGGACCAGGACCTGATTAACCTCAGATTACATGATCCTGTGTCTAGGCCTCATTGATCTCAGATTTTAAGTCCAAATTTCTGGGCTTAATTGGTCTGAGTTGTCCTTAGCCTAGGCCTGAGCCTAATTGATCTCAAACTAGAAAAGCTTCTGCTTAGGGTTAATTGACCTTAGAGTGTCAAAGTCTTTACCCAAATGATCTACGGCTACGTCAGCCTATACCAAATTCTACTTGATCTCACACTACATAATCCAAGACCTAGAGATAATAGATCTCCAGCATCATAATCTTGTTCTTGGGCGTATGACTGACCAAACAAATATTCGTTGGTCCGAACTACACGGACTTGTACATGATATGGACATTTTTGTGTCAACGCACGCAAGTTCTCTTTAGATATGACCACAGAATCTGGCCATAAATTACAATGCAACCACAAGTCGTTTTCACAATTTATGATCGCCTTGTAGTTAAACAAGTATCAGGCAAACCCAATCTACTATACATTTTTCAAAATTCAGGAAACGTGTAAAGGTGGTAAACATGAGGGATGCGTGTACAGACCACCCTCTGCTGACCCATAAATATCGACTCGAATGACGGCTGTGTACAGACAGCCCTCCGCTGACCCATAAATATCCACTCGAATATATATCGCAACCTGAGCAGAGCTGAAGTGTCAGCTGGGGCTGCATCTTGAACTGGTATAACATTAGCACAGCAAAGCTTTGTCAAGCCAAGTCGGATTCTGAACTGAGTGCGAAGCTGTGAAGTCTGTTTTACTTACTGAATGTGAGGCAGAGTACAAATTTTTTGAAATTGGATCCGTCGAAAAACCTTATGAGAGACTTACCTAGGGTACATATCCTCATACAACTCACCCATGGTACATCCCAACCAAATTTACAAGGGTTCCAGTCAATGGTTTTGGATATACTTACATGTACATGCATTCAGATTATCGCCAATTACATACTTTCAAAAATTCCTTAAACATTAAAAAATGATAAAAGCCCTATCTGGTGACAGCACTTGCAACAAAAGAAGTCAGGAAATATCCCTACTAAGTTTGAAAGAATGCAGCAAACCTTTTCGGAGAACAAATAGAAAATTACATAAACATACACAAAGACAAAAATAAGATTAGCTTCAAAGGCAATGTGACATGTAAACCAAATTAAAGTCTGCGGGTCCATGACCCAATTTAATTTCAAAATAAAAACCGTAATGAAGAGCACCAATTTCGTGAAGTACATTTATGAAGCCCAAACAAGTTTGAATACAATCTGAAATTCGAAATGTGAATGTTGATGGACGCAAGAGGCAGATAATGATGTACAACCAACAGGTATGTCCAAGTGAGGGACAAGTCTGTGAGCTAAGCAGACAGTCATATTACCACAACCAACAGATATGTCCAACTGACTAACAAGTCTGTAAGCTAAGAAGACAGTCATATGCAGCGTAAATCATCGCTTTCATTTTGATTGATGACATTAAGAAAATACAGGTTAGTAATACGCTTGAACAGCATTTTACCATCAGGAAGCTTATCTTGCAGCAAGCCATCAAATGTTGGACGCTTCCTGGGCTCCTGGTGCCAGCATCTGTCTATTATATACTCCAAATCAGCGACAGGGCAGTTCTCTCTGTCCAGGTTCTCAAAGGATGATGGCCGCATGCCACTCTTCACCTTGGACTCCAACAGGCCATCGGTTATAGCTGGACATAGGTACAGACAAGGTGACCTCATCAGTAAGCCACACAAGTACAAAGTCAAAGGTCATGGTCATAGCAAGAAGCCAGTAGAGGAGCTTGAACTTGTGGGTTTCAACTGGCCATGTGTATCTTACGTCCTTGTAACAATAATATTTGTTTTGCAGGCATTGGGATCGTATGCGGCCCGCGGTATTCAATTTGCTGCCTGCCAGTAGTTATTTGCGCCCGACGTGAAGCCAATGATCACTGAAGGGCCGCAAATCGAATACCAAGATTCAGATTCAGATCAGCTTTATTGGAAATAAAGGCAAAGTGTACAAGCATACAGAATTTGGCAATTTAATACACAGAATGAATGATTTTGTTAAGTTTGAACAATAAATTACCGTATATACACTAAGTCAGGATGACCCAGTTAAGGATGAAAATTTCTGCTACAGCTTGGGCCATCTTTGTTGATTTAACCTGAAAATTACACCTAGTTTTAATGAAATGCAGTTATTAATTTGCTGAAGTAAGAGCCATACAGCTTATATACACAGTTATACATTGTTGCAATAAACAATGGAGCAAGTTTCACAGTATTCCTTTGTATACATGTAGAATGATTTACAGTTACGCTCGCGTTCAAGTTAACAAACGCCAAACACACCAACGTTTCCCAAACACTTTCAGTGAAAGTCAAACGTTTTGCAAACGCGCAGCAAACACTTTGCAAACACTTTCCAAATGCTTTACAAACACTTTGCCAAACGTTTTCAAACGCTTTTCCAAACGCATTAAACACTTTACATTTTGCGCCAAACGTATGTGATACATGTACATGTACACTTGGTAATCTAATTCTAATGACAGGAATATTTTTTAACAAGTGTCTTTTAAAATTTCGAGTGGAAATATAGAAGCAGCTCAATTTAAGTATTGTTTGGCTTACTAAGCCAAGCAATAGAATTAGCTCCAGTGGAGTAAGCCAGGCGATACTCCATTGGTCCTTGGAGTAATTAAATATATTTTAATTGAAAATTAGGAACTACTTCAGAGTAAATTTATAGGCAATATCATGATCAGATCATGAATCATGATCTGGTCATGATATTGCCTATGGATTTACTCCAAAACAGTTTTTGAAAGATGAAGTATTCATGACATCTTAAATGAAGAATTACGTCTTTAATTAATTTTAGTTGAATTAGACACTTGGGTCAACGTATTTGGATCGTGTTTTATATAAATATATACTACCTATAATGCTGGATAAGTGCACATTTACATGTAGGTACATCATATATTGCTAGACCTGTTCAAAATACGTTTGGAGATTCTTCATCATTTAAATGGAAGTGTTTGAAATGCATGGTGTTTGAATGCGTTTGTGAAAGTGTTTGAAATCGTTTGGGTAATGTTCAACACGTTTGGAAAGTGTTTGAACGCGTTTGGAGAAGTGTTCGGTAGCTTTGTGAAAGTGTTCGAACATTTTGTAAAAGTGGTTGCGATTTTTCCCAAACACTTTCCAAACGTTTCCAAACACAAGCCAAACACCAGCAAAACGCGAAAAAAAGCGTTTGGCTGTTAACTTTTAGCCGGGCGTAACTGTAATGTATGGAGACAAACCCAAAGACGAGTATGTATGAAATTTTTGAGTTATGTTCAAGGGTTTGTCTAAGAGTAACGAGGGAATATAATATCGGATACACATTTCAGTGGTGGCATGTTGAGGAACCGCGTATCCAGGAGTATCACGATGTCTTGTGGTGTATGAATGGGTAATCGAAAGTTGAATACAATACAGGCACTATATAGAGTCAAACCCCCACCCCACCCCCCACCCCCAACTTATGCCCACAAAATGGGTGCAAATGTTATTTGAAGCCCAGGACCTCGCCATCTCTGCCGTTTCCTATGGTGTTAATGTGCAGGTAATGCCCTTTACGTGAAGAACAATTCATGTTTGTAAACTTATTAATTTAGTTCTTTGCAGCTTTAATGCCTAAAATGGATGCAACAGGTTCTTGTGCACACTTTGTTTTATGCCATTTTCAAAATGATTTAATGAATGTTTATGAATATATTGTACACATAATTTGTATTTGCTGCTGAAGAATGATGTTAGTGGGAAAACGTCTTTGCCGGAACATGAACAAAAAGTAGACGAAAAGGTACCTTCCACTCTGTTAAACATACAAACTGACCACATTTTATACTGGGTTTGTGAAAAATTTTAATTATCTCGCTTTGCAATGACATACATTTACACTTCACGGAAAGCTTCAATTATGAATTGGACATATTTTGGTTTGAAACGCTAACACTTGATCTATGGTGTAAGATCATATATATATATATATATATATATATGGCAAATGAGTTCAAATTATGTGCGTAAACATATTATGCATGACATGGACTCTTTCTCTCTCTCTGCGAACGAGTTCAAATCATTTCAAATTGTGTCTAGTATATTTGGTATTATTGGTCTAAGTCTTTGGTATATATGGACACCCCACCCCCACCCACCCCAATATATATATATATAAAAATGTATGTATATATGTATGTGTGTGTGTGTGTATGTGTGTGTATGTGTGTGTGTGTGTGTGTGTGTGGGTGGGTGGGTGTGTACACAGGGTATGGCAGGACAAAGGACAAGCACTTGTTTGGTACAACGATTTACTTGTATTTCGGAAAAAAACATTACCCATATTTAAGTATTTAAATCAAACAATGGGAGCAAAGTTAAATAATAGGAAAAGGCAGAGATTTTAGAATAACCAAGACATCAAAATGCATGTTCCAAGACCAATGTGAAGAAATAAATTTCACTCCTGACACGAGACAGGCAGTCAACCATACGAGGCAATTGGTGGTTGGAAACCAGTTCTCTCTGATGACTTTGATGTCAAAGAGCACTGCCAAATGAGGTTTATTAACGGCCGTAGCCTTGTGCAATACCACACTCTGAATATTGGCATAAGACTATAGAGTCTCACACTCTGCACAGCACAGAAAACACAGTGACGTTATCCACAAGCTCAACTTCAGACATGTACATTTCACACTAGAAACATGAGGAAAATACTTCCAACAGCACAGGAAAAATTACGGGAAAATCGAACTACACGGAGATGCGAAACCCTTCAAATTTTCAGAGATAAATTCTAAGATGTTGTTAAAACAATGCTTCAAGCGTCCTATCTTACTGTGGAGCAACCAAGAAAAACAGTAAAGATCAAGATTAATGGCAACCAGTAAGTGGATGATCTTGGCTTGCATATACCAGTTCAATTCTTTGTTAATTCCTTTTTTGCGTGTCTTTTTTTTTTTTTTTTTTTTACATGAAGCCGCACGACTAACGTGACACTTACAAGTTGGCCAGGGCTGTCGTCTTGTGCAGAACTGCCACAGAACTACTGCATAACTGAAAATATATTCAAATTGGACACTAGAGTCTTCCAACTATTCTATGATACAAACACATAATATGGCCAGCCATTTTAACATTTAATTTTGGCTTTTTAAATACATTTTGACTTAAACAAAATTCAATATTAGATATAAAAAAATTGATTTTAGATATCCACAAATGAATTTGTGACATCCAATCAATATCTGTTATCCAAAAATCATTTTTGGGTATCAAAAATTAAATTTTTGATATTCAAAATATGAGTTTACCTGGATGATTATTTGGATAACAAGAATTGGATTTTAGATATGCACTAATCAAATTTGGGTATGAACAAATGAATTTTTGATATAAGAAAAAGACCTAAGTGTCTGTGATATAGAATGGTCCCTTTTGTGTGATATTGGTATTAAGGAATGGTGATACAACATGGCTGACGGGAGACTGCCATGCATCCACTTGAGCTTCACGCGCTTCACTTGTTGGTCTGTTACATGTTTCTTTATCAACAATTGGTAAACTGTAAATAATAAGACACAAAAATGCAGTTTTCATACGTCAATTGACCTTATAATTTCCAAGCAATTGTATGGATGGTTTTCCAAGAAGATTTTTTAACATTTTGCCAAAAAGTAAACAACACAACTAATCAAAACTCCACAATTCACTGGACTGTGATCATTTGAACAAACTTGGTACAGACCCACCCAACGTACATCGCTACAAAGTCTCAAGTGGATCTGCTTGATGGTTTCAGAGAAGAAGGAAAAACTATGAATTTCCATTGCAATCCCATCACTTCTATAATAATCAATAGAATGCATGCATTAACTGACAGGCATCGGAATTGAACCGTTTGTTGAAAATCAAGCATAAATAGTATCTTCACCAAGTGAACAAATTTGTTTACCGTTCCTACAAGTTTACATTTCAACTAACTTTCAGAAGTATCTGAGTATTGCTCTTTCAGAATTAAACATGACTTCAACGCAAAAGAAATTGAAAACAAATACGGTCCAAAGACGTGTCCCTGTGCAATTGAGAAGCAATGGCAGGGTGGTTTCAGAGAAGTTTTTCTTTTTTTTTTTTAATTTGGCCACAAAAAGAGAAAAAAAAGAAAAAAAAACAAAAACAAAGAAAACTCATCAAAATTCAAAAATCGCTGCACCGTGTCCACAATTTGGAAGCAATGGCAGGGTCGTTTCAGAGAAGTTTTTTTGTTTTTTTTTTTAATTTGGCCACAAAAAGAAAATAAAAGAAAACTCATCAAAATCTAAATATCACTGAACGGTGTCCATTGGTACAGATTTGGTAGAAACCAACCCAGGAACATACCCACCACGTTGGAAGTGAATCTGGCTGAAGGTTTGGGAGGAGAAGTAGAAAATGTGAAGTAGCATTAGAATGCCCATTGACTTAACTGGTAATCAATTGGAAGGTGCATAAGTACTTGAATTGAAAAAAAAATGTTAAAAATCAAAATCCACAGCATTGCCACCCAGTGAATAAGTTGGTTTGACCTTTTCACAGGGAACATGTTCACCAAGTTTCAGCTTAATCTGAGTGACAGTTCTGGAGAAGACGTCTAAAATAAAGAAAACACACAAAAAATCACGAAAACAAATATAGAAAAAAAAACTGCAGCGCCACCTGATGAAAAAATTAAGAAATAAGAGTCCCTAGGAGTGTTCCTGTGTGATATCAAAGCAATTGGGTGAACGGTTTAGATACAGTGCTCATTCAAGCATGATGTAACCAATGAAACATGACAGGGGTGGTACAAATCTGTAGTGGCCATCACGATCATTCACCCAAGTATGAAAGCCCTACCCAGTGTAGTTAGTGAAATAATGCCGCTCCAAAGTTTTCTACAATGCTCATTCAAGCATGATATATCAAACAAAGTATAAGATTTACGTTATAAATCTGCAGTGACCATCACTATCATCATTTTACCAAAGTATGAAAGCCGTACCCAGTGTAGATAGTGAAATAAAGTCACTCCGAAGTTTTGTGTTGACGGATGAACTGACAGAACGCGAGTGCTTAGTCTGGCCAACAGCTTATGATGGCGAGACAAAAATCACTGGGGCTTGACTATTTGAACCGTACTTGGTAGAAATCCACCCAAGGTACATTGCCACCAAGTATGAAGTGAATCTGGCTGATGCTGTTGGAGAAGTTGAAAATGTGAATTGTGGACGGACGGACAACAAAGTCTCTTAAAAGTCTGCTGACTGACAAGACAGCTGACTTAAAAAAAGGACTGTATCATGATTATATATAGCAATATTCCAAGTCACAAGTGATTACCAGCTCTGTTCATTGAATTGCATCAGGTAGGCCTATTTTTCAATTCGGTATTATATAAAAGTGCTAAAAACATTTCACTCAAGGTTAATGCCTCACACAGCTTCCATCAGGACACCCTCCTGTATTTTTCCTCCAGAACCACTTCCTTGTAGTCATTACCCTTTTCCGCAGTGCAAACTCTTTACACTCCACAAACTCCATACCCTAACTTGTCACTGTCTAGCGTACATAAATATGGAAGTAGTATTATCCATAAATAAAGGAATTATAAAGTTAACTTGCCACCCAAGAGACTAAGTGCCATGTATTCTCTACTCCGCAAGAGTGGAATGTAAAGAGAAAGACAAAACTTGTGTCTATTTTGGCATAAAAGGTTTCATTCAATCATGTGTTGCAAATTAAGACACCTTACTCACAAAATTACACCAAACAACTTAAGTGTGGTAATGTCCGTGTCAACATCTGGACACTCTGGCAAACTGGATTTGTGTCGGAGATGTAGGATGCACCATAATGGGCACCTGCCTTTTGAGTGTCCGATATATGCTCACTGCCCGTCACCACCTTCACAAACAGTTGATATTATTTTTGCTCTAACGCTTTGATATAAAACACCTGAAAAAATCATTACCATCTTTTCAAACTTCATTTTAACTTTACAGCATGCAGTCCTTTCACCCACCTGTACATGTCACAACCCTCATTGTACTGGAATCCCGGGGTACCGGCACGACTTAGGTACTCAGGGGCAAGGTAGTCTATGGTACCAGAGCGGTGATTAGGCCCGGATATGCACACCCCAAATACCTGTGTACTTCTGCTGGACATGGCACGCACTTTGGATAAACCGAAATCACTTATCTGTAAACAAAGTGCCATGGGTACAGTCAGCACGCAACTAACTTACAAACTTTACAGTCAGCACGCAACTAACTTACAAACTTTACAGTCAGCACGCAACTAACTTACAAACTTTACAGTCAGCACACAAATAACTTACAAACTTTACAGTCAGTGCACAAATAACTTTCAAACTTTACAGTCAGCCCGCAATTAACTTACATACTGGACAGTGAGGTTCGGGATATAAAAACCTTTTTGGCAGCCCTGGTCCCCAAAACCAACTCGCACTTGCAGGACGTCCTGATTGCAGAAATTCCAAAATCACCCTCCTGGATGCAAGGCACTCATTCTCACATTATTTACATTTATCTAAGTGTTCAGCAACTTTACGTGAACTTTATTTAATTTTTAATTAATATAAGTTCATTTGGATTCATAAAATGCATGCAATACAAAATTAAAAGTTTTGACAAAATATAAATAAGAGGACTGTGATAGTCCTGTGCTCAGCTGACATGCACATATACCATTGTGATTTTTTAAGATTTGCCCCCAAAATGACAAAAGAAATTCAATTCATAAAAAATCCAAAAAATCAATGGAGGGTGTCCATTTGAACAAATCTGCTAAAGACCCACCCAAGGTACATTGCCACCACGTTTAAAATCAGTCTGACTGGCGGTTTCGGAGAAGTCAAAACTGTGAATTAGCATTAGAATGCCCATTGACTTACATGATAGTAATCAATAAGAAAGGTGAATTTACCGGTAAGTACCCCAATTGAAAAACCATTAAAAATGTGAAAAATCAGGAATCTGCAGCATTGCCACGCAGGGAACTATTTTGTTTGACCCTTCAACAAAGAACATATCCACCAAGGTTCAGTTTAATCTGAGTGAAGGTTCTGGAGAAGAAGTTGAAAATAGAATTCACACACACAAAAAATCATATAACATCTTTAAAAAAATTGCTGCTCCACCTGGTAAACAAATTCAGAACTTGGGTTAGCAGTTTTACAGAAGAAGATTTTTTAAGAATTGCCCAGAAACCCCCCCCCCCCCCCCCCAAAAAAAAAAATCCAAAAATAAATGGAGCGTGACCATTTAAACAAATTTGCTAGAGATCCACCCAAGGTATATTGAATTTGCTACCAAGTTTAAAGTCAATCTGACTGCCGATTTTTACAGAAGAAGTTAAAAATGTGAATTAGCATTAGAATGACTTACATATAGTTAAAGTCTTGTTTAATTTTAACACAACTGGCCTAGATTTGGCGATGGACAAGACTTCCCCTAAGAGATACTGAAACATTCCTCTAGAAAAATAGACAAATTATTATAGCGATTTGACGATGGACAAGACTTCCCCTAAGAGTTACTGAAACATTCCTCTTGAAAAATATGCAAATTATTATAGCATCATCTACAATTCTCACAAATAAACTTTCAATATCCTCCAAAAAGGATACAGGTGCTTGTTTTTTCTTCAGATTGATACACTACTATTTCTGGAATCATGCTGAATACGTCCACATTAGGCTGTGAAACATGCTTAATTGTTTCTCGCTGATGACCTGTTTATACATTTATTTTACTGTTGAAACTTTCAATGTTCAAAATGTTTGCATCAAGCGTGATAATATTGAGTGACCTAGTTATGAGTTGAGATAGAGACTATCATTGGCTATGGGGCATAGATAGATTGGATTGTGCTTTTCTGGAATTACACGGAAGATGTAGCACTATTGCTCCTGTTTGCATAATTATGATTAGTGGAAAAACGTAGGAAGTAAAGATTGAGTCAAAGTGTGTTATACAAAGATAGGATGAAGTCCAGCTGGCCCTTCGGGAGATGTCAAAATTACAAACACAACAACTTACTCAAAAAAAAAAATCTATTTGTCAGATTGCAGTGCCACTTCAAGCAATAGTCAATGTTTTGGTATATGCAGAGGGGCTCACGTGGGATTACACATCAAATATTGTTAAAGCAAGTTCATAGAAAAGGTTGTATTAGGACCACACGTCCAAGAGATCCACACAAGGTACACTTCTCCGACGACTTCAACAGGACCTGGCGAACTATCTTCACAATGTCCAAAAACATCATAGTAGATAGACGATGTGCGAATAAGCATACTATAAGCTAAATCCACTGCCACTTCTGCTGAGCTGCAAATACTGCAGTGTACTGTTTTCTTTTTTTTTTCTTTTTAAGAAATGAATTTTGTGTTTATCTTTAGGGAAAATACTTCAAATGGCCTCTTTTCTAAAATCACTTGATCCATTGCTTAAAATTGTGCAGTGCCATTTCTGGCTATCCCAGGGCTATATTAATGATTAGTACAAGCACAAGATACACATTTCCATGGATCCTTCTCATCCCAGTTCAACTGAATTCAAATTTTACATGTATCCCATTGAGTTTGCTAGTTGAGAGGACTACAGAGCATTTGCCAGTGGTAACTGGCATTAATCAGCCTTTCACAGCTTTTGCTGCATTGAAAGGGTGTCAAATGCTGACAAACGCCAACCAACGCTGGCTAACACCGAGCCCCAAAAGGTTTAATTGGATTTTGACATTTCCCAGCGTTAGTCAGCGTTTCCCAGTTTTCGTAACGCCGGCTAACGCTGTCTCACGCTGGCAAATGCTGTGTAACGCTGGGAACCGCCCTGAAATTGAAATGCACCCACTAACGCCGAAACAAGTTAATGGTGCATATATATATATATATGTATATATATATATATATATATATATATATATATATATATATATATATATATATATATATATATATATATGTATATATATATATGTATATATATATATATATATGTATATATATATATGTATATATATATATGTGTATATATGTGTATATATATATGTGTATATATGTGTATATGTATGTATATATGTATGTATATATGTATGTATATATGTATGTATATATGTATATGTATATATATATATGTATATATATATATATATATATATATATATATATATATATATATATATATATATATATATATATATATATATTCTACACTTTGTGGGCATGAGCTTGGACAAATGGCCTGTTAAATATCACTGAACTACCGGCACTATTAATGCAGTACTTATTGATTTGTATTAATGATATAAAAGCTGAGTGACTTGCTCAGCAAATGGGTAGATTTTCCTTTACGTTTATTTCTTCAGATCTTCAAATGATCAAATCTTAAATAGAATGGAAATAATACAATTTTGTCTGAAAGCTTATTCTTAGAGACTATGAAGAACTTGAGCTCTTAGGCCATGTCACTCCAAAAATAATACCTCCAGATTATATTTTCTGATCGACCCCTGCCCAAGGTAACGGAGGTCACTGCAGCGCCATCTATTCCAGGCAGCTGACCTCCGGCCTTGACCCTATACATCAGTCATTCTTTTGGCAGAGCAACTCTGAAGAATGATCTGATGCAGGGATGTTGGGAAGGCTTCTATGTAGTCTATAGGTTAGTATTATTAATACATATGATTTTTTATTTTTTTATTTTACAGATTCATGGCATAATACATTATCTATAGACTACTTATGGGTAGAGATACCACCAGAATCGGAGGTAGTGATCATTCTGGCTTCCGAAGCATAAGCAACCCCTTAAGGGGGAGAGCAGAAAAGTATCTTTCTCTGCCAAAAGTCACCTTGCTAAAGCAGCAAGGTCGGGCTAACAACCCCAAGGAAATATAATCCTTCTAAGATTACCATCCCACAAGATCAAGGAGAGAAAAGACTAGTATTTTGGTATGTGAGCAGCTGTGCCATGTTGGCTTGGTGACCATGTCCAGTTCAGCATGTGCACAAAGAGGGAGTAGGGAGATCTGTCAATGCCAGAATATTGCTTTCAACACATGATAAGTCCCTCAAATAATAATCTGAGAATGTCGAGCGGGACCGCCACCAGCATGCTGATATAATGTCAGAAAAGAGGACTTGCTTCAGAGAGTGCTATGATGGTTATCCAACTTGACATAGTGTTCCAGTGGACTTCACGTTTCTTAGGTTTGAGAAGAAGAAAGAGGGTTTTCCTCCCTTTTCTAGACAGAGAAGCCCTGCAAAGCCGTTAAGAGGTTTATCTGGAGCATGGTTCTTCAACATGAAGATGGGACTCGGTTTTAATTCGCCCTATTTCCTATCATGTTACCATCTAGTCTTGGGAGTTATTTCAGGCATGTATTTCTTCCCTCTTTGTCCCAGAGGCAAGAACACAGAGACAAACTGTTTTGTAGGTGAGGAAACTAAGTGGAACCCTATCCACGTCTCCTCTGAAAAAATGTGATCGAAGTCCTCAAAGGACTACAGAGAGATCCCATGTTTGCAGAAAGACATTCCACCTTGCTGGCCTATCTGCAAAGGAGCTATTAATTAATAAGCCTTGACAAGCCGTGCAGGATCCTATCCTGGGGTCTTTCAAGTCTTGGGAGGGAGATACAGCTGATCTATATCCAGCTATAGTGTGAACCTTCAAACCAGAATCAAATAGATCATGAAGGCACATTTTCCACTCTGGAAGCACCACCTTGTGCAATGGCCGGAATCAACAGGGACATTTGTGACAGTCACAGGGGGGTTGGCGCCTCCATTCTCATCCCAAACCTTCCCCAGCTTGGTAGCTTATGCTCCCTAGCAATGTCAATATCTTCAAAATTCGAACCCCCTTCCAGGAAAAAGGCTGGAGACAGGCCTGTAATCTGTTCATGGAATTAACAATATTTGCTAATCAATTCAGTGTTTGTAAAGAGAATATTGCGGAACATCATCAAAAAGTTTCACATTAACGAGGCACATGTAGGCACATGTAATTAAAATTTTTGAACGTTTCAAATGCCGTCCACATGCACTGAGTTGCACAGGCGCCCAAACCAATGCAGGTACTCACCATTCATACAAACCTGCGACAGTGAATTGGTGCGTTGGAGCGATCATGACATAAATCTAACATGGATATGTAAAAACAAGTGAAGAAAGAAGAGCTGCCAGATTTTTTAATATTTAAGTCTCACTCAAAGGCAATAATATACATCTTTTAGAAAATAATAAGTGGTTCGGCACCTTACAGATGTTGCCTATATATATATATATCAAACACATATCACTGCCATACCATTACGTTATCTTTCTGCAAAAACACGATTCAGTAATGGCATACTCTCAATATACTGCCTATATGATTTCTCTTTATAAAATATTTGGACAATCTCAAGGTTATCTTGTTGCATCGTACCTTGACGTGAAAGTGGTTTGTCACCAAAATATTAGCAGGTTTGAGGTCATGATGTAAGACACAGTAGCAGCCATGTTGTCCTGAGTGGAGATATCTCATGCCTTCGGTAATCTCGCAGATCATACGCCAGCGCAGAGGCCACTTAATATGTGCCCGACAGTATTTAACGAGCCAGATCTCTAGGTCTCCATTGTCCACCAGTTCCATGACGAGGTAATAGGACGGCTCTCGGTGGAACAAACCATAGAGCTTGACAATAAACTGGCAGTTTTTCATGCTATACATGATGTAGGCTTCCTTGGCTAGTGCCTTCTTATTGCTGCAAAGGGAGCATGTGTTTTGAGAATTTTGAGACGGTAGTGATTGAGTAAGATCATCATTGCAAATTCAAATATGATTTTCACGTTTCCCCAAAAACTTTATGTCCGGTTATGTAGGCAATGCACAGACCTGTATGTACACTATACTTTTTTGCACTCTCAATACAGCAATGGATTGGAGCATTAATGTCTTAAAATGAAAAAAAATAAAGTTTTGAACATAAAGAAAACAAGTTGGCCGGGTATCTCACACTGTAATACATATTTGAAGCTTCAATCAAATACTTGAGCACGACATTCAATACTGAGACTAATTTAAATACATTTAAGCGTATCTTTAAATGTATTAAGACATACAGCAAAACCTTTGAAGCCATAATTTTATTTAAGATGCATGTAACTGCAAGTGTATTTAACCCCAATTTTTTAGTGCAATACACATTCCAACATTATCTAATTGAAAACTAAAAATGTATTCCACCCACACGTACACACACAAAGACTGATACACACACATACACAAAGACAGGTAGACACATACACACACATATATATATATATATATATATAATTGTAAACAAACAACCAGATTCATATTTGGTGGCCAGTAACACCATCTGCGTCATACTTACTCTTTAGTCAGTCTGGCCTCCAAATGTAGCTTTTTCAATGCTACAGACCTATATCCCTGCTTTTCCTTCCAGATCGACCTGTACACTGTGCCGAACCTTCCTCCTCCCAGGCAGTCATGCTCAGAGTCAAAGTGAAATTCTTCACTCTTAAATGTTGGTACATTTTTACGAGATTTCTCTTTGTGTGCCCGTTCTGGGGGCGCTGAGTGTCGAGATGGGGAGATAAGTATGGTAGACGCGTCTGTGGTCTCGCTTCCTTCACCAGTGCCAGCAATCTTGTCACTCTTATCCTCACCTTGCCCGACAGGTGTAGCCATAATCTCGCCTGTATTCTTACCTTGTCCAACACGTGTATCTGCAATCTTGTTATGTCTTGTATGCGAACCACTGGTGTTCCATGTTTCTGGTCTGGCATTTCAGCATACCAATAAAGAACCCCTTATGATCCCATTCTTAACCAACATAATGAACACTTCACTGTCACAAAGGTACAGGTATATCCTGAAGCAAAGATGAGAAATACACCACTCATACACTGTTATACATCCAAACATCCCTATCCACAATTCTTGAAATGTAAACCTGAACACTCATCCCTTTACCCCGATCAAAATTATGCTTCCATGTGTGTTAATAAGGATAAAAATTACTTCACAGTCTATTATAAAATGGGAATACAGTAGTTTGATTTCATTGTGCCCTCAGAGACGGCTATAAGTTGGAATGACATCTCTATCCATTATAGTGTTGAAGGTATTCAAGATTGAAATTTTGAATACTGCTAATTAGCAGAATTTAAATTGCTACAACTTTTGTTTTAGATTCATTACATGCGCAATGGTCAATAACCCCCTTGTAGATGGTAAAATGACATCTCTATCTACAATAGTTTTGAAGATATTAAAGTTTAAAAATTTCCAATGCTGCTAATCAGCATAATTTACATTGCTACAACTTTTATTTTAAATTCATTAGATGCACACTGGTCAATAACTGCTTAGTAGTTGAAATGACATCTGTACTTTTGAAGATATTCAAGATTTAAAATTTTGAATGCCTCTAATTTGCATAATTTTAAACAGCTTCATTCTTCAGTGTAAAACAGTTTAACCCCTTTTATGGAGGTACAATAAAGTTTGGAGTTTCTATGTATAATAGTGTCCGAGAAAAGTGTTGGGCAAATTTGCTGGTAAAGAAGAAAGAAAGAAAGAACTAGAAAAGAAGATTTGTTTCAAAGCAAATCTGACTGTGTGCCTTCAAAAGTTGTAAATATAAAATCTTACAACTTTTATGCTTTGGTACTTCACATGACATCAGGCTTATGGCTGGATACAGATTTCAAAGTCCAAACCACCTTGAACTTTGACCTTTACCGGTCACATGTTAATTGCACAGCGTTACAAGATCCACAAGTTAAGCCCAACATGAACCGAATCGGATGAAAATTGACCAAGTTATGGCAAGATGAAACATTCAAAGGGCCAAATGACCTTGATCTTTGCCCTCATGAGGTTACATGTTCCTATAAAAGTGTGCAGTGGTGCAATACCTACAATTTAAGTCCAACATGATTAGAATTTGATGGAAATTGGCCGAGTTAAGGCTGGACAAAACTTTCAAAGGTTCAAATGACCTTCACCTTTGAACTTTAGAGATGCCATGAATATTACAAAAATGTGTAGTGTTACCATAGCTACAGTTTGAGCCCAACATGATCAAAATTGGGATAAAAATTAAGTGAATTATGGCTAGAAGAAAACCACTATGGAAAGTGGCCTTTGATGAAATGACCTTTGACCTTAAGATGACCTCTACCTGAAGTCAACCTTGACCTCAAAATGACATTTTGGCCTAAAATTGACTTTTGACCTTGACATGACCTTGACATTTGAGATGACCTTTACCTTGCTATGATTAAACTCCCAAAACACCTGGAACCACATCTACTATAGTATATAAGATATTGAGGATTTAAAACTTTAATTATCCCTAGTTTGCATAATTTTGAAAAGCATGACCTCTCATTATAAAAAGGCGAGACTTCACATATACTATAGAAGTATAATTGTGCCAAATTTGGAGTTTCTACATGACTACTTTTCAAATGAAAAGTCGGACAAATTTGCCAGTAAAGAAAGAAAGAAAGAAATCCTAGAAAAACAATATTTCTGTGTTGGCACACAGACAGTAAGAAAGAAAGAAAGAAAGAAAGAAAGAAAGAAAGAAAGAAAGAAAGAAAGAAAGAAAGAAAGAAAGAAAGAAAGAAAGAAAGAAAGAAAGAAAGAAAGAAAGAAAGAAAGAAAGAAAGAAAGAAAGAAAGAAAGAAAGAAAGAAAGAAAGAAAGAAAGAAAGAAAGAAAGAAAGAAAGAAAGAAAGAAAGAAAGAAAGAAAGAAAGAAAGAAAGAAAGAAAGAAAGAAAGAAAGAAAAGTGTGTGTTGACACACATTCAAATTGTCTTCTCAGTTCGGGTTACTGAAAATTACCGGATTGTCTTTCTTTGATTTTTTTAGCTTTTATTTCAAGTAATTATTTGCCTGTCAAAAAGGAAAGTATACGGGTCCCCATCCTCTCTTCAAGAAAAAAAAAAAAGTATAGACCCATATGGATTGCGAAACAGGCCAAGCCAATATTCATCACTCTCGATGGCACAGATGGCGGCGTATATTTCCTACCTACTTCTTTGGTGGATGAAACCGAAGGACTCAGAGAAAACCATCGATTTTTTTTTCTGATAGTAAGGCCTACATAAAGATGCCTTTCAGGGTAGTACGTGTGTAATTAAATTAGTATAAATATCGAGTTGTTTTGTAACCCACCAGACATGCGTCGAAGTACTGGGCGCTCCCTGATAGCAGTCAGTGATCCCCAGCTTGCAAGCCCCAGCCTATGATGTAACGTGGCTTAGCTGGGTCAACCCCAATTCAGTGGACCGCACAGACGTGGACGCATCCGCTATGGCACTGTAACTGTGAGGCACCATTGCGCTACCCCAAGGTACTACTTACTATCTTATAAAATATATGTAACTCTTACATTCCTTTTCAGTCGCATTATACCAGATGTGTTACACTGTCTGGAAACTTAGTCACGGAAGGGCGCGGCGTCCAACCTATTCACTTGTACCAAGTTGTGGTCTGTGTGAACTTCCCACAGCCTCCCTGAGCATCGGGCTCCATTTAGCCAAGTCACGAGACCTGAAGTAATAACACGGGTCCTAAGCGACCGAAAACAACCGAAAGGAAGCGACAAGGACCGAAAATGACAGAAAGCTACCGAAAGCAAGCTATTTTTAGATGCACACACTTTCGGTAAACGCGAGTCATTCCACTTGCCGATTTTTTGGTTCACATGATTGATTGATTGATTTTATTTTATTCATATGTACATAGTAAAAAACAAAAACAAATATAAATATATGTTACAGAACGATCACAGACACAGTATCACAGTAAAATAATATTTGGCACACATACAACTAAGCAGAAAATAGGCCCAGTTAGGAACACTGGGGCACAAGCCTGTACCATTGCATTTAATTGGCTGTAGTGGGGCAAGTACTATGTACCTATGAAAAGGGAGCACTACAAAGCAAAAGCATTAACAATTGCGTATTTCCATAGTGGACCCTAACACAGGAGGAGGGGAGGGAGAATACATGTATAAAAAATTGATTCCTGCAAAAGAAAAATTAGTTATAAATATTGGCTGCAAATAATATGCATAGATATTTCGAAATCTTAATAAATAAAAAAAATAGAAATTGATATAAATAAATATAACTATGTAAATATGGTGTAACAAAATCAGTGGAAGATGAAGCTTTCGCTCTCCAGTGCTCCCATTCCATACAGAAAATGAGACTTAACTTTACGCTTGAAGATAGGCTTGCTATAGCTCAACTTCACCTCATCCGGAAGTGCATTCCACACTTTAATACCATTATACATAAATTCTAGCTTTCCCCGGGGAAGCAGCAGGATATAAAATACCATTTCTGGTATTATGACTATGGACATCAGCAACCCTAGTTGCATTTCTCAAATAGAAGGGGGCTGTGCCATGGTAAATGTCATAAACATGTGCTACAGTGAGGTAGTCCACCCTTCCTGCTACGTTAAGTATGTCCAAGTCAATAAAATTCTTTGCACTAATATGGTGCCTGCTGCCAAATCCCGAAATAAATCTTATCATTTTATTTTGCACAGTCTATAATTTCTTCTTTAAAATACTCTTTAAACCACGATACCAAATGTTGCAGCCGTAGTCGAAACTAGCTTGAAGAAGCGCTGAGCATACCATCTTTTTCTCTCTCTGAGAGAGGAAAAAGCATTTTCTATATAAAAATTTCAAATTTCCGTTTATTTTCTGAATGACGGAATTACCTTGAGACACTCCGGACATGTCTTGATCCAGAGTTATTCCCAAGTATTTTATCTTATCCTTGTTCACTATGGTGGTGTCCTTACATTTTACATGAATTCTGGCACCTCTCTTTAATTTCTGTTTAGATCCAAAAACAATGCTTTCCGTTTTACCAAAGTGTAATGAAAGCTTATTTACTTCCAGCCACACCTGAATATTTTGAAACTCACTTCTCAAAGTTCTTTCAATTTCAATCAAATCTTTAACTGTTGTTACTTAGACGGAGTCATCTGCATACAAGAAAAGTTTACAAGATGTAGCAGAATTCATGTCGTTTACATATACCATGAACATCAGGGGACCCAAGATCGACCCCTGAGGGACGCACAACTGATGACGCCCTCAGCCGATCTTGTTCCACTGATGTCCACAAACTGTTTTCTCTGAGAGAGATAAGATTTGAACCATGTCACAGTCGATTTGTTCATTCCCATTGCCTGAAATTTACTTAAGAGGATACTATGATTGACTGTAGCAAAGGTCTTTTGCAGATCTAGCAGAAGTGCACCAGTATATAAGCCCTTGTCCATGTTTTGCTGAATCAGATCTGATAAATGAATAAGAGCTGAATCAGTAGAAAAAGATGGTCTAAAGCCAGATTGTAAACTATGTATAAGACCATTTGTTTCCAAGAATCTATGATACTTTGTTTGTCAAACTCTCTGATTGGCAATTTCTCAACTAAAGTAGCAGCAATGTTACAAAAAAAATGGTTAAATTTATTTGCCACGAAGCTACTGTCAAAATTTATCGCCTGATCCGTGCCATCTCTTAACCCAATATTAACATTTTTAACCTTTTTTCTTGAAGGCATTCCCAACTCCTTGATATACTTCCACAATTTCTTTGGGGAATGTCTATTTTCTTCAATTTGATTGCGTATGTAATCTTTTTTTGCTTTTTTTATGGCACGCTGTGCTTGATTACGTAAAACTTTATGATCATTATATAACTCACTCGTTCTGTACTTCCTGAATCTTACAAACATTTTATTTCTGTTGCTTATGAGACTCAGTAAATAACCATCAAACCACGGCTCACTGTTGTTCTTTAAACGTACTTTCTTAACTGGAGCCAGTGTATCTAGACCGTTTAGAAACATAGTCTTGAATACACACCAAGCATCATTTACGTTTGCACTGTTATAAACAGCAGACCAGTCAATCTCTCTTAGTTTAGTGAGGAGAGCGTTTTTATCATAGTGTTTCATAGCTTCTGATTTGACATGTTTTATGCTGGTAAGATTGGCCTCTGAAAAGTTTCCTTGTGCAATAAGTGACCATATGGTAACTCATTGCAAAAGGAATCGTGCCAGATTGGAAAACTTTTACCTCATCGGAGACGAGTATAAGGTCGATAATGCTGGTTGTATTATCTGTAATTATGTCTCCCGGTGGAAGCCGGGGGACATATTGTTTTAGTGCCCGTTTCTTCTTCTTCTTCTTCTTCTTCTTCTTCTTCTTCTTCTCCTTCTCCTTCTTCTTCTCCTTCTCCTTCTTCTTCTCCTTCTCCTCCTCCTCCTCCTTCTCCTCCTCCTCCTCCTCCTCCTCCTCCTCCTCCTCCTCCTCCTCCTCCTCCTCCTCCTCCTCCTCCTCTTCTTCTTCTTCTTCTTCTTCTTCTTCTTCTTCTTCTTCTTCTTCTTCTTTCTGACTTAAGTGTATTAAAAACTATGGCAAATATATTAAATCACCAGGTTCCGATTGATGTCTATCGGAATTTTACAAAGTATTTTGGCAACAAATTAAAACATTGTTGCTCAACTCACTTAAATTTGCTTTTGATACTGGGTTGCTGTCGATAACACAAAGACATGGAGTTATAACATTAATACCAAAAAAGACCGAGATATTCTGGGTCTTAAAAACTGGAGACCAATATCGCTCCTGAATGTTGATGACAAACTAGCAACTAAGTGTATCGCAGCAAGAATGAAATAAGTTTTAAAATATATTATATATGAAGACCAAATGGGTTTTTTAAAAAGTAGATTCATCGGGGAATGTATTACAAAAATTGTTAGTCTAATTGAATACACAGGAAGAAGACATCCTGACCTTATTAACTGTGTTAGATTATGAAAAAGCATTCGATCATTTACAATGGAGTTTCATAGATAAAATGCCTCACGTATTCTAATTTTGGTCCCTCATTTAGCCAGTGGTTAAAAGTGTTCTCTACAGATATAGAAAGCTGTGTTATTAACAATGGGTGGTCATCTAAAGCACTGAAAATCACTAGAGGTGTACGGCAAGGTTGCCCTCTGTCCCTTTATATATGTATGTCTCCCGGTGGAAGCCGGGGGACATATTGGTTTAGTGCCCGTTTCTTCCGCTTGTTGTTGTTGTTGTTGTTGTTGTTCAGGTTCTTCAACACTTGGTTTCCGTTCGATAAGTCTTGAAGGACTCGACAGAATTTGATGAAACTTGGTAGGATTATGTATCTTGGCAAGACCTAGGTTGGGATTGTATTTGGGTGACCTTGACGTAATTTTCAAGGTCACAGGGTCACTTATGTGAAATTGGTTTCCGTTCGATAAGTCATGAAGAACTTGATGGAATTTGATTAAACTTGGTAGGCTTATGTATCTAGGCAAGACCTAGGTTGGGATTGTATTTGGATGACCTTGAGCGAATTCTCAAGGTCACAGGGTCACTTATGTGAAATATGTTTCCATGCGATAACTCATGAAGAACTTGATGAAATTTGATGAAACTTGGTAGGATAATGTATCTAGGCAAGACCTAGGTAGGGCTTGTATTTAGATGACTTTAAGCGAATTCTCAAGGTGACAGGGTCACTTACGTGAAATTGGTTTCCGTGCGATAAGTCTTGAAAAACTTGATGGAATATGATGAAACATGGTAGGCTTATGTATCTAGGCAAGACCTAGGTTGGGATTGTATTTGGGTGACCTTGAGCGAATTCTCAAGGTCACAGGGTCACTTATGTGAAATTGGTTTCTGTGCGATAAGTCTTGTAGAACTTGATGGAATTTGATGAAACTTGGTAGGATTATGTATCTTGGCAAGACCTAGGTTGGGATTGTATTTGGGTGACCTTGACCTAATTTTCAAGGTCAAAGGGTCACTTATGTGAAATTGGTTTCCGTTCGATAAGTCATGTGGAACTTGATGGAACTTGATAGAACTTGGTAGGATTATGTATCTTGGCAAGACCTAGATTGGGATTGTATTTGGATGACCTTGAGCGAATTCTCAAGGTCACAGGGTCACTTATGTGAAATATGTTTCCATTTGATAAGTCATGAAGAACTTGACGGAATTTGATGAAACTTGGTAGGATTATGTATCTTGGCAAGACCTAGGTTGGGATCGTATTTGGATGACCTTGAGTGAATTCTGAAGGTCACAGGGTCACTTATAGATTAATTGGTTTCCGTTTGATAAGTCATGAAGAACAGGATGGAATTTGATGAAACTTGGTAGGATTATGTATCAAGGTAAGACCAAGGTGAAGATTGTATTTAGATGACCTTGACCTAATTTTCAAGGTCACAGTGTCACTTATGGGAAATTGGTTTCCGTTCGATAAGTCATGAAGAACTTGATGGAATTTGATGAAACTTGGTAGGCTTATGTAGACCTTGAGCAAATTCTCAAGGTCACAGGGTCACGTATGTGAAATTGGTTTCCATTCGATAAGTCATGAAGAACTTGACGGAATTTGATGAAACTTGGTAGGATTATGTATCAAGGTAAGACCAAGGTTGGGATTGTATTTGGGTGACCTTGGCCTAATTTTCAAGGTCACAGGGTCATTTATGTGAAATTGGTTTCTCTGCAATAAGTCTTGAAGAACTTGATGAAAATTGCTTGAGTAATGTATCTGGTTGAGAGCTAAAATAGCATTGTAATTTTCAAGCAAACTTGGTCATTTGTAATTTGTTATCACTTGTAGCTTATTCAGAGACGTATGTGTTCCACCGGGAGACATTTGATTTTCTGTTGGAAAATCAGTCTGTTCTAGTTTTTTTAATTTTATGTGCAGAAATTCTCGCCACTGCAATAAGAAAAGAAGATAATCTTGAAGGTATTAAGGTAGATTATTATGTTTATAAATGATCTCAGTATGCGGATGACACTACGTTTTTTTTTTTTTTTTTTTTTTTTGGAAGCAACCATAGAGAACTTAAACTTTCTGTTTTTTTTATGTTAGACGAATTTTAAAAAAATATCTGGCCTTAAAATTAATTACGATAAGACAAAAATATTAAGGATATGCACTTTAAGAGTTACGAATTGGGTGGCAAATACAAGCAAGGACATTGAATATACAAACGAATCAGTCACAATCTTGGGTATTAAAATAAGTGCATACATTAATGACTTCGAACAGTTGAAGTATGAACCAAAAATAAATAAAATTCAAAATATAACCAAAATATGGTCTAAAAGAAACCTTACACTCATCGGTAAGGCACAAATAATACAATCTTTGATTCCATCACAGCACGTCTATATAGCATGGGTTATTCCAAATCCTTCAGATACTGGGTGCGAAACAGTAGAAAGGTTGATTTATAAGTACATTTGGAATAACAAACCAGATAAGATAAAAGGGAAATATCTTTTAGCATTTAGAAATGAGGGAAGATTAGGTATACCTGATATGCATCTTAAAACATTGGCATCAAAATGTGCATGGGTACAGAGATTAACAGATGAATTCAATGCATCATGGAAACTATTAGTCACCAGAATACTTCCTGCCAATAGTCGAATGTTTATATGGGAATGCAATTTTAACAATATAGATGCAGAATTAACGTTTGGGAGAATGCAAAGAAAAAGTAAATTTTGGTATGGTGTAATTATAAGCTGGAGTGAATATAACTTCCATACTCCAGAGAATGTAGAGGAAGTCAAGATACAAAGTCTGTGGTTCAACTCTTACATCAAAGTAGGAAATAAAATGCTTTTCAAAGAAGTGTGGTACCAGAGGGGAGTAATTTATGTGAAAAAACTATTGAAGGAAGATGATTCATTTTTGTCATATCAAGAATTTAAGGATAAATATCAATTAAAGGTTGGTTTCAGATCATATTGTGGCATATTAGACGCTATACCTAGAGAATGGAAAGAAATGCTGCAACACGAAAGGTCCATGTGTTCATAGTTTATAGGGTATAAAAAGCGCACTTACTAAAACAGTCTGTGCTTTTGAATCGTGTGTAAAAAGTTAATGCAGCCCAAAGTTGCTAGTGGCTGTTGCTTTGACAAATACGAAATCATTGTAGCATAACATGTGGGCCTTGATAAATTATATGTGACGGTGATCAAGAGATGACCAAACTGCAATGAAATAATTAACGTTGCTGAAACACCGATGAAATCGATGGCTCCTCTTGGCACAGAGTTTCATCGAACTTTGGCTTACGATACTCGATACCACATATGATCAGGCTCCGCCTTTGTGACCGCATCGTATGGATGACCAAGGCCAGGTATTAACGCACTTGGGCGTGGCCCGCGACGAGCACCCAGCCACAGCGAGGTGCTCTCGGCCAACCCCAAGTGAGTCAGAGGGACAGTTGTGTCATGGTCACCTGGCTATCCCGGCCTCCGTGCGCAATGTCACGCGTATCCCTTGTGGCGTAAAGCCCAGGGGTAGAGCTCCATTAATAATTATTACGTTCAGCAACGTTGTGGTAACTATACAATGACTCCATATAAAAGAAGCATGGAAAATTCAGAAATTAAGGTCGCAAGTGCGCACGGTGACCTACGTCTGCAGATCAGTCCATTACAAATGAAAGCTTGCTTTCGGTATATATATGTATCTAAAATTAGCTTGCTTTCGGTTGCATTCGGTTCCGTACGGTTGTTTTTGGTCACTTTCTGCTCTTTTCGGTTGCTTTCGGTATAGTATAATATTCGCGGCAAGGTCTGTGGCCAAAATACAGACCCACTCGGACGGTAAACAATGACCAATGACCCGTGTGGACACCCGAGAATGGAACTTTGTGACCGAGCCGAAGGCGAGGTCACAAAGTTCCATTCGAGGGTGGCCACACGGGTCAAAGGCCATTGTTTACACTAGGAGCCCAGAAAATGTCTTAATGGAAAGTTTGGGGGCAAATAAGGTCTAACTTTCTCTTACCCAATTCTGGTAAGACACAGTAAGATGCTTTTCCCAATCAGCTGGACAAGGAGAAAGTGGTAAGAGGGAGTAAGATGTGCTTCACACAGGGCTAGAGGTAATTAAATTTGTTAAGAGGCAGTAAGACATGCTTGTTATGTATTAGGATGGGAGGAGAAAGTCAAATACTTGGCAATATGAAAGTAAGATACAGTAAGGTGTTCTTGGGTGACTTCACAGAGATTGCTTATCAGCAGATAATTAATTGGACTCAGCTAGATGGCTCAGTAGGTCAATTACAGTGTTATTAGCAAACACCTTTGAATGAAGCACACTGCAGGTCAAGTTAAGAAAACACATATATATCAGTATGCATCCTCATCTAATATCCATGATTCATTTTGCCAAATTAATGCAGTTGTATTTTTTATGCCAGTGGATGTCAGTATTTGAATTACATGTATGCTGTCAAGCTCAATTTGATAAATTGCCACAATGGTGTATAAAGATACTATAGGCAGCTTTCCTTGTTGCATGTCACCTCATACAGGGGATTACAAGTTCATTCATCCAAAACCCTTGTTATCTGAAATGGGCCAAAACAAAGTGTACCCGCTCAAGCATCAGAAGAGATATGTATAAACATTCACATCTACATGTATTCACAAGGCAGAAACAACCAGCTAAGTATACAAGGAAGGTACAGCCACACATTTACACTCGGATTAATGCAATTTTCTCTCTTAGTCTGTGTTTTTCACTTTTGTACGCTTGGTAAACCTTCATGTTATATACCTATGAAACTCCCAAGCAGGCCAAGCTTCTCATGGCCCAACCCAATTTTGGGCATAACTGTACATGTAAACTTGCATGGTTTGAAAGGGAAGATATAGGTGGTAAGCCCCCATGTAATTGCAGAGAAAAGTTCAATTTTTTTCTTTTGTTTGCTGGGTGGACTCATATGCAAGTTTGATTTAAAAGGGTACTGTGGTGATAATTTACAATTTTGGAGATGTTTTATATTATAAATGTGGACCCATATCAGAAAATAAAAGCTTTTTTCCCAGCTGGATAAGCAGATATCAAATTTTCTTAGATATATAAATGTTGTGATGTCACCTGGACTACCTGCTACATCTTATGCAATGACAGCTGAGTGAAACTCTGAAAAAACAAGAAACCTGACTAAGTACACATATTCCACTTTTACTATGGATGAAGCAGCATCTATAGATATAATCAAATTTACTAAAATGACATATTTTCTCGTATAATGAGGATTAATAAGGGAAGAAAAGTGCAGAGATCAATACACACATGCTAGCAGCTCCTGTGGTTGTGTATTCAATTATGGAGCAAGCCTCAACTAGTAGACCACACTGATAAGATCAAAGAGGGTGATTAAGGGACTACACAAGTCATTATGATATGCCTTCTAATATTGTGTATCTCGGCTTGGTGCCCCCTCAGGGTTTGTGTATTATATATGGAGGGTAGCCCAGGTGATATTACACAACAGAACACTTACTGGAAATATAAAATAGCTCTAAGTACCTGTTTAAGAAAAAATGTTGACAATTTGTCAAATGAACACCTAAAATGACCATTAATGACAAAAAAAGAGTAAAAACTATCATGTGGATGAGTAAGGGGTCAGCCAAAATTATTAATATTTTAAAAGCATACGCAGAGTACTTTTTCTAATCAGACTCCCCCCCCCCCCCCCCCCCACAAAAAAATAATAATAATAACATTTTCAAAATTACGTAAAAACATACATTGATTTTGACCCCTTCCCCCTCAAACACTGTACCAATGTGAAAATTAAAAAAATATATATATTGGCTGAGCCCTACAAATACTTGACACTCATAAGTCTATTTCTAAATATTTTATTTTTTCTCTATATGAACTACATAAACAATATCATACTTTAGTTTGCCAAAATAAATCACCTTTTTTTATAATAACATGTATTATGTGGTGAAAGAATCATACTCCTGTTTATGTAGTACAGAGAATGAAGATATATATCATTTTTCTTTGCGTCACTGTAGGCATAGAACCCTCAATCTGTGGTGTCCTATCTTGTCCACTTCAAATTGTTTTGTTGAATTCTTGTAACTTCGTTCCCTTTGTCCTATTTTGTGTACTTCCTATTTTTTATTGTTAGTTACAGGGAGAATGGTTTCTTTTCTCTTATTAACCAAATTAGCCATAAAGGTATCTTGTGACTCAGATAATGTTGTCAATGATCTGGGTTGATATATCTGATATATGTCCAATGCCATATATCAGGGAATTCATTGGGCATGCATCTTTCCAGGGTTTTCTGTGTCGCTTCATAACCTTCAATTGTCCATCCACGACTTCGTGGTACACCACGCCCACCAATGTACTGTTTTTATGCAGTCTCACCGATTCAACTTTGCCGATATCAAATTCATTTACACCACTACCAATGGCTACGAAGTCTCCAATTCTAAATTGTACTTTTAAAGTGTTTGTAGTGATATAAACTTTCTGATCTTCAGACGCATGAGAGTCTGCTGCGATGGCTAGAGTGCTTGAGCTTGCTTCCTCGGGGGTTGAAACGGCAGTCACTGACACAGCTTCAGGTGTGGGGTTTGGTTGGATGGGTTGAGAGGTATAACTTTCTCCCACAGGAGTAGATACGTCAGTCACGGACAGGATGGGTAGTGTGGTCGAACTTGCAACCGCAGGTGTAGATTTGGCAGTCGCTGTAGGCCTGGGGTAAGGAATCATGGATGCAGGTTCGGGGTCCAATGAGAACTCATAGGGGTCCTCTTCCTCCTCCTCCTCCTCATCCTCATCTTCCCGCCTTTTCTCTACCAGCCACGAAGAGTGACCCTTAAAAACGAAACAATGCCATTAGGTCACATGCTGAAATTAGTACCCTCATTTATCAAACTTTCAATACTCCAGGAATAAAAATACCCAACACAATATATTTCTGACATAGAAAATAGGTCAAGGTCATTCATTTTAAATAGACTTCTGAAACACTCCCAAGATGTCATAGTTGGTAATCTATGCAGTGTCAGTGTTAATGTTAGTATAGTATGTGACCTCAAAGTAACCTAGAAAATGTCTCAGACACTCATTTTCAACAAACCCTTGAACCACTCCATGGAGTTTAGGCCTACCTGGTTTAAATTTGGTGACCTTTGACCGAATTTGTAAAGCGTTAGAGCATTAATACCATGGTATATCTTGCATCACACAGTGATCCTCAAAATAGGTCAAGAAATTGATCAAGGTCACTGATATTCAATAGGCTACTGAAACACTTCAAAATGCATAATTGGTACAAGTTTGGTGAATTTAAAAATCTGCGAAGTGCTATGGACAGTTTGACGGACATATGGACATGCAGGTGAAGACAATACCCCTTAATTTGGCATATATGGGCCGCAGGATCAAAACTATATTATGATCTGTCATTCCTGAATTGGGCTGAATTATGCAACATGGTGGGAAATATCTGTCCGAGCACTGGGTACATGGTGCATGTACACTTTGGTTTAAACATATTTTATTCCACAAAGAAAAAAAAACAATTGGCCGACTGGCTCATAAGTCTATATTAGGGCCTCATGTACACTTTATGCACCAAGAAATAGATAATCCTTTGTGAGAGAAGTAAATATGATGTAATGATTGATGCCACTGACCATTTCCCTCTGTGAACTTTCGGGGTAATCAGAGAGCTTTACCCTCTTAGCTTTTACTCCATGCTTCTCACCAACATCTCTGGAAAAAAAAAACAACTATTCATACATTAAGCACATATTACCAAAAAAAAACATAGTTGATTAGAAAACCACTGTTGTTATGTTTGGGTGCCAACCCAGATATTTTCTTCCAAGCAGGCAATTTTTTGTCTGCAGAGTTCCTCAGACACAGCTTAACATAAAAACTCGAAATTTGACATGTATGTCCTTACTATTGGGATTGTGCACATTGATAATGGATAATAAAAATGTTCAAAATAATGCAAATTAGGGGCAGTTAAAATTTTAAAAGCTTTGTTTCCTCAAAAATATTATAGATAGATGCTACATTCCAACTTGTGAATATACATTTGACACCTGCCAAATTCAATTGGACAGTAAAAATAAGAGGGCTGTGTGTACAGCTCATGCTTAGCTGATCTGGAGATTCATCACACTTGTGCTTCTGTAAACTTGGGATAAGATCAAGGTCACCCATGTACTGGGTAGGTTTGACCTTTATGGAAGAGCACTAACATGTGCAACATCAAGGTCCCAGTTCAAGTAGTTCTGAAGTTATAGTGAAGAGTAAAAATTATGTATGTTGCACTGCGATCCCAGAAATGAGGTCAAGGTCACTCATGTACTGCCTTAGCATGACCTTCACAGAGAAACATTAATATGTGCAACTTCAAGGTCCTAACTCGAAACAGATCAAGTTATAAAGTGAGCAGTAAATTTAATTTCAGTTGTCCTCTGATCTTGATAATGCAGTCAAGATCTAAAAATCACTGGAGCATGACCACTTGCACAAAATAGACACTTATAAAAGGTACATCCCTACCAAGTTTGGCACAAATCTGGCCAAAATTGAGTTATAACCATTACCAGAAATTCCCAGGTTAAACTTTCCTATTAAATTTTTTTGCAAAGATTTTTCAAAAAGAAAAAAAAAACAACTTAAATTCACAGGAGTGTGACCACTTGAACAAACTTGGTAGAGACCCACCCAAGGTACATTGCGACCAAGTTTGAAGTCAATCTGATTGGGGGTTTCTTTAGAAGTCCAAAATGTGAATTAGCATTAGAATGCCCATTCACTTGTAAACATAGTACATGTGCAGTGATCCCTGTCTTGAGAGGCCACCCAAAGGGCAGGCCCAAAAGTGGTCTCTCAAGACAGGTGGTCTCTCATTAGCGGTAGAATAACGTGGAAAATATAGCAGCAAGGATCAGTGAAATGTGGTCTTTCAAGCCAGGTGGCCTCTGATGATAGGGACCACCATAATCAATAGGAAATGTGCATTTACTGACAAGTACCCAAATTCAAATACTCAAAAAAGGCAGATTTCACATTTGAAGATTTTTTAAGATTTGCCCCAAAACAGAACCAAAAAACCCATAAAAATTCCAAAAAGTCACTGTAGCATGACCATTTGAACATACTTGGTAGACACCCACCCAAGGTTAATATAGCGCTAATATACACATATTATATAGCAAAACTGCTTTATAACAGCGACACTGATTAAACAAGGAAATTACCGAAGTATATCTGAGTGGGACATATGGTAGCCTACCCAGCATGTTATATGAAGAATCATGTTGTTAGTGTAACAAAAGAGATATTACATGTATATACAAAAGGGGCATTATGGGCACATGTAGACTTTATAAATACCTTTTCTTTCGGTAATATTTGGTGTTGGTCAGACACTTTCCAATTGCCTTCCTCAGCCAGGCATGGTCACCGGCAGTTATACATGGATACAAGAGCTGGATCTGCAATTGAATCATGTAAATCTATATCCAATGAGCCTTCAAAGCTATCACAGGCAGATGTGTCATTTTCAGCAAGGTAACAGGCACTAAAGGTCATAGGCTTGCTCGTTCAAAAAATGGAATATAACATCTCCACTCTATAGCTTTGTAATATAGCCACATCCAATGACCAGTGCACTTAAGTGGTAGCACTTCAATTAATGTAATTAATTGAATTCCTTCAAAACTGTTCTCATTTTGAAGACACCCAGACAGATTTGCTGTGCAGCAAATCTTTTCTAGCTCTAGCTTGCTGTCAAGACCATTGGTAAGTCAATTTCCAGGCAGAATGCAAATTCTGTTTGACAGGTTTGGTGGTCTCAAGAAAACATGTCATTTACTTAATGAGGGTAGCAGAACATTGAAATCTAGCTTGAAAGGCAACCTTTGGGGGTGACCAAATTGTGGTCTCTCAAGACAGGTGGTCTTTCATGAGATGGTATAAATAATATAAAAAGTGTCAAGCAAAGTATCCTGAAAAGGTGGTCTTCTAAGACAGGTTATGTCTCATTGGAATGGTCTCTCAAGAGCATGACCACTGTGGATTTACCATACTGGACTTTAGGGACCAAACAAAATAAAATGATGTAGCAATAACTCAAAAATTATTCATCTTAGCAGAGAAAAATCCCCATCCATGTTACCAGTTTCATAAATGGACCTCTGATGGGTGTGAGCGCAATCGATGTTGCAAAAATGTGTAACTTCAGATTTTAAATACACCCATATAATGGCAGGTGTTCATTGCATGGACAGTGGTTGCTGCAGTGGGTGCTGGTCTTATCAGTTAAGTAGATAATTGGGCCTGTCATGGTTACTGTGGTGATAATTGATCCCAGTAAGTTTGTTGTTTTAAGTCCACAGGACAGAACATTAAGAAAACAGCTATGCCCTACATCCTTGAATTTAGATCTTATTACACTTGTCTGTCTGACAAAATATATCCTGCCGTGAAGCCCCCCACCCACCCACCCACTTGGTCAGAATGCATAGACCAGATTAGGGTTTTCTGAAGTTGTAGCAGAAATATAGTGGGATGGGTGCTACCTTCACCAGGAAATGGATTTGCTGTACAGTAGGTCCTTTGCCAAAATGTATTTTGTTTATGACATAATACATCAAATAAGGTGAAAAATGCAAACACTTTACTTGAATTAGCTTAGATTATCATAAATTGAGGGAATCAAGAGTGCATTTTGTATGCCAGCTTTTTCCCTTTGAAGCATACCTGGCCAACCGGCTTTATTGTTATCATTCCACTCCAGCCAGTAGTGCAAACATGCTTAGCGGCCTTATATGCTTGACTATTTCTTGCCTGCTTAGCAGAAGCTGATACGTACTCATGTGTTTTCATCACCTTCATCAGGTCAAGGTTAGGACCAGTGGGGGTCATTGTATCAGGGAAAACACTAAATAAGCAAGTTATTTGACATCTCCAACACCCCTTGGACAATACACTTGGTTGCAGAGGCTGCACCTGTAAAAACTATGAAGTGTTTGTATCAACTATCTTTGTCCAGCTGGGACCCACTAAATGTGAGTACAAAGCAAGCTTGTTAAGACCTCCACTAACCCTCACCTTAATCCATTTAGTGCATATACTCAGGAATTACAAAACAAAGGTAGCCCAGGTTGCTCTATAGAGCCAATTGGTTACCTTGACACTTTCTCAAAACTGTCTACTGATTCTGCATCTTTCTTCTGTGGTAATTTGCCATGTAAAACTAGACAGCCAGTGAAAGAGTAGTTAAGGAGAAACATGGGCCTTTTGGCACAATTAAATCAGAAATGACCTACCTCAATTAAAGCATCCCACACCTTTTCTTTGTCTTTGAGTGATGTTATCTGGTGCTTTGTGATTTTCTCTCTCACTACATTCTGTAATCAAGCAAAATTTGACATTTAAAGGCACACATTTTGCATAGTGAATTTTACACTGTACTCTTCCCAGTATTCCACCCAGTTCCCCAATCATTGTATGGGGCGAGATGAAACATTAGACTTGTCGAAAGTTTTAATGTATATCTTGATAATGCTCCTTAGCATCTGAACAAGACAATGCTCACTTTTGCAGGACCCCTTTTAAAGTTTAAATGTTATCTTAGAATAACCCAGTAATTGAGTACTTCTGAAGATACAGGGCCTTGACTCTCCCCTATTTCCCTTTCAGTGGTTTTCAAGGCAATTTTTCCAGACTTCCCTGTGGCTTAGCCCATCTGAATATTACACACCACATTTATCTAAATTCAAAATATGAGTGTGACATTGATACATATAACATGTATAATACTTTTTAGCTTAGTAAAATTCAATCTTTCTGTGCCAATTTTCATCCTGATTCCCTAAAATCTTGGCATGAGTGCATAAAGCAAAAGCAAGTTTTGAAAGTCTGTTTACAGTGCCTGTACCAAGTGTATATATTCCCACTTTGGTAAAATTTTGGCCAGACGGTTTGATTTTATCGTGAATTTCAATGAAAATGGTAAAAAAACCCAGGTAGTTCAGATATGAGACTGATGATAAGTTTTTACTAAGCTTGTGTTTAATGTTTCAGATAAAGACTCTACTTGAAACAGGGGTGTAATTGTCTACAAATGTGTTACTCACCATCAATTCTGTGTGTGCTGGGTTTTTCTTGGTCATCAAGTCTATCATGGTGTATGTCAACCGTGGCGCACTATATATTCCCATGATGTCTGTCTGTGTTTCAACGCTGCAGAAAACTTTCGGAACTTGTGGAAACAATGTTGTTGGTCGCAGAGGTGGGGTGCATTGGTACCTGGCCCATGGACTGTCATATGGCCATTGCCCACCAAAGCTCACAGGACTCTCACGGATTTGTGAACCATCACTGTGCATGCTGTTGGTATCAGATTCATGCCGGCTTGAACTTGACCAATCCATAGTGTCAGTGACAATGATTTCTTTATGTGTCTTGTAGGTATCTATAATTTCTCAAGTTTGTTGTCAGGTCTATACTGTTGGTAGGCAGAATGATCAAAATTTTCTCTCTGGTGTATTCTCTGGTAACTTCCATTAAAGCAAATGGGGTGGGTGGGGGGGGGGCGTGTGACAGCTCCACATGACACACATAATGCGCATCTTACCCTTGGACAATTACATATTAGCTTTATATCTTGAATGCCCAATATTTTTTCAGGTAAAAAATTTGCTTATCTCGTAAATTGTGAAACAAGTTACTACAGTTGTAAATCATTAATTTAGTTACAATAGTGACAATCTAGGTCCTACATTGATAAATGGACTTTCCCAGCAAATTAAAACAATGCTGAGGAAAGGCCTGTGTTAGCCTATCAAAATGTTAAGTTTTGATAACACCCAAATTAGGTGCCTAATGGGTTTAGGGGTCTTGTGCAATGATAGGTTGTTGAACAAACATCCAAATGTTACTGTCTGCATGGAAGAATAGGCTTTAAGGCAATTCACACATATGGTTGAGCGCTCCCTGACTTCTTATCCCTTCTAAAGAGCAGGTGTAAAGAAAGATTGAATTCTTTGTGTCATTTTATCTTGTAACAGGAATTGAATAGTTGACTTTCATATGGCATTGTGACCCTCATTGAAAAATTTCACTGTGGTCTCGGAAACATTGTGTCAAATGGCGGAGAATGCATGGTGATAACAGAGCGATTTACTCAGATAATTTGGCATCGAGCTGAAAACAGTCAAAGTGACAGCTTACATCAAGAAGGACCAGTATGCCAGGTAAGATTTTTATTCACTTAAGTTACTAGTACTTAGTGATTTTTTCCAGCTTGCCTCAATGCTCGCCAGACAGAATATAGGAACCAAAAATATTGTGAAAACTTGCATTTGTTTTAGAAATAATGACACAATGAACTGATTTGTAACTTGTCAACCTTTTATGTAAAACAGTAGGTATGAAAAAATACTCATTGGTGACCTGCAAGCTGGCATTGCCACTATATGATAACAACATTTCATTATTATCTGTGTGTACTATTTTCACAAGCAAAATATATAATTATCAACATGATCAGTGTTGGGATTTAATGTATATTGGTGACGTAACACGTTTCTACAAACTGAAACCTTCTTACAAAATGAACATACATATTTTGTTTCTACAGGTCTTGGTATTAGCAGACAAACATCATGTTTTTGCATCACCCATGACTGTGGTGGAAAGCTGGTGAGCCATGTTACCAGAAGGAAACACATGAAGCAAGACTTAGAGGCTCGTGAAACCCAGCTAGTCAGTCAACGAGCTGCCTGTCACCTAAAATGGAAGCTCAAGCAAGAGAGGTACAATGCAGGTATGTAGAATTATGTATAAGAACTTAATTAGATGATACAAGACAAGATAGTAGGCTACAAGAGTAACTTCTGGTATCGTTGACAGTGATAGTGACAATGGACATACAAATGCATAAATTGTGAGGAGCTCTGTAACATGCATAGGGTAATGAATAGTGATTGGCGAGAGAGAGAGAGAGAGAGAGAGAGAGACAGAGAGAGACAGAGAGAGAGAGAGAGAGAGAGAGAGAGAGAGAGAGAGAGAGAGAGAGAGAGAGAGAGAGAGAGAGAATTCATCATATATATGTCCCGAAGAAAAGATAAAAAGAATTCTTGGAAAAACAAAATGTCTGGGTTGGCACCCAGACATAATTAACATAGCAAAAAAGCTTCAAACTTGCCATATTTAGTTGCAGTTCTAGAACTTTTGTTCACTGTCCATTGATAGATGTCTCAATCCTACATGTGTAAGTTAGAACTTTGTGTCTGTCTGCATTAGTTTGGAAGATATGGAGGTTTTAAAATTTTAATTGTGCCTAATTTGCATAATTTTAAACATCAGGACCATTCCAAACCAGGAGCTCAATTTCACCGTCAGTTGGGTCACAATGGCAAGTTTGGTGATTGTCAGAATAATAGTGTCAGAGAAAAACTCTGGACAAATTTGGTCGTAAAGAAGGAAGAGAGAAAGAAGGAAAGAAAAAAGAATTCTTGTAAAAACAAAATGCCTGGGTTTGCACCCAGACATAACTACATGTATAACATGACAGTGTACAATAATGTAGGCTCCAGGGCTGTCTAGAGCAGTGATTATGTGAGAAGATAGCCCAGGTAACACTGGCAGATGGCTATTGTTGTTGTTGTCACAGTTTGAAGGCTGAAGGCTGGGCCAAAGGGACCCATGGATAAGTATTATTTAAACAAATATGCTGCCCTGTGATGTGGTCTTTCTTGGGTCTTCCAGTGAAGACTGTTCATGCATGGCTGCACACCTTAGATGTGCTGGACCATTATTGAATAATTAAAACTAGGTAATCAAGTGATTAGGACCGGGTTGTTTACACCAATTAAGTGATATCAGATCATCTCTGTATTTCATGTTTCAGTGTATGTGTATATTGCTAAAGCTATTATTAAAGATAGCTTTGGTTCATATTTTACCTTTTATGTGTTATCCTAGTATTTATATCCTGATGTAGACAAGGTGCTTGCATGCATTATTTTTCAACAGTAGTTCATGCACATATTATGTGCAGATCTTGATATATATATTTAGTCTATTGATCATGTACAACCACTGTACAGGTTTTCGAAATGTATGTGGCTGACAGTGCTAGAAATAAGGAAAAATTTTCACTTGTCCGCCAACCAAGTGGAGTCTTAAATTCTAATTGAACTGTATGTAAATTTTGGACAAGTGCATTGGCAATTTTACTTGTCCGTCACAAGTTTCACTTAGTACGGACAAGCGGATAAGCCCTATTTCTAGCCCTGGCTGTTGTACACTCTGCACTGTGTATAGTGCTTTTGCAGTATGATAGAAATGCCAGTAATAACCTCTTTCCCATGTCATGTTACTTTCTGGTATGACACTCTGCTACATTGGGCCTGATACCATAAGGGTTGTAGTCTCAAATTGGACACAATAGATGCAAAAACAGACTAGAAAAGAAGATTTGCTTCACAGCAAATCTGTCTGGGTGCCTTCAAAATGAGAACAGTGTGAAATGACACACTTTGCCATTGTTCAACATAATCAAAATTTTGCGTATTAGCTTGATTTTTATAATGGTTTAGAACTTATAAAGTGAAGTTTGAATGAAACTACTATCTATAATAGTTTTGAAGCTATTCAACATTTTAACTAATATAGTATGTGTATTTGCCTAAGTTGCAAATGCCCCTTATTACCATAATTTGAAATTCTACAACTATACTGTCAATTATAGTGGCAAGTGCCACAAAGGCATATATGCACATTGAAATTTTGAGTCCATCTGCAATAGTTTGGAAGATATGATGCTTTTAAAATTTTTGTTGCCTCTAAAATTTGCATAATTTTAAACATCATGAATTTTCCAAATGAGATGCACAATTTCACTGGTTATGTCAGTCACCATGGCAAGTTCAGTGGTTTTTGGAAAAAAGAGTGTCTGAAAAAAAAACTCTGGACAAACTTGGTCGGAAAGAAAGAAAGGAAGAAAGAAAGACAGAGAGAGAGAGAGAGAGACATTGGCCTTTTGTTTCTTTGTTAATTTATCTGACATGAAAGACCACCTGTCCTATGTGACCAGTTTTGCTTGGCATTAGGGGTGGTCTTAAATTGCAGGTACCACTGTACAGTGAGCACCCTCGTGACCCGAGAAAAGTGCCCACTCCTGAGAGGGTCAGCCATTCTGGGCAGTATAGATGTGTATATGTGCATGTACAGTGTATGCATACATGTATTATAATTCAGAGGGATGTGTATACATGCAATACAAAACTGTCTTTGTTCCTTTATTACATAAACAAATTTACACAGATGCTTTCACAAAACTAAATGTACATGTACCTGTGAACTCAGACATGCACTACACTGACTCAGTATTGGCTATGAAGAACAGGCTTCATCTCACTGGTTACAAGAAAACAAAGATATGGAAGTGTCCAGTGAGCTGACACAAATCCACACACTTTTTCAAAATCCATCAAGTTGTGAAAACAGTCATTGAGGACTGTAAGCTGTGTATGTATTCTATTTTTAACAGAGGGTACTCTCTGCCAGGCTTGTTCTGCCTAGAAAGTCCAGTCCCTCTGGTCCATTGGGACTGATAAGCCCTGCAGACTCCTAGCCTCAGGCAAAAACAGACCAGCTACAAGATACCACACTGGTCAGTCTCAGTCATGGTGTACTTACAGCTCTGCCCAGCATTAGTGTGAACATGGAGCAGATATGTTTCTTGCATGAACAGAAAGAGATTCTTTGTATTTTATTGAGAACCTCATTACACAGTTGTTGGGGAGTCCCCCCCACCCCCACACCACAATTTGCTGCAAGCCCCAAACCTTCCAAAGCGAACACTCAGCATGCATGGACAGAAAGCTGTGAGACAGGTTCAAGCTAATTAATTATGAATGCAAAATGGTTGCCTGGCACCATAAAGGTCAAGCAATAGGTCACACAGGAGGCAGTGGAAAGCCTGCATGTGGATTGGGGAGAAATTTGGTGAATTTAGCATGCATTAAAATTCCCCAAGTTTTGTGTGTGTGTAATTGGATTTGCCAGTTGTCTCAAACCTATATGTGTTAGTTAGAACTTTGTGTCTATCTGCAATAGTTTGGAAGATATGGAGCTTTTAAAATTTTATGTGCCCCTCATTTGAATAATTTTAAACATCATGACTCTTCCAAGTCAGGTGCCTAATTTCACTGGTAGGTCAGTCACCGTGGCAACTTTGGTGGTTTTCGGAATAGTAGGGTCCGAGAAAAACTCCGGACAAATCTGGTCGTAAAGAAGAAAGAAAGAAAGAAAGAAAGAAAGAAAGAAAGAGAGAGAGAGAAAGAGAGAGAGAGAGAGAAAGAGAGAGAGAGAGGGAGAGAAAGAAAGAAAGAAAGAAAGAAAGAAAGAAAGATGAAAGGTGGTGCAGAAGAGATAAAATGGACTGGGGGGTGGGGGTCGTCTTTCTATCATAGAGAATGTGAAGAATAACCAGTATGAACTCTTCCCATGCTTTTGTCAAAAATGCTTGCCCAAAGATGAATTTTACATAAATTCTTGATCTGCTGTGATGCCACAGATCAACAGAAAACTATGTGAAAATACATCTAGTTCCTCATTCACTTGCATGTTAAATGGCCTGCTTTACGTGTCAAATTTTTAGTACCACGATGCCTAGTCTGAATGTAGTTTCAGGAATACTGATCTTAGTCAACCGCTGTCCTCAGTGCACTTTGCGGGCATTGTGCACAAAGTCTATTCAGGAAAGCTGCCGACTCTCAAATTCAGCATTAAAAGAGTTATCTAACTTCCACCTCATCCAAAAAATCTGTGAAAATACCTTTATATTCATGTATTTATTATATTTATACATGTAGGTGCACTGGCAGAACCTGTTGCAGAGTCATCACCACAGACTGTTCTTCAAGCAGTATGTCGTGAGTTTATGCGGTTCACTGCACACCATGGGATGACAAAGGCTGCATTGTCAAGCAACTTAGCTGAAAAAGCAGCAACTGTACGATTGTCTGGAGAAACTTTGATGCCGACAACATATGATGCAGCCAGGAAAATTGTTGAACCACTGCTGGTACCAACAGCAGTATATGACTGTTGTATAAATGACTGCATACTGTACAGAAAGGATTATGCCAAAAGGACAGAATGTCCTCAGTGTGAAGAGCCACGTTATGAGGATGGAAGTAACAAGACTCCTCGGAAGAAGTTTACCTACATATCAATTAAACCAAGATTGGAAAGGTGGCTTGCAGATCCAACTCTGGCTAAACTTTTGTACATGGGCCCTACCTCCCAGCCAACGGTGATGCGCGGAATCCATGATGGATCAATCTGTAACAAATGGTATGGACCTGGTGGTATTTTTCAGGGATATGTAGAAGGTGCTGTGCCACTGCTCTGCTTCACAGATGGAGTAAATCCCATCAAAGATGCTACAAAACAGAGCTCATTGTGGCCAATCATCATTACCCCACTTGGTCTACCCACCACCCTCAGACAAGAATTGGGACCTAGTATGCTAATTGGCATAGTACCAGGCATTGATCACCATGAGCCAAAAAGTCTTGACCCATTTGTGGAGCTTGTGCAGGATGAACTGTTGGAGAAATTAAGTGGCTGTGACATGTACAACGCACATTTAAATAAGACAATTAAAGTGAAAGCAAAGATAGTTTACTACACTCTAGACTTCCCAGCAAGTGCCAAACTGTTGCACATGCCTGGCCAGGCTGGTATAATGAGCTGTCCAATATGCCTGGAAAAAGGACAGTATGAACATACACTGAACAAAACACTTCACATATCAAACAGAAAGTTTGTCATCCCCGACCATCCAGTTCGCTTGGACACTGCATCATTTATTAGTAAAGAGGCTGATGATGACCCCCCACCACAAATGCGCGAGTCAGGTCAGGAAAGAAGAAAAAGAAAACAGTATGATTCTCTACAGAGTGAGAATGCTCGTAAGAAGTACATTAAAGAACATGGTGTCGAGGGTGGCCACACGGGTCAAAGGCCATTGTTAATTACCATCCGAGTGGGTCTGTATTTTGGCCACAGACCATGGCCAAGAACATTATCTAACATAGTGTATAATACCATACTAATGCGACAGTTATTTTATATTTCATTTCACCACCCCAAACCCTGTATTTGCCAAAATCAGAAAGAAAAAAAAAAGAAATTCTGCCTTTTTTAGTCCTGCCGATCATCATTGAGAGCTTCTTAAAAAGAGTATAAGTAATAAAAATGGAAATTCTGCCTTTTCTATTTCCGCGGATCATCTGTGATATATCTCCTTTAAAAAATCATAATAAACTTAATAGCTTTAAATCTTATTTTTATTCCTCTCTTTTACCCTCATTTTATGGGGCAAATTTCTGAGAAACTCAAAATATACAACTGTGTCCTAAAGTGTTACTAGGTCAGCAGCCCAGAGCGCACCGCGGAAAGCTGTTGACTCAGCCTTAACCTGTCGGGTAAGGGCAAAGGCGCATCAACCAGCTATTCTAACGCTAGTTTCATTGAAGGGAACCAACAAGTTGCGTAACAGTGTGGCATAAATATCAGCGCGTGTGTGCATGCTCCACTGATCAGACCATGTGACGACGGTAAATGTATTTGAGCATTCCAGCTGTGCAGACGCGTTTTGGGTGTGGTACGTGCGGAAGAAATGGCGTTCCAATCTGAAAATTTTTCCACCTGGGATAGTGTATAATTCTATTGTACTTTGCAGGTAAGTATATCGAGTATTGTCAAGCAATGGTATTGTGTTTGATCACTGGATGCTTATAAATTAATAACTGATTTGTTTTATTCCTGATTGAACTATTTTGTTCTATGGAGTTTATTATGATATGTTTATCATAAAATTGTGCATACTATATCTGTTGTTATTCTTGCATTTTGCCAATGGACTATTGATTACTGTATTTTGACTATCTGCTTTATTCTATGCACTGGAATGTTTATGTTGCAGGTGCCTCATCGACCTCAAGACATGTGCACCGGAGTGTGACGGTCAGGTTAATATTTTAAATATTAACCTGACCGTCACACTCCAGTGATCAAACACAATACCATTGCTTGACAATACTCGATATACTTACCTGCAAAGTACAATAGAATTATACACTATGTAATTAGACGGACCGTAATAATCCTGTATCACAGCGACAAGACTCGGGCAGTACGGTACCTGGGTCTTGGACAAGCAAATACACTAACCGAGGCTGGTGTCGCGCAATGAATACAGTGCTTCAGGTGACAGGCTGTTAAAAATTTTCATGTGTTACATATAGAGCTCGCTCCGCTAGCTATAATATTCTGAATGATCTGAGAACAAGAAAACCCAGTCTTCTTTGGGAAAATTTTAACATATTGCCTTTTGCTACAGCCAAAGTACTGACAGCATTCACGCCTCGGTGTACTCGTATTGTAGCCATGTGGACTATTTACACATCAAACATTTACATTTGTCGTGGGTCCACGAGTTAATTATATCTGGGTGCAAACCCAGACATTTTGTTTTTCTTTTTCTTTCTTTCTTTCTTTCTTTCTTTCTTTCTTTCTTCTTTCTTTCTTTCTTTCTTTCTTTCTTTCTTTCTTTCTTCTTTCTTTCTTTCTTTCTTTCTTCTTTCTTTCTTTCTTCTTTCTTTCTTTCTTTCTTTCTTCTTTCTTTCTTTCTTTCCTTTCTTTCTTTCTTTCTTTCTTTCTTTCTTTCTTTCTTTCTTTCTTTCTTTCTTTCTTTCTTTCTTTCTTTCTTTCTTTCTTCTTCTTTCTTTTCTTTCTTTCTTTCTTTCTTTCTTTCTTCTTTCTTTCTTTCTTTCTTTCTTTCTTTCTTTCTTCTTTCTTTCTTTCTTTCTTTCTTTCTTTCTTTCTTTCTTTCTTTCTTTCTTTCTTTCTTTCTTTCTTTCTTTCTTTCTTTCTTCTTTCTTTCTTCTTTCTTTCTTTCTTTCTTTGTCTGGAGTTTTTCTCAGACACTATTATTCCAAACAATCACTAAACTTGCCGTGGTGACTCACCCTACCAGTGAAATTAGGCACCTGGTTGGAATAGTCATGATGTTTAAAATTATGCAAATTAGGGCCAATTAAAATTTTAAAAGCTCCATTTCTTCAAAATCATTGCAGAAAGACACAAAGTTCTAACTTTCCCGGTACACATATAGGTTTGAGACATCTGGTAAATCCAATAGCACACCAACAAAACTTAGGGAATTTTAATGTATGCTAAATTCTCCGAATTCCTTCCCAATCCACATGCAGGCCTTCAACTGCCTGCTGTATGACCTATTGCTTGACCTGTATGGTGCCAGGCAACTATTTTGCATTCATAATATATTAGCTTGAACCTGTCTCACAGGCAGCTTTCTATCCATGCATGCTTGGTGTATGCTTTGAAAGGTTTGGGTCTTGCAGCAAAAAAAAAAAAAAAAAAAAAAAAAAAAGGGGGGGGGGGGGACTCCCAACAACTGTTATGAGGCTTTCAATAAAATATAGACATTCTTTTTTTGTTCATGCAAGAACAGATGACTCCATGCTGCCATATGTACCAGGCAGGCTATAGTTTCCACCAGAGCTGCCCAGACCTGTCAGTTCACCATGACCATGATGACTGAAACCAGTGTCCTAGATGTCCTGCTTTTGCCTGAAGCAATGTCAGTCTGCTGAGCTTATTTAATAATTTTATTGACTTCCGTGAACGGAGAATAAAAGTTTACATCTGTACAATATAATACAAATCAATACACATAGACATAGATATATAAAACATAACCATGGCAGAAATAAAAATTGACTAAGATGAAGATAGACCAGCTGCCCATCGTAATGTAGACAATATTCAATATTACCACCCCCTGGGGGAGAAGCATCCCCCCCCCCCCCTGAGACCGCCAGCCAGACCCCTTCGTCATAAAGCTCAGATGGATCTGGTCAGCAGCCTCACCAGGAGATAATCCTCCCCGTATGCTTAATAAAGTTTTCTTTAAAAATAAGTCCACTGAGGCTATCAATAATACCATTCTCATGTGTGTGACTATCATTATGCACCATATTGGGATAAAAGGCAGCCAGTACAGGCGAGATACCTTGGGCAACCAGTCTGTGGATCAAAGTACCAGGGCATGTATAGCCATCCACAAGGTAGCGGGACAGAAAATGTATACAAATATCCCGTGCAGAAGTATCACATTTAAAAATGCGCCAACACAGAGATAATGTGCGCTTCTTAACAGAATCTAACACTGGTTCAATGCCCATTACCTCCAGTAAACATGAATGATGGGATCTTTTGCCCAAGCCAAGGCAGCATTTTATAAGCTCACCCTGTACAGAGTTAAGCTGCCTACCCATATTATTATCAAGATAAATACACTCTAAACCATATAACAAGGAAGGCAAACAACTGGATTTCCATAGATATCTCTTAGCATCAGTGCTTATCCCAGGGTAACACATGCCAACTTCTCTCAAACTATGAAACAAACGTCTACACCTACCTACACGTTTTGCAATATGCTCATTATGCTTCAATTTATTATTAAAAATGGCACCAAGTATTTCCAGATTACTCACATTCTCAATCTCATTACCCGAAATGTACCATTTAGGCTCATGTGTTAACCCAGAACCAACAACCATGCATCTAGATTTTTTCACACCAAAGACAAATCCCCATTCTTGAGAATATGAGTCACAAATATCAATCAAATTCTGTAGTCCTGAGACTGTAGAACTGACCAGTGTCACATCGTCAGCATAAGCAAATGCACTCACTTTACATTTTCCAATACAAATTCCTGAATCACTAGTAGCCAGTCTTTGCAATAAATCATCCAGAAAAATATTGAAAAAGTGTGGAGACAAAACACTACCTTGTCTCATTCCCCGTGTTACACTAAAATAACTAGATACATCTTTATTCCATGTAATACATGCCTTAAGATTCTTATACCAAGTGTGTAAAAATAGCCAAAAACATTTAGAGATTTTTCCGATTAACTTGTAAAACAAACCATCATGCCACACTCTATCAAAACACTTGGCTGCATCCAGAGAAGAAACAAATAATAAAGAGTCCTGCTGTTTGAAGTGAGCCATAATATCATGCATTAAATTACATGCCATAGAAGTGTCCCTACCTGCTCTGAAACCATACTGGTCTCGAGACACATTATCATCAGGTATTAAAAACTGTTCACTAATTTTAGCAAAGGTGGAAGATAAAGTAATAGGGCGGTAACTATCCAGCACATTGTGATCTAAAATAGCTTTCTTTAAAATTGGAATAATAACACCAAAGTTAAAAATAGTTGGTACAACTGTAAAATTAAACAGAACATTATACAAATGAGTTAAATGTTTAAGCAAGGTTACAGAATTACCATGCAAAATATGACCTACGGTAATACCATCATATCCAGGAGAAGAATTAGCATTAAGATTCTTAATATGAGCCTCAATTTGATCAGTAGTGACATTTACTATTTCAAACTTATTCAAATGTTCATCATACTCTTTAGCCACTGCCTGTTGTATAACATGTTTATCTTTGGTCATACTAACAGATTCATTCATAATACCAGAGTAATAATCACAAAATTGCCCTGCAGTCAGAACTGAATTAACATGCTTCACTTTTTTTCTTTTAATTTTATTCCAAAATCTATCCATATTTCTCTGTTTATACAAATTACTCAGTCGCTCAAACTTAGCACATTGTAAATTATTCATATAATACCGGCATTTACGCCTATACAGCTTTTTGAGGTTCTTATGAATGTCATGTAATATACCAGAACTAGGTTTACCAGTTGATTTCCATATATGCCACCATAGTCTCTTCTTATCACGTATACTACTTAATTCTGGGCACCAAAAAGGCTTAGGAGTAAATGTCTGTCTTACAGCACACTTCGCTTCAACTGAGGCCTCATGCATGGTGTTCATTAAAGAGTACCTATAATTATCAACTAAAGTCTGTTTATCATCTTGACTAGTCCCTTCAGGTATATCAAGAGGGTCCAGAGACTGACGTTTATCTTCTAAGATTTGACAATACAACTCATTTCTTGCGTCACTGGCCCAGTTTACAACTGGGTACCTCTTAAATGATTGACAGACACTGCTAGACTTAGGCCTATCATTAGACCCAATACTTCTAGCTACATGTACATAGAAGTCGCATCTTACTGGTAAATGATCACTGTTATTAAGAGCCTCTTGATCAATAATACGACATTTGGAAACATTACCTTGGTCATAGGAGTTCCAAACAATATGATCAATCCATGTATATACACCACGGGCATGGTTGAAAAAAGTGTGGTCCACCTGCTGCCTTTCAAGAAAGTCACACACAATGAGGTCATTCCCACATAAAAAGTCATACATAACTTTACTATTTATACTAAAACCCTTTTGTTTATACCAATTAGCCTGTAACTTAGCACATAAGGGCAGCTGTGTATTAAAATCACCACATAGTTTTAAAGGAGCTAACATACCATATGTATCCAAGACAGCTTGAAGCTCATCAATAGTCGCAACAAAATCAGCAGTATTATCATTGTCAAAGTAGGGCAGGTAAACATTTATAACAAGTTGCACTACAGCACCTTCATGATCAGAAACTAGCACTGGCAAAATCCTATCACTCTTAACATCTACAGCATGAAATGAAAGGCCCCTCTTATTTTTACAAATTACAGAGATACCACCAAATGGACGCCCTTGGTATTCAGGATCAATGTCATTCATACTACTTTTAGAAAAGATGGTAAAGTCAGGACTGTCCTTCTTATGTTGATTAAACAATTATCAATTAAACACAAATCCTCTGGTTTTAACCAAGTTTCTGATAAACACAAAAAGTCAGTGTCCTTGGCACGCTCATATATATATATATATATATTCACATGACTGTTTGAAGCTGTGACAATTAAAAGACTCACAGCTGAGTTTAACTCTTACACGTCCATCCTGCGCTGGGTTACCACCCACCCACCCCCCCCGGGGCGGCAGAGGGAGGTATAGATTATACCTTATAAGTCCAATGGGAAGATAGGCTCTAGACCTCTAGGCAGAACAAGCCTGAGTGTACCCTCTGTTAAAACAGAATATGTGGCCAGACCAAGGAGGGTAAAATTTGTTTCATCTCAGTGGACACTTTCATATCTTTGTTTTCTTGTAACCATTGAGATGAAGCCTGTTATTCACAGCCAATACTGAGACAGTATAGTGCTTGTCATGGACCACAGGTACATGTATATGTAGTTTCTTGACAACTTCTGTTAACTCTTTAAGTGCCAAATTTTGGACTGAGTCAATAGCTTTTCTCTGCTCACATTGGGCACAATGCGCCCAATGTGCGTCAGATAAGCTGGTGACCTGGGATTTTTTCTCTGGACCTATAGGCATACTGGTACTTGAATGAACGGTCTTTTTGCAAGGAATACAAATCTGGGATCCTAATGATAATTCAAAGTAGTTTGACTTAAATAGATCAACTTAAGACGTGATTGGCACTGAAAGAGTTAAAATTTGTTTATGTAATAAAGGAAGAAAGACAGTTTTGTATTGCATGTATACACATCCCCTTGAATTATAATATGTATACACTGTACATATATATGTGCATGTATGAATAATGTATATATACATGCACACAAACTCGTCCATACTGCCCAGAAGGGCTGACCCTCTGAGGAGTGGGCACTCCTCTCTGGTCCCAAGGGTGCCCACTGTAGCGAGGTTTCACTGAATTAGTAAACACTGAGATTTTCTTTCTTTCTTTCTTTCTTTCTTTCTTTCTTTCTTTCTTTCTTTCTTTCTTTCTTTCTTTCTTTCTTTCTTTCTTTCTTTCTCTCTCTCTCTCTCTCTCTCTCTCTCTCTCTCTCTCTCTCTCTCTCTCTCTCTTTCTTTCTTTCTTTCTTTCTTTCTTTCCTTTCTTTCTTAATGACCAAGTTGGTTTGGAGATTTTCTTAATCACCATTTTTCCGAAAGCCACCAAACTTGCTATGGTGACTGACCTAACCAGTGAAATTGTGCATCTCATTTGGAATAGCCATGATGTTTAAAAGAATGCTAATTTTGGGGCAATCGAAATTTTAAAAGCTCCATATCTTCCAAAATATTGCAGATACTCAAAATTTCAATGCGCATATATAGGTTTGTGACACCTGCCAATATAATGGACAGTAAAAGTTGTAGAATTTCAAATTATGTTAACAAGGGGCATTGAAAAATTTCAAAGTTGAATATCTCCAAAACTTTACACATAGACATGCCATTTCAACTGTAATTTATTGGTTTGTGGCAATGCCGCATACAATGAACCATGAACTAAAGTTGTAGGATTTTAATTTATGCAAATTGGGTAAACATGCAAAATGTAAATTTTGAATAGCTTCAAAACTATTATAGATGAAGGTGCCATTCCTACTTCAATGTATGGGTTTGTGCCAAAGCCTCATCCAATGAACCATAAACCAAAGTTGTAGGCTTTCTATTTATGCAAATTAGGCAAATACACAAAATTAAAATGTTGAATAGCTTTAAAAGTATCATAGATACTAGTTTCATTCAAACTACATATTATAAGTTTGTGACGTGGCCACATCCAATGAACCAAGAACCAAAGTTGTAGCATTTTACTTTATAAAAATTAGGCTAATACACAAAATTTAGAATATGTTGAACAATGGCAAAGTGTAGCATTTCAAACTGTTCATTTTGAAGGCACCCAGACCGATTTGCTGTGAAGCAAATCTTTTCTAGTTAGTCTTTTGAACTCGTTGAAATTTCTGGCCACACTTGGAAGGTCGGGAAGTTCATTCCAGAGTGTGGCTCAGTAATAAACAAAATTCCTTTTACCATATGATAATGATATGTCTGACTCGGGAACGCAGGCTGTTCGCTTTAATTATTCTATCGTAAATCATTATGTTTGTGTTTACGACTTTCAATCAGATTAGACAGTATTTTGGACATTTATGGGATAGGATTTTTGTACACTTCTAAGGTGATCTGCCTTTGTCTCATGACCTGGAGACTAACAGACTTGTCCCTTGACCTGCATGTCCATTCCTCCGGTTACTAGGTTAGTCTGGGCACAACGTCAATCTTTGTCCCTCAATGTGAGCGCTTGTGTTTCTGTATCACTGTTCATGGTACTTCAACCCAAGTGACCTTACACAATTTTATATTTTCAGGCACGCCAAGGTTGAATGAACCTACCCTTCGAGGACTTATCGTTGATAGAATTTGCATTTGCGGTTTAAACTCTCTTGATCTCTGTGAACCATGGAGACACTGGTGACTGTCGGGTCCGTAGCGGGAAGCGTAATTAGTAAAATCAAGGCTTTTCACGATTTCTACGTGGAATTTAAAGAAAACAGCAGTCGTTGTGACTTGCTAAATAAACGACTAAACATATATTCCGCCGCCATCGAAATGATCGGAGATCATGATCTGCGCGACCAAGAAGGTCCGTTCCTGCTGGCGCTCCAGCGGCTGGAGCGCACCGTCGACGCCGCAACAGCTTACGCCAAGAAGTATCTTACTAAGCACAAAGTAAAGAAATTTATCTGGACACAAGCCATAAAAAGGAAGTTTGATTGCTTTCACCAGGAATTAAGCGTGTTTGAGAATGCGCTCCAAACCGCCATGGCATTGACTGGTAAGGTGCGTGAAAAGGATGCGTCACAGAAACTGGACGAAATACAGACATATCTCACTCTTTTGAAGAATGAAATCATAGCCACCCCTTCTTCCCTCGATTACACGGACAGCAGTATAGCACCAGATGTACCTCGCATCAACAATAACGTCATAGAGCGAAGTAATCAGTACTTTGACGTAGGCAGGAGCTGTGTGGTGTACCAGGGCATGTGGAATGACGTCAAGGTAGCTATCAAGGAACTCAGGCTACCAAACAGGTAAGAACGGCTAGCTATCCCTGCCTTTTAAACTTAAAGTGTGTATCTGGAAACGCTTACCCTTTCAACAAAAAAAAAAAAAAAAGAGAAAAAAAACTGATTGTAGCCTTACGTTATACTCGAGATTTAAACTATTTACGTCGTACTGGTGGTGTTTCAACATTTGCTTTTTAAGCTCAGTTACTCTTCTGGCATAGGGAAAGGATGAGCACCATATTTAATCCATGCCAAGAGGCTTTGGATTTAGATTAGATGTTTATCTGTTTTAACATTAGGGTTTAAAACAAAATGAAAAAAAAACCTTTCCTTTAATGCTAACCTAGCTCTTGTTGAGCGATATGCTTATATGTGAACTAACACAATTTAAAGCACAAATTCAATACAGCCATTGCTACAGCAAATGATTTGATAAAAAATAACAAACATGTCTTTTCCCAGAGTGCATTATCAACAAGTTCTGTATGCATCAGTTTTGCTTGACAGCGATGACCAGAATGCGTTTGAGCGTGAAGCCACGTTTCTTGCCAAGCTGAACGACGCGAACATCGTGCGGCTTTACGGCATATGTACTACGCCAAATTCATTGATGGTAATGGAAATGATGGATTGTCGAACCCTGGTGCACGTGTTGGTACGTGACACGCTAAGTTGGACTCAATGTTGGCAAATCGCCAGGGGCGCAGCACGGGGCATGCGCTATCTGCATGGCAAAGACTTGCTACATCGTGACCTCAACACGTCACACATTCTGCTGAACCACAAGGAAACTGGATACACCGCGAAGGTACGGCATCACCATGCGCCTGACTTGAAATACAAAGTACAAACAGCAGCATACCAATGATACAATATACAGAGTAAGAACACCAGTGACTGTATGACACAATGTACTAAATACAAAGAACAGTGCACCATGACACAATTTACAAAGTACAAAGATCAGTAAGTGTGGAACGCCAAAAACCTACCAAATTTTGATTGCGATTTTTTAGATTGGCCCCAAAAGAGAACCAGGAAATTCATAAAAATATAAAAAATCAATGGAGCGTGACCATCTGAATAATTCTGCTTGAGACCTACCAAAGGTACATTGCACCAAGTTTGAAGTGAATCTGACTGACAGTTTTGGAGAGGCCGAAAATGTGAATTAGCATTAGAATGCCCATTGGTTGACTTACATTGTAATCAGTTGGAAAAGTGCATTAACCGATAGGTACCCGAATTGAAAAAATCGTTAAAAATCAGTTATCCAAGGTACTGCCACCTGGTGAACAAGTTTGTTTGAACATTCCACAAGGAACACATCCACCAAGCTTTAGGATAACCTCAGAGATGTTTCCGGAGAAGAAGTCAAAATTTCAATAACACGCAAAAATAATCATTAGGAAAAAAATTGCAGCGCCACCCAGTGAACAAATTAGGAACTAGGAGTCCCTAGGAGTGTTCCTGTGTGATACCATAGCAATTGGGTGAGCGGTTTTAGAGAAGATTTTTAAGATTTGGCCCAAAAGAGAACAAAACAAAACAAAACAACAACAACAAAAATAATAAAAAATAAAATATAATAATAATAATAATAATAATAATAATAATAATAATAATAATAATAATAAAATAAAATAAAATTACCAAAAAATGAAAAAAATAAATGGAGCTTAACCACTTGAACAATTTGGTAGAGTCCCGCCCAAGGTGCAGTGCCACCAAGTTGGAAGTCAATCAGGCTTCTGGTTTCAGAGAAGTAGTCAAAAATGTGAATAAGCATTAGAATGGCCATTCACTTACATAGTAACCAATAGGAAAGGTGCCTTTACCTACAAGTACTCGAATTTACAAAAAAAAGCATTAAAATCAGGAATCTGCAACATTGCTACCTAGTGAACAACTTTGTTTGACCCTTCCACAAGAGCATATCGACCAAGTTTTAGCTCAATCTCAGTGGCGGTTATGGAGAAGTAGAAAAAAGCAATAACACACAAAACATTATAGAAAAAAAAATACACCCCCCAAAAAACCCAGCGCCACCTGGTGAACAAATAAGTCCCTAGGAGTGTTCCTGTGCGATAGCAAAGCAATAGGGTGAGTGGTTTCAGAGATGATTCTTCAAGATTTGCCCCAAATGAGAACAAAAAACAAAAAAATAAAAAAAAATCTGTTAAGTGTCACTATTTGAACAAATTTGGTAGACACCCATCCAAGGTACATTTCCACCAAGTTTGAAGAGAATATGGCAGATGATACTGGAGAAGAAGTCAACTGTTGACGACGGACGGCAGACGACGACGGACACGGGACCATAAGATATGCTCAGCGACTGAAAAGTCAGCAGAGCTAAAAAGGAGTGAGGCAGAGTGCATGTGTGTGCTTTGCATGGTTAAACCACGTTCTTTCAGCACATCAAAAGTGTGTCAACACACATCTTTTCTCTCTCTCTCTCTCTCTCTCTCTCTCTCTCTCTCTCTCTCTCTCTGTCTCTCTCTCTCTCTCTCTCTCTCTCTCTCTCTGTCTCTCTCTCTCTCTCTCTCTCTCTCTCTCTCTCTTCCTTTAACAAAGAATTTCTCAGATACTTTTTTCTGACACCATTGTATATAAAAAGTCCAAACTTGGCATGATTGTAACTGCATACAAGGAGGTTTGCCTTTTTATGCACAGGAATGAAGATGATGAAAATTATGCAAATTAAGGCATCTGTCATTTTAAATCCTGAATATCTTCAAAATTATAATAGATAGAGATGCCATTCCAACTTCTAATAGGGCGTTATTGACCAGTGCGCATGGAGTGATCTAAAACAAAAGTTGTAGCAATTTAAATTATGCTAATTAGCAGTATTCGAATTTTTCAATCTAGATATCTTCAAAGCTTTAATAGAAGAGATGCCATTCCAAGTTCTACTCCTATGTTTTGGACCAGTACACATCTGATGAATTGGTTATGAAGGCTGCACAAATTTAAATTATGCAAAGTAAGGATTTGGAATTTAAACTGTTGAATATCTTCAAAAGTATGCACACCGTCAGATTTGTTCAGCTCTATGATTGGTGGTGACACCTGGTGAGAGAAATTAAAAATGCAATACAGTCTGCAGGTTGACTCTGTCATCAAAAATATAATAGTTAGACCTACCAGTTACTTCCAATTATATCTTCTATGACTGTGTAGCAGATTGATCCAGTTAAATGAAGTAAAATAAAGCAAATTCAGTTTCTGGGTGTATGTATACATGCATTGGATCTGAATTGGGGCTGAGACTAGGAATTCCTAGTCTCAGATTGGGACAAGGCCAGTTGCCTAGCAACAGACGAGGCATGTTGGTGAAAGTGGAACCAAAGGGTAGGAGTATGGTGGAAGATGCAATGTGGCTTTGTGTAATATGCTGTCTTTAATTGGGAGGAATAGTAACAAGTGAAACCTAAGAAGGAGCTTCATTTACATGTGCACAACCACTGGTAAAAGTAAAGTGGGGCAACCCTCCATCTCTGTCCTCACTAGGTGCCTCTGCTGTCACAGAGCTCTATATTCAGACGTCCAATTAATATGCATAAAAGTTGCATAACTTCTGTATGCCCACTGGCAGGTTATGCTTTCATCACATACATCAGATAGGCTTGCACACAAACTTGGCTGGGCTGTGTAAGACATACGTCTGGGATTACATAGAAGTTTATAGTAAAAGTAATTGTAAAAATAGTAAAGAAGTTGAGTTAGAGTACTTTGAGGCAATTTGAAAAAGTATTTTTCATAATCCAAGTGACAAATTGGGTGCATTGAAGTAAGATTTGGAGCTTGTTACACTGAGGCTGCTTTGTGTCAAGTGTGGCTTTCCAACATTGTTTCTGAAAACCAGTTGATTATACTAACTGGTTGTATCTGTTGTGCACCGTAGTACTGAAGTACCCATCATAAAAGGTCGTAACATTGTCTTACCAATCATACACTGTAGTACTTAAGTACCCATTGTACACTGTCTTAACATTATCGTACAGTTCATACACTTAGAACTGAAGTACCCATTATGCACTGTCGTAACACTGTCATACAGATCATACACTGTTGTACTTGAAGTACCCATTGTACATTGTCGTATCGATAATACACTGTGCCGGTCTACTGAAATACCAATTGTACATTGTCATACCAATAAGCTTTGAAGACACACACTGATTTGTTATGCAGCAAGTCATCTTTTCTACTTATGTCTGTGTGCTAACACAGACATACTGTTTTTCTTTCTTTTCTTTCTTTTCTTTCTTTTCTTTCTTTCTTTCTTTCTTTCTTTCTTTCTTTCTTTCTTTCTTTCTTTCTTTCTTTCTTTCTTTCTTTCTTTCTTTCCTGGCAAATTTGTCCGACATTCCATTTGAAAAGTATTACATGTAGAAACTCCAAACTTGGCACAATTATACGTCTATAGATAAAGTCTGGCCTTTTCATGATGAGAGGTCATGTTTTTCAAAATTATGCAAATGAGGGCTAATTAAAGTTTTAAATGTTCAATATCTTATTTACTATAGTAGATGTGGTTCCAAGTGTATAGGAGTTCGATCATAGCAAGGTAAAGGTCATGTCAAATGTCAAGGTCATGTGTAGGTCAAAGGTCAATTTTAGGCCAAAATGTCATTTTTGACATTATTTTTTCAATTTTGAGCATGTTGGGCTGAAACTGTAGTTATTGTAACACTGCACATTTTTGGAACTTACACGTGACCTCTAAAGGTCAAGGTCATTTAGACCTTTCAAAGTTAGATAAAGTCATAACTTGGCTAATTTTGGTCCAATTCTAATCATGTTGGACTCAAATTGTAGGTATTGCAACACTGCACATTTTTATAAGAACATGTGATCTCAAAAGGGCAAAGGTCAAGGTCATTTGGCCCTTTGAAAGTTTCATCTTGCCATAAGTTGGTCATTTTTCAACCAATTTGGTTCATGTTGCACCTCAATTGTGGGTATTGTAACTCTGTGCAACTCACATGTGACCTGTAAAGGTCAAAAGTCAAGGTCATTTGGACTTTGTTATTTGCATCCAGCCATAAGCTTAATGTAATGTGAATTACCAAAGGATTGAACTTTCGAAGGCACTCAGACAGATTTGCTTTGAAGCAAATCTTCTTTTCTAGTTGTCCTTGTCTTCGAGGTGGTGCCTGTCAGGACCATGCATGTCAGTACCAAAACACCCCTGTGGAGGCCGCACAGGTTTGTAGACTACGTGTGCTTGTGGAATTTATTTCCTATGTCACCGGAGCAGCAGAGTCCTGCACGTTACCAAACGGAGAAATAGCTACAAACATATTTGAATTTCAGTGCTTCAGATCAACGAAGTCCGAATCAAAACATGGAAAATGCTAAAAGTGTCACAGGGCGTTACTTGTGCTTTAGATGGAGATGGACGCAACCTGTTGGGACATGATGGCACAAGAGAACCACTGCAGAGGAATCTGCAGCAGAGCCCCCAGCCAGTCTCATGTGTACCATGTTCACTAGGTGTTTTGATAAGCGTTTCAAACTTTAAAAGCACCAAAATTAAAACTTAAACTGACAGGCCACAAACTTGTCAAGGTCCACCAAACAAAACTAGAAAATTGGTGGAACAATTTTACTCTAATATGCTTAACAGTAACAAAAAGCTAAAATAGTGCTTTTTGAAAACTATTATATAAAAGCACATACAATGAGGCAAGGCTTAAAGACTGCTGTGGAGGATAAAAAGTAGGAAAGTGGTGGAACAATGTGAATCCTTTATGACTGACAGGGACATAAACTGTGACCAAGGCTTTTTGATAACTAAAAGTTGGACTCTTCAACTTTAAAAAGCTGCATATCCTGACTAAACGAAATTTTTAAAAAATGGAAATTTTTAGGTAATTTAATCCGGAATAAAATTAAACCTTTTTCACAATTTTGCACCTGCTTTGTTGAATAAATAACCCAAATTAGCATGGAACCTAACCCTTTTACTATGATAACTGTGTTTATGTGACAGTTAGTCATGTATAAGCATTGATCGTTGCATCAGTCTGCAGTACCTTTACATGCCCATACCAACCCAAATATATAAACTTCAGCTGCTAATCTTGTTAATAAAAAGTACTCTATTGACCTCTTAAATTGATTTTACATACTGCATTTGTGAATATACAATCATTAAAGGCTGGATAAATGAGGCAAGACTTTATTTCCTTTTGTTTATAACTTGTAAAAATTCTTCCCACTTGTTTGAAGAATGCTTGAAGGCACTATACTGTTATATTAATTCTGTTTTATTACTTCAACAAAATTATTCTCCAGAATGTACCATAAATATATTGACGTTTTGATTTTAGGTCATACTGATCTTGAATTGTTATCATGTGTAAAGAGCTTTACTGTTCAGTAACATGAAAATTTTAATAAATATAAAAATAAGCCTTATATTGTACCAGAGAACAGTGTTTCAGTCCTGAAATCACATGAAATGTATTTCCGTCCTGAAAGTTAATAAAAAAAAAAAGAAAAAAAAAAAAGTTCTTCCGACCTTTCATCGGCCCGAGCGGTAGGAGCCCCTGTCCTTGGCCTACTCCTTATTGCAGCACATATGACACATTATCTCATATTAAAGGCAAATAAAGTGCACTGTTTGGTTAAGGAACGTTCCTACAGATTTCGTACACCACGGAAGGAAAAAATCTTATACGAAACTCTAATACCAAGGTAGCCTACACTACCTTGGTATCAAAATTTGTTTGATGGGGGGGGGGGGGGGGGAGGGGGCGTGCAGATTTTAGCCCACTTTCCGACAACAATGGCAGCGCCGAAGTGTTTTTCCGAAACGTCGGACAATCTTTGTCAGCTAAAAGGTGGCGTCGGTTCCTAAAAAATATGCAAAAAACTAATGCTGCAGAAGCAGGACTATTTTAATTTATTTGCCTTGAATATGAGATAAAATAATCATTGCATGCATGACTGTGGTATACGAGATTTGGCTGTCCTCACCAAGCTGCGTACCACTCAGCCTTGTGGGCTTCCTGGTACACAGCTTGCTGGGGTGGCCAAATCGCGTATACCATGCATGCCACAACTTACAGTGCATAATCTGTATTGCAGTATATATGACAAGCACAGTGCTTATTACAGTACATATGACGTCCCTATTTGGTACAAATGGCACTGCACAAACTACTACTACTACTGCTACTACTACTAATACTACTACTACTAATAATAATAATACGGTGGCTCTCTGCTTGTCTGCCGCAGTCCTGTGTCACTCTGTGACACAGTTGGCCTGGAGTAAAAAAAAAAAAAAATCCATCCCTCACACACCCTTTCCCCGCCTCTAAGGCTCAGGCTTTTCCCATGGGAGCCCTTATAAGGGCTACCACTATTCCCATTCCCTACCCTCCGTGACCTCTGGGATTCTAATTTAACCTGTTGCCTTCTAACTCTATTATTTCATTCCTTTTCTCCCAGCATCCTACCAGGTAGTCATTTTTATTACCTTTCCTGCCTCCCAGAGAGCCACCTTTCAAACCTAAAATCCATGCTATACGTTCCTCTTCCTCTAAACACTGAACCTCTTCTAAACCCTTGTAATTGTAATCTTCCCTGTGCAACTTTCTGAAAAAATCTTCCCTTATCTCTCTACATGCATTGCACCACAACAGCCAATGATCCACTGTCTCATCTGCCTCTTGTCTACACGACTTACGCTTTCCATTACTCCTGTTGTCCACTTCTGTTTTCTCTTTTCTAGATTGATTACTCCTGCCCTACTTTGAAACAGAAGCCTGGATCCCTTCCCTCCATCCCAACACACACTTTTCTGTGGCTTTTCTAATACCTTGTATGCCTTTAATGTACTTGTTTCCTTGACTCTTTTCCAGTCTTCTTTCCAACCCTCTGCAACAGTCTTACCCATATATAGTTTAAAATCATCCACCTCATCACATCCTTTTTGTTCATATTTTATTTAACCCATCTTGTTTTTTCCTTCACAACCTTATTGTAAACTTTCCTGCACCACCTGTCTTCACTTATTGCTTGTAAATAACCCCAGCACTTTAACTTAGCTTTGGCAATCCTATCTGTGATTTTATTCCATCCTAACTCTCCTAGGACTGCTTCTGTTGCTGTACATGGTGGTGCTCCCAGTATCCATTTCCCGTCTCATTCTGTGCTTTCTCCATTCCCTGGATATGTCCCTCACTTACTGAAATCACGTCTAAGCCATATATCATTCCAGGTATTGCAACTCTATCCCATAATACTCTTGCTGTGTACGATCTGTTGAAAGTTTTCAGTGCAGTAGCTTTAATCATTCCTTTTGTCCGATTCACTTTCTGTTTAATCTTCTCCACGTGATACCTGAACATGCCTTTACCTGTTGCTTTTATCTTAACCCCTAGGTTTTCATACTCATCAACCTCCCCAATTTCAATTAACTGTTCCCTGCCTTCTGGAATTTGGAACTGCCCAATTCTCCATTTTGTATTTCCATCTGTTTTTTTCTCAAGAGTCATCACTTGACTCTTATCCTTACTAAATTCTAACCTCCATTTATTCCCGTATTCCCCTGCTATGTTCAGCATCTCTTGTACTTCTTTCTGGGACTCTGCCATGAGTGTAATGTCATCTGCAAAAAATAGACCTGGAATTTTTAGATCACCTACCCTTATTCCCTTATCACACTCCATCAACTGAGCCCTCTCTTTATGAATTTTGTCAAGATATCATCTAGTCCTGGAAGTTTGCATGACCGCATCTGTTCAACTGCTATTTTAACATCTATGTATACTTCTGATCCTACAACACATCTCTGGATCCCATTGATCCTGTGTGTACTCTGCTTGACACCCTGCTACTGCTCCCTGACCCCACTGTGGGTTATTGACTTCTTCCGAATGCTCCCTTAAGGCTTCCTGTATTTCCTCCTTGGTATCAGTCCTTTTCCCTCTGTGCATGATTTCCAGTGCTTTATTCTGTTTTTGCCGATTAACCTGTTTCCAAAAGATGACTGACCCTTCCCCCCCCCCCCCCCCCATTCTCCATTATTTTCCTTGTCATTTGTTCATTATTGCTGGCCCTGTTCTCTGCTTTCATCTCTGCTACATTCCTTCTACATTCCATATATGTCTCTTAGCTTCTTCTATATCACCTTGTGAGTACCTGTTTTTCCTGGCTAATCTCCATGCTCTATTTTCAACCTTCTCTCTTTTTATGGGTCCTTTCAGCTCTGGGTCTATTCTGTACCCTAGGTTTTCAACTGGGACTTTCTTTCTACCTATCTTCTCCTGTGCTACCTTACTGTAGAGGGTTTTGCAGTCAGTTTCCTTTATTCAAACAAAGTATGCGTCACAGCATCATCATGTTTATCAGCATGGTGTACGTCCAGGGATTTTAGAAGGCACGGGAACATGACCATTTGTTTTCAGGGAACAGGGGACATGAACCGCTTACATTGTGGGGGCATTGTAACCCAGGTGATGATTTTGGATTAACAGAAAATAATTAAGAGAACATAAAATTCTGTTTACGCGAATCAAGAAACGAACATCTATATGATATCAGCGGTGTTAAGAACATGACCTCCTCCCGCTGCTGCTGCTCCTCCTCCTCCGTCTATAATTAGAAACAACACTTTGGCATCAGGTTTACGATCCTTGTGTAGACTGCTGTCATGTAAAAATCATTCATTCGCAGAGGCCCGTGATATGCTTTAAAAGTAGTTCCGGTCAGGCTCATTTACTCTTGTGATCAGTTGGAATTACAATGTTGGTAGATTTCCGGATTTGGGATGGTCAAGACACGTAGTACCAGCCGGTATTACTCCGCTTCTAGTCAACCAGAGGGTTGTTCCATTGCCTGCAATGTAGATCCGAGCGTGTACATAGCGCCAGAGCTCCTCCTGTGTGATGATGCAGAACCGCACTACACAAAAGAATGTGACGTATACAGGTACGTGACCCTGAAATAGCTCGTGAAAATCTTCGGGTTCACGTATGCTTGGGTAACTCCATGGAGAGGTTTTGTGAAACCAGATTCGCGGGTAAGGCCGACAAATTACCACTCCTTGTGCCACCCCTTCCCCTTTATTCTGGGGGGGGGGGGGGGGGGTAGGCGCAGTTTGTGTTCAATAACATGTCATTATCAAATGTATTAAACAATTATGGTATAAATCCTGATAAAAGTGACATGTAGGCACATTTAATCTTAATCTTGCCTGGAATTTAAAGAAATTTTAAAATATACGAAATAACTGGGGTAGCATGTTAATTTTTCTTCTTGATGTTGTATTAGACAACCATACTAACGCGAACAGTATTAATGTTTTCTGGAGTGAAAATCATGCAGATGAATGCGATGGTGGAAGTGAAATAAAATCCGTTGCCAAATGATCGGACTGTAAAAGTCATGTGTCAATGCCCATGTCTTCTCTCTTCCAGCTTTGGAATAGTTCTTTGCGAGATGGCTTGGGGGAAGCAAAAGGAGGCGTGGCCACTGGCAAGTATGTGTCATCCTGCTACAGATGATCAAATGATTGACCAATCCATAAACAAGCCATTCACCTGGGATGTTTGACGGAGTAGCAGCGCGGGTTATGGGCATGCCCAGTGAAGCTTGGCCTCTGTTTGGGAGAGCGGTCATTAGAGACAGGAAGTGACCTTTCCCACTCGCCTTGTTAAGTTACCATGGTAGCTGAAATAAAACTTCTCCTTTTCATCACATTTAAGGTCTAATTTTAATGGAAAAAATATACAGCATAGTCTATTCATGGTATCCAAAACAAGGTAACCACTAAATTAAGCTTCCATCCATAGCAGTTCTATCCCTGATGTAAATTTAGCCTTTGTACATTTTTATGTTCAGTGAGAAAGTTATCCCTAATGACACGTGGTCCAGATAGAGGCTGGGCTTCAGTGGGTACGCTCAGCTTAGATGTCTGGCCCATTCTTGGATTTGCTGTGTTTGGTGAACGAATTTACTACACCACTAAGAAGATAAAGAGATTACTTGTTACTTTGTCATGTAACATTTAGGTCTTTATTAACTCGCATTCAGAAGTGTTGCTGTTAAGGGAAAATGCTGTAAATTAACACTTGTGTGAAGAATTCAGCTTATCATGGGGACTAAGATGATTGAATGTTGACATTTTTGTGAGCCAGTATAACGTCGCCACTCAGCTTCTAACGAGCCTACAAGAATCCTTACTTTGTCCCTCCACTCAGCCTCTTACGGCTCCTGTTCATCGCTTTTTAAACCTCAAAGTAGCGTTTGTATCAAAGTTGGTAAAATTCCAAGCAAGCATGTGCAGAAACAAAACCTAACGCCTGTTACAAAGTATGTGTCTGATGCACATACATGTGATCAAGGCCAGTTATTATAGGAACCTTATTGTGCGCATTTTGTGCTATGTTGTACAGTGTGTAATATGTGTATTGTAATATTGTCTCTGTGAACAGGCATTGCGGCTGAGGATCTGATCGAGGAGCTCAACACCAAACCAGTTAATTGGCCACAATTACCAAACATATGCAGCGCCGTCTGGTGTCAGTTCGTATGGGAGTGTACCACACACAATGAAGACAAGAGATTAGACTTTCAAGGTAGCTAATATATTCCTGATGAAATCCCACTTCAGTTATCACTGAACTGATAACATGGGTCCATTACTGTCACGTGAACGTGTCCTTTAACATTGCGCGCCCGATGTTCTTGTACACCTCCTTACTATGGGATACCAGAGATGTTACACTGTAACAAGTGTAATATGCTGTGACATTGACCTATAGATAGTCTGTTGAGCTGGACCTTTGACCTTGGTCAATTTTTTTTTTTTTTTTGCAAAATTTTAATCAGGCCTATCCATTTTGGTAGAAATTGTGGCTGTAATAATGAACATTCTATTTCAAGGTGAGAGGATCCCTTTCAACTGCGGGTGACTTTTCCAGTAAAACTTCTCTTAAGTTACGGATGTATAGTTTTTGAACTCTTCCCAACCAAATATATATTAAGTTATTTCACAAAGTCAGCAAAATGCCTTTGGGGTGTTATTTTCCAACATTGTGACCTGAAATGACTGTATCAGTCGTGATAAAACAACGTGTTCTGTCAGCTGTGATTGCACCAGCGACAGCGCCATAAACTGGACAGGCACAATGACAACATTTGGAAACACACTGAAGCAGAAATGCTACAATAACTTGTAGTCGTGTGATATATAACTGCTTCATCTTTTCTTTGTACTTTGCAGCCATAGTACAGCGAACAAAGGACAACAAGTGACGGCAGTCGGCTGTGGCCAGAGGACGCCTAAGTTAGGGCACATATAGCCATACAGCGCATTGTTCAGCTGTGTTATCATGACCGACTTGACGGACCTTATACGATCATGTACCCTCTGACTTCCATTGCCCATATACCATAAATTGTGCATAGCAAAGATGGTTTTAAGTAGATTTGTGGAAAGACGTAGAAAAAAAACCCACATGCATATCCTATGGTTACGTCAAGGGAAGTGCAGGACAACAATGAATATTGTATGCTCAGCCCATGTATGTTTGGAACTGCCAAAAGTGAATGACTGGCTGGCAGTAAACACATTTTCACCAGACACACTGAAGACTAACAATATGTTTTTTCATTTTTCTCAAAAAGTGCCGAAGTAAATTTAAAAACCGATATCTCTATTTCGAAGACAGAATTATTTTCTAGGAGTGGGTATCCACGAAAACTTGAACTGAAACTCCCATTTGAGTAAAGCCAGCAATAAACTTTTTTGTGTGTAATGTTACATTAATCTCAAGTGAAAGACAACACAGTTCTAGCCTGCACAAGATTTCACCAGGCTAGATCACTGTGAACCACACACTTGACTTAGCGATTTAGTTGTGTTTACACACATTATCTTTGCGTCTTGCTACAACTGCAAAACAAGTTTCATTCAGTTAGATGCACATGTGTGTAAAGTTTCATGAATCTGAGCAGGTCTTGTACCAGATGCAATATAGTGCATCCCAGATCCAAACAGGGCTTTTGGGTTCTCCAATGTTTTGCCATTGGACGCAAAAAATAAAAATAAAAAAAAATAAAAGAATAAAAAAAAAAATAATAAAACAACGAAAATTCATATGTGGTTAAAATACTAATTAACCATGAGATGGTACAGTGAAACCTCATTCCAACTACACTCAGATACCCGACATTTTAAATATAATGACACAAATGTTCATGGGAAAATAGGTTATTTTCTTGTTATTAGATTCATTTATCTGACATATTCATTTATCTGACATATTCATTTATGTGACACATTTCTTATGTAACAGATGGGGTCATTATACTGAGATTCCAATGTACAGTGCTCCCTCTTTATAACACCCTTCATTACAAAGCGGTTTCTTATATAACATGGTGGGTACCATGGCTCCCACTGAAATAATTTTCACATTACTTCTGTGTTAAAAATCCCTCTATTATAAGGCCGTTTTGCCATAACAGGGCATAACCTGTGGACCCCAACACCAGCGTTATAAAGAGGGAGCACTGTATTAAACTTTGAAGTGTATGTACAGAGTACAGACTGCTGTAGCCTCAGTGCCTTTGATTGCCGTTAAAGTGTTAACTTTTGTTATTGAAAGTAACAGAAAGGGATTTCCCCTCACTAGGCACGGTGGCCACATCCACTGTGCATTAGTTCGAGGTCCTAGTGTCATTTGTCAGTGCTGCTTGCAAGGGGAGCATATTGACTGGTGTTTGACACACAGGTTCTGCTTGCTGTATGCCATCCAGAAGGACGATAACTTCTATAAAGATTCTATTCCGCGTGTTCCTAGTAGATTGCTGGGCTGGTGGTTCTGGACCTTGGCTCTACACATCCAGTACATCACTGGGGTTATGTGCCATTATGCCCTCTACAGTTGCAAATCTGTGTCACATTTATCTATCACTGCATTAATTGTAAAACATGTTAAGCTAGCCAGACAACACATAAGCCTAAGGACAGGGTTGTCTTGAAGTCATGGTGTATATGCTGAAGATGCTAGGTTCACCACAGTGGAAATGGTCTTACAACATTTAAGTTCAATGTGTCGCACACCACCAGGGAAAAATATATCACTGTTTTTAACAGTCTTGAGGCACGATTGCTACCATTAACATATAATATATATTCATATATATATATATATATATATATATATATATATATATATATATATATATATATATATATATATATATATATATATATATATATACATATATATACAATATACATATATATATACATATATACACACATATATATACATATATATATGTATATATATATGTGTATATATATGTGTATATATATATATATATATATATATATATATATATATATGCCATGGACTCCAAACTTGAACTTTGAACTTATTGTGTACTTTTAAAAATACAAGGAGAACCAAACAACTATTTTACACCTAAACGACCTGAGCCAAATAGAGCGGCCTCCCATACCGGTGATGAACGGCCACCAAGGGCCAGAAACATATCAGGGGAGTCCGCTTATCATTTATTATTCCCATAAAACTTGTCTTGGTCTTATTTACTCATTACGGATAGATTTCCTTGTTGTGGTTCGACACACTGAATTTACGTCAGTAATTAAAAAAAAAAAACAAGTTTAGATGATATACTTACACAAATTGTATGAACAGAGCTCCCAATTTTTTTTTTCAAAACACTTTTTGATAAGCATCCTGATTGGTCTACTGATTGGTACAAAGCTGCTAAAGATATAAGTCCACAAATTCTCCCATCTTGCTCAGTAGAATCAGTTCTCTTGGGCGCGTATTAGTCTGACTCAGGACTCAGGACTCAGGATGCTTTTATTCGACCAAACAATACATTCAATTTGACATAAAACAAAATAGATGAAACATAAGGATATACATCGAGTATTTTGGTCTGGGAGACTCCCATTAAGAGTATTTTGGTCTGGGAGACTCCCATTAAGACAAAAGTATGTCACTATCATGGGAGCCACCCAGTACATACAAGAATAGTTACATGGCAATTACACGTCGTACTGAAAGAACAATTACACAATTAGGTGAAAAAGTACAAATAACGTGTCAGAAAATTACATTTAATGTTAAGGTCAACTTTAAAAAAGGAACAAAATAGAGGAGCTATTGATTCCTACACACATAACAATTGTTGATATTACAAATTTCAGAATAACTCTGTATAAAGTAATTTTTAATATATCTAGTCATACCTTGAAGGCTATGGGTATAGACTTTTTCTTTAATATGGGTAACAGCTTTATTGATAGTATCAGGAAGATCAAATCTTAAACAGTTTTTTGCATAGGCATGTTTATATCCAGTGATATACATGTTTCTAGCTTGTCGGGTATTATATTGATGTAGTTCAAGATTAATATATATGATGGTAACTTTAGAAGATTTTCAGGTAGTTTATTGTTAACAAATTTTTGGAAAAATTTGAATTTTGATAGAGCAAAAATATCATTTATTTTCAGGAGGCCAAGACTTTTATATAGTGGATCTGTGTGAGCATTATATTTTTTACAACAAATCATACGAATAGCTTTTTTCTGCATTTTGAGAATTTTAGAATTATTAGATCCCCACACTAGGATTCCGTAATTAAGTTGTGACAGTATTAAAGAATTATAAATTTTTATTTTGGCAGTCATTGGAAGCATATTTTTAAGCTTGTTCAAAATTCCTAGTGCTCTTGATATTTTGTTACTTAATTTATCTACATGTGCTTTCCAATTTAAACTTTTGTCAAGAGTAATTCCGAGAAAAGAGAATGTATCAACATGTTCCATTTGATTTTCGTTTATTTTGAGATTTGGTACACGGAATTTTTTGTTTATTTGATGAAAAGTCATGAACTTTGTTTTGCTCACATTAAGTGATAGCTTATTTACATTTAACCATTCAAGGATGTTTCTTATCTCAGCATTGATATTGCTATCAATATCCGAATTGATATTTACATTGAAAGAATTGAGTGTGGTTGATAAGGTCGAATCATCTGCGTACATTATTACTTCGAATATTTTACTTGCATGGGAGATATCGTTAATATAGATAATGAAAAGCAATGGTCCTAAAATAGAGCCTTGTGGAACTCCAGTGGTAATGGACATGGCATCAGATTTAACATTATCTATTTGAACGTACTGTTTACGATTTTTTAAATAGCTTTCGAAGAGTTTTAAGGGTATTTGTTTGATACAGTAGTAACTCAGTTTGTGCAACAGAATAGAGTGATCTATGGTATCGAAAGCTTTGGATAAATCTAAGAAAATACACAAAGGTAAATTGCCCTTGTCCATTTCTAATATAATTTTATCGACTAATTCTATGGCTGCTAGTTCTGTAGAGTGATCTGTGCGGAAACCGTATTGGCTACTGTAAAAGAGTTTGTGTTTCTGAAAGTATTCGTATACCTGGTTGAATATGATTTTTTCATAAACTTTTGAAAATGCAGGCAGAACTGAGATGGGACGATAATTTGTGAACTGGGTTACGTCATCTTTTTTATAGATTGGAATTACCTTGGCTGTTTTAAATTTATCAGGGAAAATACCTGTATTTAACGACTGGTTGATCAGTTCAACAAAAGGTTCGGAAATGATATTTTTGCTAAATTTCATTAATTTGGTTGAGATACCATCTAGACCACAGCTAGTTTTGGGCTTCAGGTTATCAATGACTTTTTCGACCATATCTTGGTCGACATTTGTAAATTTAAAGTTTAGGTTATATTGATTGTGTAAGTATTGTTTATAACCAGTAGTATCAGAGGTTTTGATTTGACTAGCGAGATTTGGACCGATATTTACGAAAAACTCATTGAATTTATTTACAATAGTGAGTCTTTCCTTTATTAATTGATCATTATCCGTGAAAAACTCGGGGAATTTCTTTTTTTGTTTAGTTTTTGATAGTATTTCATTTATAGTCTGCCATGTCTTTTTCAAGTCATTTTCATAATTTCTAAAACATGATTAATAGTAATCCTTTTTTGCTTTACGGATACTATTTCTGAGGATATTATTGTAAGTTGCTAAATTAGTTTTTAATGTTTGGTAAACAGGGGACTCAACAGATGTACACTTCATTTTTTTATATAAATTATCTCTGTATTTAATGGATCGAAGTATTCCTGCGGTTATCCCTTTTTGCTTTTTACCCTTGTATTTGTTAAATTTGATAGTTTTTGTAGGAATGTGTTTCTGAATAGCTTTATCGATAACTTCATATAAGATTTCAACATTTTGATTTATATCAGCAGAAACATCGCAGTTAATTTTATATATAAGGTCTGAGTTTACTAATTCATTATAAAAATTTGTCATGTCTGCAGGACTTTGTTTCCTTATTTCTATCAGTTTGGGGGTTGTTCTTGTTTTAGGAAGAGTATCAAAGCAAGTGAAGTACGGTTGGTGATCTGAAAATTTTTTAATCATAAGGCCAGATGTAGTAGGGGTATCATTAATTTTACAAATAATATTATCAATAAGAGTCCCTTTCCTGTTCGAGAACCGAGTTGGAAACGTTACTGTGGGACGAAAGCCATGTATCATTAAGGTATCAAAAGAATCATGAGGCGTTTCCTTTTCGTTTATCTTAAGCAGGTCAATATTGAAGTCACCACATATTGCAATTTCCTGTTTACATCTTTCAAAACTCAATAGAGTTTGAGAGAATTCCTCAGTAAACAAAGTGTAATTTTCATTTAAATCTTTTGGTGGTCTGTAAATGTTGCCAATTATGAAACTTGTGTGAAGATCATCACCATACACTTCAATAAATTGGCTTTCCCAAATGTTGGAAACTACAGGCGAGGGTTTAACTAGGTAATTATATTTTTCATTTAAATAGATAATTAGCCCTCCTTTTGTGGTACAGCTTTGCTTTTGAGTAATGCAATGATAGCCATCAATTTGAATAAGAGACAAGTCGCTGTGATCATTAATGTAACACTCTTGTAAACATATGGCACTAAACTCAAAGTCATGCTCACGTAATTCATATATAAAGACTTCGATTTCAGAAAATTTGGCCTGTACAGAGTTAATATTAGAACTTAATATTGTAAAACTGTTTCTTTTTGTTATAAGAGTAGGAATTAAATTATCCATATAGTAAGGTGATTGATGTAACAATTCAAAACGTTCAATATTTTCATTTTCAGTATGTTCATTAGAATTTTCATTTAAATGTAGCATATTTATCAGCGAATTGCATTCTGCACCTCCAGAATGTTCAAGTATTTCATCAGTAATTGTCATTTATAAGTAATGTGCATATAATGATTGACGAAATAAATTTTGATGTAATTGGGACGTCACCGTACTGTAAAATAACATGAATATAGTACATGGTAACCGAGTCTGAGTTTATGAAATCTACATTTTCATCTCTCTGAAAAAACAAATTGTTTCTATTCAAAAAAAAAGAAAAAGAAAGAATATAGTCCATGTCATTCAGTTCCTGAATGATAAAAATTATGTTGAGGCTGCAGTGGTTAAATCTTTACATTAGCGCCTTATCTTGACCATCTTTTATTTTAATTCAAAAGACGACAGTTCCTACAATAGTCACTGCCACTGATATCATGCAGGTGTATGAAGTGGTGAAATTTTCAACATTAAAATGTCACTAACGACATTATGGGTGTGATAGGCCTAATATATACTATATACTATACTGTAGCCGCTACCGCTGCCACTGTATAAGTATATTCGTTTAAATAATTGAAGTGTGTGACATGTATTGGTAGGCCTTTTAAGACATTGTGTAACAGTGTATCAACAACAATTACGATACCGTACCAAGCTGGCATAGGCCTGGGTGTATTAAGTAATAATGGAGTTTTCAACATTAAAATGTCACTGCCAACATTAGGCCTATTTGTGTGATTTATCTAAATACGCATGTATATACTATTCCGTACTGTAGCCGCTACCGCTGCCACTGTCACTGTATATTAGTATATTCGTTGAATAATTGAAGTATGTGATACGGTATCACAGTGAAAGGATATACATGTATCCCAAGGTGGTAAGTATGTTTTGACGTAACCGTCCCCATCACAGGCCTGTAGGCTGCATAGGCAGGGACATGCTACTATACATGTCCCTGATGTAAGTATAAGTCACCCTCCGAATTAGAAATCCAGTTTTGGTTCCTTTGAATCAAGAGATTCTGAATTAAGTTTCATGAGTTCCTTGAAAACAACGTCAGATATTCGGGTAAACCAAACAGACTTGAGTTTTGAGTTTGGGTGCACTCCACCAGGCAGATTTGAAGGTTTGAAAGTTAATGTTTTTATCTTAGAATTCTTCAGTGAAGAAGAGAACACTTTTCTGTTCCAGTCAATCGCTTCCGTAAAATATTCGGCATTTTTGGTTATGATATGTTTATTAATTTGCTGAAGATCACGAAGTAATGCCGCTTGTTGTGCATCTAAGCGTTCTCTGAGGTGCGGGGGAACAATGCCGTTATTTTTGTGTTCGAAGTTCTTAATTAGCGAGACCGGAGGGATGGTAGTCAAGTTTATCCTCTGGCCAAATTTGTGTTTTAAATTCTCAAATTTGTCCATTATCATTTGCATATTTTGTTCATTTGAATACTCAATTCGTCGTGGGCTCGTTTCTATCTTCTCCGTTAAGTCGCATATGCCTCCCGCAAACACAATGTAATCAAAATGTTTCTCCTGATCACAATGGTCAAGACGAGCAATTAAGGTGTCAATAGTTCCACCTGGTATCACAATAGTATAGTAGGCCTAATGGATATCTAGGCCTCTGCCTCTGCCAGTCGATGTTTTAGGTACTGTTCGAAGAAAATCATCCATTTCTCTTCCACGAGAGTCGGTAATGACAAGCACGAGGCAGCTTCTTGTGTTCGATCTTTTCCTGCTTGTGTGGTCAATTTGTGCTGCCATCGGTAAAAACTCCAGAATCCGGCCCGGTACCTTTTAGATAATATCCTACGTTGTTGAGCACAGCAAGGTAGGCCTACAATACGTGTAGACTATGTTCTTACATCTATCGTTGAGATAGGCCCTATATGCCTCCAACTTCCAAAGTCAGGATATAGGCCAGTCAATTTGTTACTTAATGTAGGTAGTGAATAATTAGATCAGACGATAGGAGGTCTTTCTTGCTCCATGGTACGGTGCAGTCAAGTAAAATAATGTAGGTCGTGCACCTCAACACACTGTAATGATCTGCATGTGATCGCACTCCGCAAGCTAGTTTACCGCACGTGCGCAAACTTGACAATTACGTAACTCTAAAGTTCCAAAGGATTGTCTTGTAAAGCAGTGCACCCAGGTGAATAATACGACCTGGCGATGTCTCGTATGCCTATTTTTTGGCTTGAAATGTGACCCATCTGGTAGGACCAGTGTGATATATGGCCACGTCTTCTCATACCTGATTTTAGTTTTCATTTTAGTTTCTTTTGGCAGGGTTCTCCTATAATTTTATAATTTCTGTTTTGAGCAAGCGAAGTACGGGGGGTAAATCGGGTGATATAGATAACACCTTGCCACTTGAGCGGTCACATTTAGCCAGGAGTGTTGCTTTTGAAAACCAAAGTGCCCTCATATCAAGATCAATAAATTTTATAAGTATTCCGGCATCTCTTTTGGGATTAAGCCGATGAACAGCAGCAAACATGGATTTCTGTATTTCTTCATCTGTAAGTTCAAGCTGTTTTGTCGCAAATTCTATGATCTTTTTTCGAGTATCAATAGAACGTTCGCCCGCTTCTCCTGGGATTCCTTGTACAATTAAGGAATATTTCCTTCCATGTAATTCCTTATCGATAGATTTTATGGCATCATGAATTGATTTTTCTTGAAGGGATGCCTGAAGTTCATGAAACTCATTTGAGTTTTGAGTTTGTTTGTTACTAATTTCGTTATACTTAGCTTCCAATTCCGTCAGTTTGACAGTCCACGACTCCATGGCATTGCTAACAGCCCTGAATACGCATAAGTCTATAGCCGCGAGTACTTGCGGGTCAATGTCAGCAGAATCCGGTGCTTGATTTTTTGACATATTGTCGCATTTGAAGACAGTGGAATGACTAAATTGAGTTGATAATGTCAAGGTATCCCACCAAATACATTGATGTGAAGTTTTGAACAGTAACTTGGCCTTCAAGACATGACTATTAAGAAACCACCGCAGCCGTCACAAGCCTGCCTTTCACCTAAGCCGCCATTGTTTCAACTCTAAACTGACTGAACTCACTACAAAAACAAGAGGACCATGATGATCCTGTGCTCTGCTGACTGGATCTGCTTTTCTTCAGGAAACAAAATTGAATAAGGCGACCTGACTTGTCCATGGTAGTACATGTATTATCAATTGACATACCTTGCTGTTTTAATGGCTGCCGATGTACAGTGGCAGCACTCACTTACTGTCATAAAGTCTGATATCACATAACTTTGTCAAAAATTAACATATCCACATTATTTTCGCAAACTTTCATTGTCTAATGTCCAACTATATTTTGATAAAATTTTAAGCATTTCTATGATGCTGTTCTGGAGAAGAAGTCGAAAATAGCCTAAACACGCAAAAACTCATTAAAAAATGGGGATAAAATCGCAGCGCCACCTGGTGGCCAAAACGAGAACTACTTGACCCCAGGTGACCCTATGTGCAATATCAAAGCAATTGGCCAGGTAGTTCTTGAGATGAAGAATTTTTTTTTTTTTTTCAAAAAATAAATTAAAAAATTCATTGAAAAAAAATTATTGCATCATCATCTCCTTCGCAAACTTGGTAGAGGTTCACCTGGGCAACATCCATGTGAAAAATTAAAACATTCTATGCAGCGGTTTTTGAGAAGAAGTCAAAAGGGTAAATACAATAGTGTAATATATGCACTGTATCGCCATATATATAAATATATATACAGCTGCAGCACTTCCTTACAGTTGGGAAGTTTGATATCCCATAACTTTGCCTAAAATTAACATATCCATATTATTTTCGCAAATATTTATTGTCTAATGTCCAACTATATTCTGATACAATTTTAAGCAATTCTGTTGAACCGTTCTGGAGAAGAAGTCGAAAATAGCCTTAACAGGCAATAATTCATATAAAAAATAGGAGAAAATCACAGCGCCACCTGGTGGCCAAAATAAGAACTAGTTGACCCCAGATGAGCCTATGTGCAATATCAAAGTAATTGGCTTCGTAGTTCTTAAGATGAAGAAATTTTTTTTTTTTTTCAAAAAATAAATTAAAAAATTCATAAAAAAATAGAAAAATTATTGCATCATCATCTCCTTCGCAATCTTGGTAGAGGTCCATCTGGGGATCATCCATGTGCAAAATCAAAACATTCTATGTGGCGGTTTTTGAGAAGAAGTCGTAAATATAAAAAGTCTAACGACAGACGGACGACGGACGCAAACGGATTCTATAAGCTCTGCTGACTGACAGGTCAGCAGAGCTAAAAAAATCATGTTAAAAAACTTGTCTTTTCCACTGAAAGTAGCATTAATGTACATAATTTATTATTATATGAACACAGCCATACAAACAAATGTTTATTAACCACAGGGCTGTGCGAACAGCCTGTGCTCAGCGTACCTCAGCTTGTTCACAAAATCAAAGTTGCAACTGAATACACCTGTGCTGAGTTTTAGTGAAAAAACACCAAAAAATCATAAAAAATGGACGACAAGAGGGCTGTGTGCACAGCCCATGCTCCGCTGACCTAGAAATCATCACCTTTGTGACTGTGAACTTGGGAAAGGATCAAGATCACCCGTGTACGGAGTAAGTCTAACCTTTATGGAAGAACACTAACATTTGCAAAATCAAGGTCCCAGTTCAAAAAGTTCTCAAGTTATAGTGACGAGTTAAAATTCATGTATGCTGCACTGTGACCCCAGAAATGAATGCAAGGTCACTCATGCACTGTCTAAGCGTGACCTTACTAGGGAAACACTAAAGTGCAGCATCAAACTGATGTCAAGTTATCAAGTGAATAGTAAATTTCATGTCAGTTGTCCTGTGACCTTGGGAATGAGGTACAAGGTCCAAAAATCGCTAAGGGATGACCACTTGCACAAAATAGCTATATACTTAACCTAGTGAGCTACCTTTGTATCATGACACAACTTTCGGTCAAGTGTGTGTGTGTGTGTGTGTGTGTGTGTGTGTGTGTGTGTGTGTGTGTGTGTGTGTGTGTGTGTGTGTGTGTGTGTGTGTGTGTGTGTGTGTGTGTGTGTGTGTGTGTGTGTGTGTGTGTGTGTGTGTGTGTGTGTGTGTGTGTGTGTGTGTGTGTGAAGTTTCACTAAACTAAGTTAAATAGTAAAGGAATTATAACCCAGACACAATTCAATCACAATGATGTCACTAATACCCAGATACTTGACCTAGTGACCTACTTTTGTTACATGATACACCTTTATGCCAAGATGCACCCTTGTGTAATCTTTTTTAACCTACGTTGAAGGACATGTAAATTACAGCCCTGACGCAAAAAGTGGATGGACAGATGCAAGGATGCATAATACTGCAGTCGTTTCAGTTCCACCGAATGTTGAATATCACTAGATTGTTCATTTCCAGCAGTGATCTGTCAAATTGAAACTAATAGCTTAGATTCCCAATGAAGAGCAAACAAACAAGCAAAACAAACAACAAAACTGTGAAGATGCCCACTGCAACAGAATTCATGGACTAGTAAAAAAAATTAATATTATGTACCTTACAAATATATGATATATAAATACTGTATAAATTCATGAAAACATATTTCGAAGTATGCAGTCTCTTCTCATGCTTGGTATTCTTCCAAAAGTTTAACAGACATAACAATATCATTTAAAAAGAGTATGGGTCAGATTTTTGAACCACTACCAATGGGTCCAGGGAGGCTAAAATTAAAAAGTTTGGAAAGAACAAGGTCTCAGCTCCTAAATGCATCCAATTATACTGGGATAATCCCAGTAATTCCGTTTGTAGTCACTGTCAAAGTCAACCCTCTCTGATCAGTGAACTTCCGTAATGGAAAAACTGACCCTTTGGCAATAAGGTACAAAGCTGCTCCAATTTGCATGAATTCATACCATATTGGTGCTGCACACTGTACACATATGTAGCCATACTCAGGTGCAGTATCAATTGTCAACCTGAAACCGTTTGGAAATGGCAGACCCATGATTTTATGGATAAATGTCTTTATTTTGGCTGAAAATCTATATATTTTTTTTTTCATTTACTTCCTTTACCTTCAGCCATTGCCTCAAAAACACACTAGGAGCTAGTAAGTTCAGCATACAACACTTCAGCATGTGTATTAACTGGATCAGGTGATGACCAGATAAAATCTGACTCTTACACCATTCAGTAGACTCAGTAAGTTGGCGTTACTTTCCATGACGGAAGTTCGTTTTTCATTACGGAAGTTCTCTTTTAAGAATAACAACAGATTAAGTCTCTTATGATATCGCATCCTTACAGTTGAGTCCTACTAATCCAGCTATATAAAAACATGTTTCCCCAACAGAAAACACCAGCAATTAAGTATCTTTTATGAAGAAATTTTATTGAATGCTTTGTAATTGAAGAGACTTAAGCTCAGAGGCCTGCATCCATGGGAACTTACAACTAGTGTATATATGTAGAACTTGAGCGCCGTTATCATAAGCTCTAATTGAATCGATATTTGAAAGTAATTACTCAAATACTGAGCAAAAAGACAAACAGTGTTCAATGAAGCAGCCAAATACCTCAAATGGAAAAACATGGATAACAGAATAAAAACTCCACTGTATTTTCAAATTCTTAAAGTGCCATGTACAAAAACAGCCCTTCTGGAAACCTCCTCGTCTTTGAACCAGTTTTATAGCTCTTGATCTGTATTTATGTCTTTTTGTCCAGAACCAGTTCCTAGTAGTCATTACCCTATCCCGAAGTCCAAACTCTTTACTCCCCATGAGCACACCTGTCACCGTCTAACTTATATACATATGGAAGTACTATTGTCCCTATTGCACACGTTCTTCAGTACAATTTTGACATAGGCTGTATTAGCCCTAATAAATTGAAGCTTCTTCAGCAGGTAACTACTCAGAACATGTTTCGGAGCTCATACCCGTACATGTCCCTATGAGTAGTGGCTCCTTGTTTAAGCTAATATTTAGCAAGGACAACCCACATCAATATGAATCATTATTAACATGGTAAATTCAAGCAAAACATAATTACTAAATTTGTATAGTACAGGTTCAGATAAGAACGATTTGACTTGCCGCTGAACCAGTTTGTACTCTTTAGCTGCATAGTATTTCCTGGTTAAACCACCTGCCAGTGTATAACTGAGGTACAAACAAAATGGGGCATTATATTCAGTGATTGTAAAATAAACAGTTGCAGCTAGACCACCTGTACAAACCAAAGAAACTCCTAACAACTGCAACAATGGACATCCTGCACCAGAAATGTAAAACAAACTCCATTGTGACACCCACTCCTCACTTTGAAAGTCTATAAACAATTCACCTCTATTTTACTGCCAACCCTGAGTCAATGTCTCAACGCCATGTGTCAGGTTTGCAACATGTGAGAAAATACTGTCAATTTGGGGTATTTTTTAATATTGAGTAAATGTGCATATAGACATGTCAGAAAAGATAATTCTGTAAGATAATTATATGTATAGAGTAAACACAAATACAAAATCAAAAATCTTACCAAAATGCTGCCAAATCAAACAATTCAAGTAGTACATTCACTTCGTGACACAAAAAATCAGTTTTGTGCAAAAATTGTCAAAATATTTTGTTGATTCATTTGACCTCTCGACAACAAATCTGAATATCTGTTACACTGCTTTGAAATGGTTCTCAATCTCATTCAATGCTCACATGAATGCGATTTCCCTCAAATAAGTGCTAAGCATAGCACTGAGAGTTCGACCTGATCTGAGTACACATTAAGAAGCTTGATTGTCACAATATATCCTGAGCCTGTGGCCTGTTAAGTCACAGCCCCATGATTTCAAAGCCACAGAATGATAGTTAGTAATTCCAGTACATTGGTATCATGCTCTGCATAAAGGTATGCCACCACCAAATGGCCTTTTAAATTCACACAGAATTGGATCTTGGCGACATTTAACATAACTGTGAATATTTTTCAACGGATGGAGGATTCTTGAGATGGAAACTCATCCTAGTCTCACACATTTTGCAGTAAATTGCAAAATTCCAGTAGTTGATTGTACTTCATGTTTAGTTCTTTTGTTGCCGAACAGAAAGAATCTGCTCAATGTCTTGTAATTTATCTTTTGGCACCGACATCATCATATCGAACGGATTGTTTAATGCCTAAAAGAGAGCAAGTATTTCTCTCAAATAGTCAAAGGCAAACTTTGCTCTATCCGGCATTTACGCTCAACCGAAATTATCTATGTACAAACAGTCAAATACAAGATTTGCTCTGTTTGGTATATCCAATCCACCAAAATCACCGAAATAGTTGAAGACATTACAACCTTTCTGCCTGACCAAAAAGGCTACTGCAGTAGCTCTCTGACAGATAAATGCCGCTGAGCACAATCCAAATGGGACAACGCAATCAAAGAAAATACCCTCCTCCAGGAACACCCTAGAAAACGAATATCTGCGGGACAAACTGGAATCTGCCAGTTTGTCCTAGACCTGTTTTAAAAAGTAACACCGTAAACCTTGTGAAACTATCATACAAGCAGAATCATGCATTGAAGGGTATTCATCTTCAATGGATTTTCCTGAGTAGACATCTTTCTGAATGCCATCATAAACAGATGAACCAAAGAGCCAAGACAGCTCTGAAATAACCATTTTTAGAGCTACCCTTTGGGGAATTATATTTACAAGAGAAGTACAAGCACAACAGTGTACTAGAGTAGAGGTGAATGGTCAGTCTTGGACAATTCACCCCAAATATATCACAGTAGCCCTATTTCAATTTCAGTACATAATTAACTGTCATACCTCACAGGAAAGGCTTGCGCTCTACTGTGATTACAGGCACTGGCTTCAGGTAACGTTCTCCAATTATAAGAAATAGGGAAACCATATTCTACCAGATCACATATTATTTTGCCATGATAATCTGAATCAGATGCCATAAATCATTACATTTTAATATTCAGTTTGAAAGGCACTCTAAGTCTACAAGATTTAAAATTGAGAGATCCAGAAGAAAGTACCCTGTCATGTGAATCCAGATAAATTGACGGAAATTTATTTTTGAATTTTAGACAAGTCAACAAAAGAAACTGTCTTATCGTGAGGAATCTTAGAATGTGTAACTTCCACAACTGTATACACATTTACATTATACCAACACATCTGTTCACTATTACCACTATTACTACTACTACTACTACTACTACTACTGCTACTACTACTACTACTACTACATGTTCTACTAAATGATAAATCCACACCTAACTAAATAGTATTGGCTGTACAGCTATCAACTTGGTCATTTGAATCAGATAACATGATTGTCTAAGTATCTTTTTTTTTGGGGGGGGGGGGGTCTGAAATACCACATGAATATATTACTGATTCTGAAGTAGCTGTCATCAGTGTCAGTATCAATATAATCAGAGGTATTGTCAGTAGAAATAGAGAATAGTAACAACTACCATATCTTTTGATTCTTTCCTATTCCCTTACGATTTCCCTGGTCACTTATAACCAGAGGCAGTCTCAGGATGTTTACGCTCCTTTATCGGTAAATCAACATGGGGCACAAATATGGCTTACCAGAAATTTCTTTATACTCAAATTAATGTAATGAAATGAATTCCTGGTGGATTTACCTGTTTGGTATGCCTTACAAAAATTGTATTCTTATTCGCAACACCACTTTTTGCCTAGCTGACAATTTTGGAAGATTTATGTGCACTCAAAACCTTATGCTCCACATTTGAAAAACTATCATGGCATTTTCTTGTGTTGTGCTCAATTTCAGTTATTATTGCAGCAGGTAACTCGAGTATAGTGGACCAATCATTGAACATTGCACAAAACACCAAGGAAAGAAGATGTCTTAAATTATCAGCAACCAAATTATCGCTTTCACTATCAAAATCAAGTATAGGCTAATGCTTTCTAGAAATAGGGCCAAAAACAAAGGCATAATAAGATTATCGTACGGAAGATCTTTAATCACCAGCAAACTGAACAGAGAGTCTAGCGTACAGCCAGTCCTCCTGCTTAGGTACACGATCACTTGCTTTTCTCAAACTTCCGGATTTAATCGCATGCTTGTGAACGTGATGCTTACCTCTTTGAGTGCGGCTCAAGCAATGATGTCAACTACTCAAGTCCAAAGAATTAGCCTCACCGAGGACATAGTTAGATTTGCCGAAATCAATATCACTTAAATATGAAACAGACACTGACCTGGCCTGGCGGTAACGTCGAAATTGTACCCTTCTCTGCTCAGTTGAACGACCCCTTCATCAATGGGCATGGGTCCCGCCATGATGACCAGCGGACATTGGAACGGTGCGCATGCGTCTATGGAAGTTGTACTGTTCAATAATTCACAAAACCCTGGGTTTAATGTACAAAACCCAGAGTTTTGTAATGAAAAAACCCAAGGTCTTGTACCTAAACCGTGGGTTTTGGTCACAAAACCGAGAGTTTTTAAACAAAACCTGGGGTATTGTTTATAAAATCGCGAGTTTTGTCACATAACACTGAGTTTTGCATGACACCCTGGATTTTGTAAACTATCCAGGATAACAAAACAAATATCATGATTTAAAAAAAAAATGTTCAATAATATTCACAAAACCCTGGGTTTTATTACAAAACCAAAGGGTTTTGTAGACCAAACCCTGAGTTTTGTTAGCAAAACCCAAGGTTTTGTATCAAAACCCAGGGATTTGTGCACAAAACTCTGGGTTTTGTAACAAAACCCATGGTTTTGCTTTGTTATGCAATCGTTTCATAAAACTCACGGTTTTGTTTCAAAACATAGAGTTTTGTCATGATAACCCTGGGTTTTGCATTTGTTTTGCTCAGTTATTTGCAAAACCCAGGGCTTGCTTGCTGAATTTGCTGTAAACCAATATCATGTTAAGATGGCGGGTCTCGGAAAACTTCCATCGATTCGCGACTTAAACGTCGTGTATTTTATCACTGTGTGCACTTCATGAGCTCATATTTTAGGTACTACAGGAGGAAACATGTAAGATATGTATCGTGTATGTGTTTTTAAGAAATTTACTAGATTAAGACTGATTTACAGTTTCTGGGACCGTGCGACCGGGCTGGAGTTTTAGCAGCATAAGGCCTCTGATCTGCCGCACAGTTTGAATCCACGGTACGTTGTGCCGCTGCCTGCAGTAATTCTGCAACTGTTGATTACAAAACGACTGCCACATCACATATCGTGGTGATATTTATCTCAACACAACTAAGTCTTTGAATCCACGGTACGTTGTGCCGCTGCCTGCAGTAATTCTGCAACTGTTGATTACAAAACGACTGCCACATCACATATCGTGGTGATATTTATCTCAACACAACTAAGTCTTAAATTGTTACATGGTATTCTTTCACTCCACCTTCATTCCCACCATTCAGAATTTTGCATCTATTTCTGTGTCGGCCCTGGTGAAAGATACTAAAACTCTTCCCCGGGAGCTTTGCAACCGGAAGGGTGAAAACCCCGTCTGTAACGGCATGTCCCTGTGCCAGCTACTACCCCTATACAAGCTACCTATTCCCAGTACTGAGTGGTGTACCAGTTTTTTGCTGACGGGCACAACAAATCACGGACGATTGCCTGGTATCTTTTCAAGAAGTGTCGAATGGTTCAGTGTACATGCACGTCCACCGATTGATAAATAAACACAACCAACCAAAACGGCAAAAGCCAGTTAGACATTTTCTGACGTCACAGTATTGTTCTTTTACCAGAACTGACAACTTCAACATTGAGAAATTTCCAAGTCCAAAATTTCTACTCAATTAAATTAATTAATTGACTTGGTTAGAATCGATCCGGCCACCTCCTGACCCGCTGTCCGACACGCTAAGCGTGTGGTCACGTTAGATTGAGGTTCAGTTAGGTTTCTGTTTTATATTCTATAGTGGTTGGACCACGCTGCTTTGTTTTCTCCTTCACATCTGGGTTACGCCAGTCGAGGCCAAGATGACCGCAACCAATAACTGTAGAATATTTCAGACAATAATAGTTGAAGAATTCCTTAATGGACACGTCCCAATTAGCCATGTCCAAACTTGGAGCTTTAATGAAATTTGTCTCCCTACTGCTCTTACGAGTCCGTGGAATTTGCACCACGGCCCTGAAGTTCGTTTGACGTTCAGCTGTTTCTATATTGTACACCACCAATGGCACCAGATAACGAGTCCAGATCAAAACAACTACAATTGTGCTCACTGTGATCCTCGCAATTGTCAACGTCTCAGACAAATCCTTCGTGTAATTTTCTAAGATCCGGTCTCTCCAAATTTTTAAGGTTCCGTTTGCCGGACATGACGCGCAAACTTTACTAACAGAATGCCTACGATAATTGCTAAACATGACATATTTGGTATTGCATATCAGCCGACGAAACAAAATGTCTTCATGGTCCAATAAGAAACGACAGACTGAATCACCCGGCAAAAAAGACCAAGATGTCATACAGATCCGCGGGAAAAATCACAGTAAGACAATTAAAGAAAATCCAGCTCATTAGCTTAACCACTGTTATGCAGTCTTTGAGAGAAAAATGTAGTTTAGCTACCACCCAAGGGAAACAGATGAGCAAAGAGCAAAATTACACACAGACGACTAATATAGTCAGACTCAGAAATTATCAGAAGGTACAGTAGCTACTTGATCAAAAATCATACAAAAAAGTTAAAGAAGAACAATAAAAATTATGATACTTATAGATTATCATTATATTCTTATCTGATCAAATACATCATTTTAAAAATTGAAATCTACCATCATGTTTTACTATGGGCACTGCTGTACACATTTTTGTGTTCATCTGGGTTCATATCATGATCTCCTGATGAACATGGAAAGTATAAGAGAAAACAAAAAGCACAGCCTCACACAATTAATATGTGTATATATTACCCATGCTTACACACAATGGCTCTGGACAAGGAAGGCGTGTTGATGATTGGACTTGGATGGGAGTAGCTTACATGTTGTTGGAGCAAAGCTGTTGCACCAAACACCTGGGAGAAGAACGCATAATCTATTATTCCCCATGGCCCATATGGCAGGATTAATGGTCAGTGACTAAGTCACAATTTCAATGTTTCAGGACAAACTTAGATCATCTTAACATTCAGATGTTTTCGTGGACTAACACATGAATTGGCTATGAACTACCTTTCAGTTTGGTGTCCATTTTTAAAAGTGAAAAAAAAGCACTTTAATTTGATTGTCTGAGGTTTCCTATCTTTTCACAGCAATACAAGTCTTTGATGTCACTTCCTTTGCCCGCTCGTACGGACCTTTCTCTAAACGTTAGTATAACACCATGGTCACAGCTCCGCCGCAGCAGGAATCAGCAATCTTTTTATTTGACCAGAAAAAAGTAAAATTTACATTTAAAATTTATACAGCAGCATACCCTCAGCGGCTATTTGATTTCATTTACATTTCACGGCACGAAATTAACCTTCCGTGCGAACAAAAAATAAAGACGCACGCGGAGAGAAAGAGATGAAAACAAAACAAGCATCATGTAAGTAAATTAACTGCCAGCCCACCTTAAAATTGTAGAAAAACCTTAACTTTATAGCCTTCTGTGCTACAGACGTCAGGGAAGAAACAAGAAAATCAGTGTATCACTTATGGGCTTCTTGATATCAACAGGTCGACTTTTAGATATCAACAGGTCCACACAACTTCACGATATCAATAAGTACTGGCTACATAGTCAAACGGCATCCCATATAAACTCATTAAAGTTTTTGTCGATATCAAGCAGCCGAATTATTGATACCAAGAAAATAGGTGAGAATAATTAACATCAACACGTGTTACTCATATCTATGGGCGCCGTTTTGCAAGTTATTCAGTATTCCATGATATCATAAGTGACTTCTTGATATCAAGAAGTCTACGTTTTTTTTGTCAAGAATTCGACTTTTTAATATAAAGAATGACTTTTTGATATCAAAAAATGAATTCTTTCATAGCAAGAATTTGACTTCTTGATATCAAGAAATACTGAATAAAGGCAAAACCATGCCCAATAGATATCAGTAAAATAGTTATTGATATCAATATTAAATTACTGATATCTATAAATCATTTGTTCACATCCATACCTGGATTATTTATATTACGAATTATGTAACAAATGGCAAACGGTGCCTCGCTGCCATCTCTAATTCAATTAAGGATGTCTATGATGCATCTAGCACATCTGAAATTATATGTATTAATATATATATATATATATATATATATATATAATATAGATTTCCCAAATTATACAAATTTATGACCGTCTAAGTCACCTACATGCATTGCAATCAGGCAGATAAAGCTTATCACGTGCCGCTCATAGCGCAAACAACGTAACGCCCTATCAGGATAAATATGTATTATCTATGAGTCGGACTGTTTGTTTACATTAAATCATGTCGTGTTAGACAAATAGCAACCTACGTCTAAAAGGAGGCTAAGCAGACATTCTGGTAAAGATCCGGAAGTACAGCCGTTACGGTTCTGAGGGAAATTGTGTTCTGTATCACAATCTGTTCAGGGTGAGGTGGCCAGCAGAAGAGGCGAATGTAACGCAGTAAGTTGATAAAATATCAGCGTTACCCTAATTGACTGCCATAAATAGGACTCACACCTCTCAAAATCAGAAGATATTCACGTCTTTTGTGATGAAAAATATGACACCAAAATGGATGGAAATGCATATTGGCTTTTTGCATGTAATTTTTTGTTTGCCCTTTTTTGTGTGATTAAACAGGAGATCGTTTAAGTAGGTCCATATGAAAGAAGAATATGCCTCATAAGCTTTCTTAAACCTGTCAGACGTACATACGACAAGCCATGGTTCAAAGTCCACGCCTTTATATATAACCACAACGTAATTAACGCTTAATTTAGTGCTTACGTATTGTAGCCCCATGTGTAATAATGGTTTTTACGACGCCATAGTGTCCTCAATTATATTCGCAAAACCTAAGGAAGAAAGACCATTACGAGTGGTTGCAATATATACTGCTATTCGCACGTATGTCTCTACCCAGAAAATAAGGTCAATAGATAAACATTGAAACGCGCTAACAATGAAGGGCAGAGTCTCGTGACTTATCATGAGTACATCTGCCCACCCAATTTTTGTCCCCAGTCTTGACAAATGTGATGTCAGTGTTTGTATTTAGATTATTTGGGGTTTGACGAAAGGAGAACATACAACATGAATTTAACCAAATCAGACTGAGACAATCAGGCCTCTGATTTCATTGATGCAAGAATTTACACAAACGGATTTTTTAAACGTAACGTAATTTGGTGTAACAGTGAGCGATAATACAAGAACAAAGTGAAGATGTAATGCATTTCATTCGCAAACGACCATGTGAGTTTGGTCTTCAATTGTTTCAAATGTGTTATGAGTTACAAAAGGTTGCGCATGGAATCAGGCCATCTATAGTCCTCAAGATCAGGTTTTCCAAAGCGCATAAGAATAGGTTCAGTATTTTACGAGCTATTGGTTGGTTGGTTGGTTGGTTGGTATGGGTTGCTTGGTTGCTTGCTTGTTTGCTTGTTTTTTGTTTGTAATTTGGTTTAAACCTGAGAGAAAAGTAGATTATAGATATTAATAATAATGCATCGATGAGACATTCAACCTGAATATAATTTCAGCCTTCTGGATACCCAATTAATCTTTTCAGATTCTACTCTCACAAAAGCGAGCACCGTACTACGCGAAAATGAGGAAATGCTTACGATTCCTCAAAATGTCTTTCATTTTATTTTTTGTACAATGTTAATATCAGAAAGTTGTACATATTCAATGAGACAAGGTAGTGCGATTATGGGCTGCCAAGGCACACTTCTCAATGGTAACTGACACCCCCGCCCCCCCCCCCCCCTTAAACACACACAAAAAAAGAAAAACAATCATTTTGCACACAAAGATATGCTAATGTGTGCCGCTTCGTTTAAGGCAATATTGATTTGTCGTTCTTACTTCTTATATATATATATATATATATATATATATATATATATATATATATATATATATATATATATATATATATATGTATGTATGTAGGTATATATAAATATTTTGTTGGATTAAATGTGACACTACACCCTATCGCCCCCGAGAAGCACATGTCAAGTAAAATTAATCATGGGAATGACTCTATACTCTAGCACCTACAAGAAGTGCAAATCAAGTTACAGTTTTTTTTGTAGGATTAAAGGTGACCCTATACCCTATCTCGCACGACAAGCATAAGTCAAGTGACATTTTTTATACGATTAGGTTTGACCCTATCCCGTTTCACCCACAAAATCCACATGTGGAAATTTTCCACGATGAATTATGACCCTACATGCGATCGCATAGGATGATTACACGTCCAGTAAAAGTTTTGTAGGATTATGGATGACTGTACCCTATCGCCCACGAGACGCCTAGTAACATTTTTGCAGGATTAATGGTGACCATATCCCCTATTGAGCAGGAGAAATACATTGCGAGTGACATTTGTCGCAGGATTAAGGTGACCCTATACCCCAGGGCCCTCCAAAAGCACAAGTCAAGTAACATTTTTGGTAGGATTAGGTGTGACCCTACGCCCCATTACCCACCAGAAGCACGTGTAACGTAACATTTTTGCAGGATTAATGGTGACCCTATACCCTATCCCCCACAAGAAGGGCATGTCCAGTTACATTTTATGTAGGATTAAGGGTGACCCTGTACTCTATGTTGCATCAGAACAACATGCAAAGTAACCTTTTTGTAGGATTAAGGGTGACCTTATACCCGATCACCCACGAGAAGCACATATAAAATAACATTTTATGAAGGATTAAGGGTGACCCTTTACCCTATCGCTTATGAGAGGCACACGTCAAGTATTATATTTTGTAAGGATTAAGGGTGACCTTATACCTTATCACCCACCAGAAGCAAACTTCAAGTAACATTTTTAAAGTTAATGGTAACTCTATACCCTATCGTCCAACAGAGGTTCACGTCAAGTAACATTTTTGTAGGACTAAGGGTGACCCTATAACCTTTCGCCCAGGAGAAGGACGTCTAGTCACATTGTACGACCCTAAAGTCTCTCGCCCACCAGAAGCACATGTCAAGTAACATTTTTTGCAGGCCTAAAGGTGTCCTTATACCTATTGCTGACCAGAGGCACACGTGAAATACAAATTGTTGTTGGGTTCAGGGTGACCCTTTACCTTATAATCCACCAGAGGTAGACATCAAGTAGCAAATTTGTAAGATCAAGGTTGACCCTATACCTTATCGTCCTACAGACGCAAACTTCAGGTAACTTTTTTGAGGATTATAGGTGACCCTATACCCTATCGCCGACGAGAATAACACATCACGTAGCTTTTTTTTGTAGGATTAAAGGTGGCCCTATACCTTATTGCCCACAAGAATAACACATCAAGTAGCTTTTTCGGAGGATTAAGGATGTCCCAATACTCTATTGCTATCAAATGACATTTTGGAGAAAGTGTATGAGTTGCAAAACACTAAATATTCGGGTAATGATAGAGCTGGATACTTACACCAAAGAGAATACCGGGAAACAGCACCCTGTTTAACTTCATTTTTGCATGGAAATGGTTTAATAATATGGCATTGCAGACTTTCTCATCAGTTTATTTGTGCACATATAAAATGGTAGTCTTGAAGTAACTGTAGGCCTTTTTTTAATCTGCAGTTTGAACAATTTGATATATTTTCCCTGCTGGATCCCCTTGTAGAGTGAATAAATACAAGTATTGCATCCGTACCTCATTTTTACTAATAATTTACACAGTCAACGCAATAGGGCAGATATATTCGATGTGTCTAATTTGGAACCAAATCGCGAATTTGAAGTTCCTAAAATGCTTGCGTTATCACTAAGAATGACCAAATCACACATGCCACTTGGGCCATTACCATGATTAATAACAATGATAATTTATTGTGAAACAATCCCTTTACAATGGGTTGCGTAAAGTTGGAGTTACTGCACAGTGACCTCAGGTTCCTCGTGACATAAGGATAACTACTACACAAGTGTCCAACGTAATGAGCAATTGTTAATCTCGCTAAGTGTAGTACGCGTACGTGTGATATACGCTGTTACCCTGAACACATAAATCAATATGAAGCGTTTCATTGTTAACAAAATAACGTTATTGTTTGGCGTGCACAGATTCAAAGTGACGTAGCTCAGCATTATTTCAGTTAAAGTGTGTGTGTCAACGCACACTTTCCTGTTTTTCTAGGAATTCTTTCTTTCTTTCTTTCTGTCTGTCTGTCTGTCTTTCTTTCTTTCTTTCTTTCTTTCTGTCTGTCTGTCTTTCTTTCTTTCTTTCTTTCTTTCTTTCTTTCTTTCTTTCTTTCTTTCTTTCTTTCTTTCTTTACCGGCAAATTTGTCCGACATTTCATTTGAAAAGTATTATATGTAGAAACTCCACACTTGGCACAATTATACTTCTATCGATAAAGTCTGGCCTTTTTATAATGAGATGTCATGCTTTTCAAAATTATGCAAATGAGGGCTAATTAAAGTTTTAAATCTCAATATCTTATATACTATAGTAGATGTGGTTCCGAGTGTAAAAGAGTTTGATCATAGCAAGGGAAGGTCATCTCAAATATCAAGGTCATGTCAAGGTCAAGTTAAGGTCAGAGTCAATTTTAGGTCAAAGTGTCATTTTTGAGGTCAAGGTTCCCTTCAGGTACAGGTCATCTCAAGGTCAAAGGTCATTTCAAGGTGAAAGGCTACTTTCGGTGGTGGCTTTCTTCTAGCCATAACTTGGTCAATTTTTATCCAATTTGATCATGTTGGGCTCAAATTGTAGCTATTGTAACCTTGCACATTTTTAAGGTACATGTGACCTCTAAAGTTCAAAGGTGAAGGTCATTTGGACCTTTGAAAGTTTCATCCGGTCATAACTTCTCCATCCAATTCTAATCATGTTGGACTCAAATTGTAGGTATTGCTGCACTGGACATTTTTATAAGAACATGTAACCTCAAAAAGGCAAAGGTCAAGGTCATTTGGCCCTTTGAAAGTTTCATCTTGCCATAACTTGGTCAATTTTACTCCAATCTGGTTCGTGTCCGGCTTAAATTGTGGGTATTGTAACACTGTGCAATATACATGTGACCTGTAAAGGTGAAAGGTCAAGGTCATTTGGACTTTGAAATTTGCATGCAGCCATAAGCTTAATGGAATGTGAAGCACCAAAGGATAAAAGTTGTAGCATATAATATTTACAACCTTTGAGGGCACACAGAGAGATTTGCTTTCAAACAAATCTTCTTTTCCAGTTTTTTTCTTTCTTTCTCACTCCTTTCTTCTATACCAGCAAATTTGTCCGACACTTTTCTCGGACACTATTATACATAGAAACTCCAAACTGGGCATGATTGTACCTCCATACAAGGAGTTTGACTGTCTATACACAGAAATGAAGATGTTAAAAATTATGCAAATTAGGGGCATTTGAAATTTTCAATCTTGAATATCTTCAACACTATAATAGATAGAGGTGTCATTCCAACTTCTACTAGGGGGTTGTTGACAGTTGCGCACCTAATGAATTAAAAAAAATAAAAGTTGTAGCAATTTAAATTATGCTAAATAGCACCATTAGAAAGTTTAAATCTTGAATAACTTCAAAGCTATAATAGATAGAGATCCCATTCCAACTTCAAGTCCTGTGTTGTGGAATAGTTGTACATTGCCATACCAATATGCTTTGAATACACACCCACACTGATTTGCTATGCAGCAAATCATCTTTCCTAGTTATATCTGTGTGCCAACAGAGACATACTTCTTTCTTTCTTTCTTTGTTTCTCTCTCTCTCTCTCTCTCTCTCTCTCTCTCTCTCTCTCTCTCTCTCTCTCTCTCTCTCTCTCTCTCTCTTTCTTAACTAATGTAGTATTATAACAACCTCGCTTTCAAGACCTCGCAAGCGGATTTAAAGTTTCTTCGTCGGCGAGGTCTGCATCACGCGTGAAACTTTCCTCGCGCTCAAGCACTCAGCTCCCTTCGAGACATACCTCGCGTAAATCTTACCTCGCGGAACCAGAGCCGCAAGATTGTATTTAATGCTGGTACCCTGACAAAACTAAGTAAGTGCACGCCTGAAGGCAAGAAGATCATTAGACCCATGGCAGGGTTCCAAAATGATAAACTTCATCAAATATATAGCGATAATTATAAAAAAAAAAACAAGCAAGTGTTAAGCTTACAAAAATAAGCAACATATATATATATATATATATATATATATATATATATATATATATATATATATATATATATATATATATGTATATCATATGTATTATATATAATGTTGTGCAAACACTAAGGGCAACAACGTTTTAGTCGGGCAAAAACGGCAGTGGGAACCAGGTAATGTAAGCTCTCAACTGCGCATGCTAACGATGCAAGGTACTTTTCACGTGTGAAAAGTATCTCGCGCTCAAGACATAAAAGCGAGGTCTGGATCATGGGTTGGGAGATCACGTGAAAACTAACTAGCTTCCACGGCGCATCAAGCCTTCGAGGTGTCTTGAAGCAGTAGATTTGTGAAAGCTTGCTCGCTTTCACGGGCGAGGTGTCGATCACGCAGCATCAGCAAATTTGTGCGCCCTTTTTCTCGGAAACGATTATAGATAGAAACTCCAAACTTGGCACAATTTCACTTCTACAGAAGAAGTCCTGCTTTTATATAATGACAGGTCATGCTTTTCAAAATTATGCAAATGAGGGCTAATTAAAATGTTAAATCTTCAATATCTTATAAACTATAGTAGATGTGGTTCCGAGTGTAAAAGAGTTTGATCATAGCAAGGGAAGGTCATCTCAAATATCAAGGTCATGTCAAGGTCAAGTTAAGGTCAGAGTCAATTTAAGGTTAAAGTGTCATTTTAAAGGTCAAAGTTCCCTTCAGCTACAGGTCATCTCAAGGTCAAAGGTCATTTCAAGGTCAGGGGCCACTTTCGATGGTGGCTTTCTTCTAGCCATACATTGGTCAATTTTTATGTAATTTTGATCATGATGGGCTCAAATTTTAGCTATATTGTAACACCGCATAGTTTTGAAACTTTTATGTGACCTCTTAAGGTGAAAGGTCAACGTCATTTGGACCTTTGAATGTTTCATCCAGCCCTAGGTTGGCCAATTCCCATCCAATTCTAATCATATTGGACTCAAATTGTAGGTATTGCAATGCTGCACATTTTTGTCAGAACATGCAACCTCTAAAGGGCAAAGTTCAAGTTCATTTGCCCTTTGAAAGTTTGCAAACTTGGTCAATTTTCATCTGATTAAGTTCATGTTGGGCTTAAGTTTGGGGTATTGTAACACTGTACATTTTTGCAATTTACATGTGACCTCTTAAGGTCAAAGGTCAAGGTTATCAGCGAGAGAGGGATTTATCTAGGCTAAGTCTGTTTCCCAATCTTTTTTTTTTCTGAATAAAATATGTTTAAAAGAAGGTCATTTGAACTTTGAAATTATCATCCAGTCATACGCTTAATGGAATGTGAAGTACCAAAGGACAAAATTTGTAGCATTTAATATTTACAACTTTTAAATGCACACAGACAGATTTGCTTTGGAGCGAATCTTCTTTTTTAGTTTTAAAGTATTTATTCATATTGGATCACCAAGTGGCACATTGAGATACTAAAATATTGGCTGGGCAGACACAGTGATAGCACAGTAAGATGTGCAAGCACAAGGAACTAACAACACATAATTGAGGAGAATTCGAATGGAGAATATAAAAATGTTACACATTCATTAGCTATTTACAGTATAAATTACAAATAATGTTTTGGCATCGTGTCATTAAAATTCCCCTTTGATTATATTACCCATAATTTAAGTCCTTGGCATTTGGAACTGACTTCATCAAGAATATTTTAAGGTTTTCTGATAGACTATTATTTTTTTGGGGGGGGAGGGGCTGGGGTGGTCACCACTTGAAAAGATTCTTGGCAAAGATGCGGTAAAATAACCTAAGCACAAGGTTCGAGCATCTAGATTGAGCAGCCGTGTACTGCGAGATGCAAAAGAAAACTTTCATACAAGCTAATACTCGTGTGCCATTCCGACATCAACAAGATCTTATCAGTAGTAGGCATAGATAATGTAAACCGTAGAATTTATGGTAGCTGGATATATTCATTTTTTAAAATTTATAACTGAAAATATGAAGGTGATTTTTTCAGCAAAATTTACGAGACGTCCTCTTTAACATTAAATAGATTTATAAAATTCACAACCCATGTAGAAAGATGTTTATTACATGTAATTTACTTTACAGGTATTAAGTTTCTAAGTCATGGCTATAACAGGATGTTTAAGTCTTTAAAATACTTTACGAATTCAAATCAGAATCTCTTTGATGGAATATGTAAATTATGTAATGAAGGTATAGTGGATCTGCCTAATGTCATTGTGAATAATGGGGTCAACAGAAACGACTGACGAAACAGGCTGACGATTTACCCTTTATTTCCCACTCAACGACCAAGACGTGTAGGTGAACTACAATTACACACACACGCGCGCACGCGCACACGCACACACACACACACACACACACACACACACAAATATGAACACATTCTGAAACCTTACGGCAGTATACCGATACACGACAGATATATACTTAACTGTTTATAATTTAATATTCAAATTCGTAAGAGCATATATATATATATATATATGCTATATTTCTGTCTCGTCGTTTTCGTGTAAATTCGCACGTCTGTCCATTTCATACAACGCGACATGAAATTACCAATTATACACCGACGACGCTCAGAAAACATTCAATATCATGGACTGCACGAAAGTATTCATTTCGTTTTTACTTTGTTCCACATTTCAACCGTGGCTTTAGATATATTCCATTCATTTTAACAGATAACCTGTCATCAAGTTTTTTTTCTTTCAAGAGATATACCACATAATACACTTACAAAGTGTGTAAGGAAATCCAGCCTTTATGAGCCCCACATAACACGTTGTATCCACGAAATTACCGATCGTGCTGATACGCTATAAATTAAGTATTAACATATTTTTTAATACACTGATAGACCTTTTCATTTCTGTAATTACACACGTAAACGTAGCATTTGTAAGGAAGGCTACACATTACAACTGTCAAAATTTGGATAAATATTAACATTTCCCGTATGATAGTACTTGTATCTTAATACGCGCAATATTTATATATACTTATTAATACAACAAATATCTTGTAATATCTGAATGAATTTCCACGTGACACGTGGACACAAGTTTTCCATGTCGCATATTATTATGGCGAAGTTGGCTTCCCTGTACACCACGTGTGTTATACAAATTTACGATATTTCTTACAAACTTATAAAATAGCAGAACTGGTACAAACAAGCAGTTATTTCATAATTACCTTTCTGCGGCTTTCTGATAATATTTCCTGATATAAACACATATGCTGCTACACAGAAAATTGCATACCGATAAACAACGGAGCTCGTAGCCACGTCTTTACAGCAGCGTATCGAAAACCCGAACGACAAGTGGTCAAGAGCGCACAGCTCTCACCTGTCACACCTGACACACCTGAGCGGATTCCTGAATATTCACTGCGAAACGCAACCTGGTGAGATCAAACTTAAATGAGTTTAACACAAAAATTACCGCGAGAAACAAAATGATTTACACAGATTTATAGTACCTTATCGTAGATAACATTCCTCCTCTTTTTTTGAATGCTTTATATTCTAAAGTATTCGTGTAATAGAACTTCTAGCGATTTAACTCTGTTAGGGATACAATTCTTGGAAAATGCGTAGCATTGTTGTTTCACTTTAGACCATTTGTAGCTTCAAGCAATACAATTTTAGCTACTGGACGTACCAGCTCAGTGGCTCTGGTTTTAACTTTAACTGATCTTATAAGACCGTCACTGCTTTTGTTTACTTCTGTCACAAGACCCGAAGGCCACGAATTTCTTGGTGTGTTTTTGTCCAAGCTAAGTTTGAGATCCCCTACAGACAGATTGTTATGTGGTATTGTCCATTTCTGTCTTTTTTGTAACTGTGGCAAATATAATCGTTTCCACTTTCGCCAGAATTGATCAGCTAAATGTTGTACATGTCTCCAGCGCCTACGGTGCATGTTACCCTCCGAAAATTTACCTGGTGGCAATTTTGGACCTTCCCTGGCAAGCAACAAATGAATAGGTGTCAATGGGAAAGGATCACGGGGGTCTCCACTAATTTTTGTCAGAGGTCTGCCATTTAAGATTGATTCGATTTCACAAAAAACCGTCTCCAACTCATCGGTCAATCGTTCATTGGGATTGAGTACAGCCTGCATGACCCTTCTGATACTTCGTATAATTCGTTCCCAAGATGCACCCATATGTGATGCAGTAAGAACATTAAATTTCCATTCAATGTTGTTCTGAACTGCATATGCATCGATCTCGTCCACAGATAACTGCTTTATACTTCGTTTCAACTCTGCTTCACCTGCCACTAGGTTAGTACCTCTGTCTGAAAATACTTTCTTTGGTACCCCTCCACGTGACACGTATCTACGGAAGCCATTGAGAAACGAATCCGTATCTAATGAATTTAACTTCTGTAGGCGCCTGGCTACAGCATGCTGCAACAGTCTGTTGGTGCCTGGCTACAGCATGCTGCAACATACAGTCGAAATCAAAATTAGAACATAAACTATTGAAATTGTTATTTATCTTATATCATGGAAATTGAAATGGTGTTGCAGATATTTTCAGAGGAGTTTAATGCAGCGATAACCGTAGGAACTTCTGGCCTGCCGACGGCTGAGTTAAAGCTGTTTTAATTATCCTGCCCTCAAGTCATTCAAGAACTTGTTTCTTCTTCAGTCAGACTATGGCATACTACCCCAACCAGCAGCAAGGCTACCAAGCCGGGGGCCAGCCTTATCCACCCCCTCCAGCGGGCCAGCCTTACCCTCCCCCTCCAGCGGGACAACCTTATCCCGCCCCAGTAGTAGGTCAGCCGGGAGGCATGGTGCCAATGTCAGGGTACCCACCTGCCCAGGGCGTACCAGGTGAGTTTGCTGTGGGTAACTGTCTGTCTGCTTTGTAATCTGTTATGGTCGAACAGTGTTTTATACAATATCACAAACGCTGACATTTATGCACTTACTTCTTGTATTATATTCCACCGCAGAAGTATAGTCTTCCCGATAAAGTCGCAAGTTTGTGTTGCTATGATGTCTGTAAGGCCTGTTTGACATATGTTTTCGTTTGCTATGTGATACCACAGACATACTGAATTGACATTACTCCATATGAAAACATTTCATGAATCTAAAGCCAAATGGCCCTCACACTTTGTTGTTAAACTGGACACTCCTAAAAAAGACAAATACGTCTGTCGTTATTTCAGCATAACCTCTGTTAATTAAGAGCTCTGTGTCCATGTTCAGTCAAACTTACCACATTTCGAATGTTAAATGGCAATGTATTTGACCACGTATAACATACAGAAATAACAACAACAGAGAATATGACTTTGGAATATTCATAAGTTCGTTCTAAGTAGTTACCCGCTGAAGACCCTTTAATTTATTCGAGCTAATACAGTCTTGGTCAAAATTTTACAGAGGAAAGTGTGCAATACGGACAATAGTACTTCCATATCTATATAGGTTAGACATGGACAAGTTAGGTTATGGAGAGTAAAGAGTTCAGACTGCGGAATAGGGTAATGACTTCTAGGAAGTGGTTCTGGACAAAACGACACAAATACAATATCTACCAGAATCCACCAGGTATATTCTGAAACGAAAATCTAAGTGAAAAAAACTCATTTCTTACTTTTTTGAAAGTAGACAAAAATGTAATTGAGGTAGTACTCAGAAATAATGCCATAGAAGAATTTCCGCCCAGGAATAAAGACACGCACCACAAGGGAACCATGCTGTTCCGTCAGCCTTTTATACCCCCACTGCCCCTCACGGACTCCGAAACCTGCTGATCTGGTTATATTTTGATATCTGTAAGTACATACTCGTTGGTAATTGATTGACAGGTATTTTCAAGAATAATTTGAATCTAGAAACAATTTAGTAATTCAAATAAGGGCAACATTTGTTGTGATAAGTACGTGTATAATTAAACGAAACTGCATGAAAGGAGCTAAATATTTGGTAGATAAAGATAAAAAATTTTAGACTTTTTACCTCCATAAAATGAAAGAAAAAACATAGAATGGAAGCAAGGGTGACGTTTACAAACTTTAAGACAAAACGTAGAAAACATAAGATTTTCCCTGAACTGTTTCGGTACAAATTTTCATCCTTCTGGCAGATCGGAACACATTGAGGCATGTCATTATAAAAATGTAAATGTACAACAAAATACAGTTTTTTAATTACTTTCAAAACAGACAGGATACATTAATACTGTGTGTTAACAGGACAGTGGATGCCGAGACCAACCATTACGGGCTGTCCGCCGGGCCTAGAGTACCTGACTCAGATCGACCAGCTCCTCGTCTGCCAGGTGGTGGAGCTCCTGGAGGGTGAGTGCCCTACAGCTGCACGCGACACCCACATCCCCATGCTGATATCTGCTGGCTAACCCTATATACCCACTCACGTCTAACCGGCATCAGCATCCCCATCCTGATATCTGTTGGCTAACCCTATATACCCACTCACGTCTACCCGTGCCCACACACCTGTACCTGCCACCCGCATCCCCATGCTGACATCTGCTGGCTAGCCCTATAAACCCCCACAAATGTACCTGACTCCAGCATCTCCATACTGATATCTGCTGGCTAGCCCTATGTTTACCCGCACAAGTCCACCCAGCCTTCGCATCTCTATGCAGATATATGCTGGCTGCCCCTATATACCCACATTGATCTGCCCAGCACCATCATCTCCTTGCTGATTTCTGATTGCTTCCCCTATAAACCCACACAGGTTTACCTAGCACCTGCCTTTCTATGATGATATATTTGGCGCCTAGCCCTGTTTATCCAAACTGGTCTACCAAGCACCCATATTCCCAGATTGATTTCTGCCAAGTAGCCCTATATACCCAAACTGGTCTACCCACACCCACACTACAATGCTGATTCCTGCCTGCTGGCTCTATATACATTGCACCTATATATCCTTGCTAATATTTACCACCTGATCCTATGTACACACATAGATCTGCCCAGCACCCCCCTGTCCTTGCTGATTTCTCCCGTGAGGATTGCCTCTTCTTCATATACAGTGATTGTAATAGTAGACTGGGACTAATTTGTGACTTTATTGAGGAACTCGACCCCATTATTCGGTGTTAAGTTACTGATAAAACAAAAATATGTATGGACAGCTGGTAAAGCAATTTCCTGCTTTCATAAAGGTCGTGTCTTACATGGACGAAATAATTTAGTCGAGGTGTTCACATAACGTACCTCCAAAGGATAATGTTGTAGACCATGATTTAGTGCTATATCTGATGCTACAGAACATGTCCTGCTTTAAGGGAATTAAACTGAAAACATTATTTAGTGGATGCATATCCTGGGCCATGCGCTGCAACAATGGAACTGTGGCCTTGTCGATCCTGGCCAGAGAAGGTGCCACCTCTTGTAGGAACAGACAACAAAAGCAAAAAATGAACGTGTGGAGTATAGGACATGCCATATGCCAGAGATTTGTATGAACAGTAGACCGACTAAGAGAAAATACAGGATTTAGTTGAGGTCCAAGAACCGGAGTTGGATGTGCAGGGCAATATGTATAACAGATTCAGTGTGGTGTTGTGTGTTAAGAAATAGAAGGATCCCCACCATAAAAAAAAGTCTGCAATACAACTGGATTAAAAATTTTAAAAAATAAAGAAAAAGTAGTGGTTAAAAACCGTAACTTTACAGCAGTGGTCAGAAGATTTCATTCCACAATGGGACAATTATTGTGAAGCAGAGGAGATGTGGGAATAGGTGGCCAAGGAAATTTAGAATTCCAGCGAGATTTTGATAGCAAAATTATGTCAACGAAATTGCGTTTATTAGGTTATAACAGCAATAAAAGTCCATTGAATTACATACCAAAGACCGAAACAGTTTAGGAAGACAAAAGGGCAACTATGAGTTCGCACAGACAGTCCTTGAATATTGCACAGTACTTAAGTAAGACCCAACGCAAGTTTTCGGCAAGCGAAAGGAAAACCATTAAGAATCATAATCACTTCAGCTCTGAGGAACGGGGAAGGGCGCAAATTACATTGCCTTATTGTTGATATGAACATTAATTCTGGTGCCTATATGCAAAATCACTACACATTTAATATATATAAGTTTTTTGCAATCCTTTAATTGTTATATTGTAGTTGAATCATTTATGAAGTGTCATGCAGCCTTTGAGTGTTATTTCTACACAAGTGGCATTTATATCAGGCAAGCACTTATGTTGTAATAGAACCAGTTATGAAGCGTCATGACATCAAAAGTCCGGAATTGTGACACATCATCATTGAATTTTCTATGTAAATCAACCTTCCGGTTCAGACTTTCAATCTTCTTTAGCAAATCTGGTAAATTGTTTATGAGAACGTCTCCACGTTTCTAAAAGTGCAATCGTAGCAGCAAGTATCACCAGAGTTGCCCTTGCTTGCTAAACCGCCTTTTACCCTTAGGGTGATTCTCCGCTTCATGCCTTCTTCTCATTTCTTTTCATCGTTTTCCATGTAAACTACAAAATCTTAAAGTCCTGATAATATAATTTCATAAATGTGTACAAAGTGGCCACAATATATTATGTTAAACTTACGAAGTTTTAGTTTGTCGCGCGTGCGATTTAACAGTATTACGTGCCAGCAATGCCGAGTGGATACAACATATATGTAATCCACACAAAGATATACGGTGTCATCCAGCATCAAGGGTGTGGCTAGAGACCACAGTCAATATACAGTAGCCCAGTTTAAAAAACAAATAAATTACATCCATCATAAATACATATGAGACTATTATTGGCTCATATTACAGTACAGTGCATCGACAAACACACTTGTTCAATGTGTAATGAAACAAGACTATAAAATGATTTAGTAGGGCATGTGATGAATGGAGTTGCTTTTGTTTATCGTAGCTTTCACGGGTATTGAGTGCCAGAACCAGTTTGCGGTTAAGAATATCATGGGTCAAACCGTGTATCATGCAGCGGAAGGTAGGTGATCACATACCTTACAATCAATCGCATACCACCATATGAGTGAATCTGTACTGTATGAAAACAATCTGACAGTAACGTATTAATGAATCACAACCACACTGAAGAGTTTCTGTAAACCTAAATGAATTTGCACCATACTGACTTATTATCACAGGTAAGTGCAGGTGATGTCTTACAATAAAGATTGTATCTGACAGAAACTTTGAGCAATTATGTTTCGTACATGGTTAATAACAGAGAAAGGTATGGACGGTCCAGTTCCACACATGCAGAATATCACAGGCAGGCTCACATCTTGATATATTCAAGCAGAGTTGTTGGTCAACATATACAGCTCGCGAGGCATGGCCTTGGGTTTAAACGAGAGAGTGTGCACAAAACTGACATTACATGTGGTTAAAGTTACACACATATATATATAACAAACCCTTCCAAAGTACACCAGCATTGATATTGGTATTAATGGTAGCCTAAAAAACTCCCTTATGTATCCTTTCATGAAGTTCGTAATGTTCTTGATCAAATACTCTGGGTGCATGATATTATGGTAACCACAGTTGATATATCATATAAGTATAAAATTTCATTTTGATAGGGTTTTACTGGGACTACTATAAAAAATTAACCAACACGCAGATGTGTTTTAATGGACTTTTGATCCTTCTCTTATTGATTCATTATTATATTTTTTAATTTATTCTATGTCATAAAACACCAAAGTTGGCTATATGTTTACTTGTTACCTAAACAGAGTCCGGGTTCTGCACTCGACAGTGCTGTGGTCCACATCGTGGGTTTGTGATGCACGTGGCAGACAACATGGGGCAGGTCTGTGGACTTGGTTTCAACTCATTCAAACTGTTTCTGAAATACTTTCGTAAACTTAAAGATTCTTATCATTGTGAAACCACGTTAGCGCCATAAAAGGATACTTTCCTCTTAAACGAATATGTTTAAACAATTTCGTATTACAAAAGACTCAACCAATCGGAAATTCTGATAATAACAGCAGATCCCTTTGGGGGGCACCTAAACGACTGAAACATGTGATCTTAGTCGGGGAGAAGTTCATGTCGTTTATTTTTACCAGGCAGAGTACGTATACTTTCTCACAAAGATGACCACGGGAACGAAGATAGCTGTTGTTGGTTGTATGATTTTCATGCAGATGGCTCTCCATTCCCACTCCTTATTTTTCAGAGCCAGTTTCAGTTTATTTTCAAAACGATGTGTCACATTAAAAATTAACACGACTAAAAAGATTAGAATATGTCGGTGTCCAGCAATTTTTGCAATGCTGTCTTTGATTCTTGCAGAATATAAAGCACCCAAAGCTCAAAGTTTCCCATGCGTTTCCCCCCAGTGCACGAATTCACAGAATGACCATTGCATTTTCCTTTTGAAATGTCAAGATATATATTCGCAACAACCGAAAAACTGAGCAGCACCCATTCAGATATCTCAGAAGACATTTTATCATAGTGTAACTTCTACAATATGATTTTTTTTATTTATCAACATTATACGTTTTATCTTTCTTGTGTATTGTTCACAGGAAGTGATGCGAGTCACGCGAGAGTTCAAATGTTGTGCAGGTTGCTGTTGGCTTGCCTGCTTAGACTGCTGCGCTTACGAGGTCATGGTGGAGGCTCCGATTGGAACACCCATCGGATATGTACGCCAGTCGTAAGTGACCAATTTGTCCTTATATGGAAAGAAAAATAGAACCTACTGAACGAATAGACATTGTTCATCACCTCCGCCTGTCATAGCTGCCATAGACAAAATAAATTATATTTTCTTGTATCTAAATATTTTGAAATGTATATACTTGGTCAGTGAGAGTGAGCATTAGTAGTTATCAGGTCTTTTCTGGTCATACACTCTTAGAACGAAAGGTTTTGGGGGTATCAATTTTTTGTTTTTGTTTTAGCTTGTCACAAATACGGTACTTTTTGGGGTTGCTTGAGGAACCATATGGTAGGGTTCTTCTGAAGAGTCTTTACCATTTGGTTCTATAGAGACATTTTTCAGAGAACCTTTAAGGTTCTTCAATCTTACCTGTGCTAGGAAACATCCATGAAAATGTCAGGAAAAGCTTTCAAAAATAGGGAACATGTAGTTGTCATCTTACAACAAGTTGGCATGGTGTATAATATCAGTCCGGATTGGGGTCCAGCCTACAGGTAAAGGTATGATAGATTTTAACCATAACATCCGCTTATGGTATTGTATAATCCATTCACACAGGATTTGTGCAGCTTTGGATACGTGAGGTATAGTTACAATGTAAGCAGCAAGCATAATTTTTATAATATAAAAACAAATTGTGTTGCTTCAAAGTTAGTAATGTTGTCTGAAAAAGTATTTCTATATCATTTTGATCTTATTTGTTTTACCTATATATCTTAAAATATACATCTTTTAACGCGTGTTTGAGTTTATATGTGTTACAAATAAATATTGGGTCGAAGAACTTTTATGGGGTCGAAAAGCCTTTCTCAGATCTGAAACGTCCCTGGTTTTACACAAAACCGAGAGGATTATTTCCTGAAGTGTAGCGGGATCCATCATTATACCGCAGTCGATATTTTTGGTTTTCGTAGTGACATAAATTTGTATCTGTTAATTTGCTCACCAGGCAGGACAAATATATTTGTTGTTCTAGTTGGGGAAAATTATTTAGAATATAATTTCAGCACTATGAGTAGGATTTAAAAAAATTTTTGTGACATAATGTATGTCCAATGATTATATTGTTTTCCTTTAGGCTGGTAACAAATTCTTTTCACTTTCTTGTGGTCAGTGTGTGTATCAGTGTGCCTGTGTGTATGTGTTAGTGTGTTGAGCCTTTTTTAGGGTCGGGTTTTGTATAGAATTATCGCAGAATCTTGAACCATAAAATGTCGGCCATCCCAAAAATCTAGATTCAGTCTGTTTGTCTGACAATACCAGTGCTCGCTTAAACCATCGATCTTTCGCATGGACCCAATCCATATAGTACAATGGACTGTGTCTTTGGGGTATGCATTACTGTTCCATATCTCTAGAACGATATACAGTATATCTTACACAACATATTCAGGTATCACGTTTTGGTAATGTTAGTCCTTTAAGATAAAATAACGATACAATTTCTACAGCCTACGTGCCTGCAAGAAGATGATAAAAACGAGCAATTTTAATCCGTTTGCCCTGTTTGAGGTGATGGACGCCATGACCGTTGATTGTAGCTCAAATACTTTGTCATTGGTTACAGGGGCAGTCTGACCAATCCCTGCTTTGAGGTGCTGGACGCCAATGCCATGACCGTTGATTGTACCTCAATAATCTGGCATTGGTTCCAGGTGCAGCCTGATCAATCCCTGCTTTGACCCAATGGAAGACCGTTGGTTCTTCTTCAATATTTTGTCATTGGTCACAGTGACAGTTTGATCAATCCCTGTTTGAGGTCATGGACGAGAACCACATGGCTGGTGACTCTACCGCAGTGTTTTGTCTGCTTACATAGGCAGTCTGACGAATTCCTGCTTTGAGATGATGGACAGGAATCACAAGAGAGTTGATTGTATTTCAATACTTTGTCATTGGTTACAGGGGCAGTCTGACCAATCCCTGCATTGAGGTGATGGACAAGAATTTTCAAGACTGTTGATTTCACCGAAGTATTTTGTCATTGGTTATAGGTGCAGTGTGATCAAACCCTGCTTTGAGGTGATGGACGAGAATCACGAGTCAATCCTTTCGCTGTCAGGACCGTTCTGTATTTGTGAATGTCCCTGCTGTGACGTCAACTTCACCGTATGTATCGAAATTGGTGTGATTATGTCAATTACCCATTTGATTTCATATATATATATATATATATATATATATATATATATATATATATATATATATATATATATATATATATATATATATATATGTATATATATAAATACCCTATGTTAATCCTACACCTGATGTAAAAAGGTACCCTTTCTTAGTCCTGTAATGTGTTGAAAGGAGTGCTGCATTGGTGCATGCTGGTGCATTTTGAAGATCAACATTCCAATTTTAAACAAGTTTTAGCATATTCTTACTTCCCACCCACTCCCCCCCCCCGAACTCACTAATTATATCTTGTATCTCTTGCCTATATCCAAGGTCTATACATTTGTTTGAAAAACGAGTAAGACATTCAGTTCATCAAATAATTGTTGTCCGTCTCCTAATCCAGCGGTGTACATGTTGGGGGGGGGGGGACTTTTCCAAACCTGGGAGTAATGAAAACAGGGCCTTTCCCGCGACACATACCCAGTACAATCTTACATGGGAGTACCCCCCCCCCCCCCCCACAACACAAAATTCAAAATACTGAAACATATACCTTACCGTTTGGATTCAAGTATTCAGTAATGGAGTAAGTGCTATTGGGGTGTTCTCCTTTCTGATGTCTCCAACTTGCTAATTTATTTCTCGGAAGATCCTAAACAAACATTGAGCAAGGCTTGGTGAATGTGGTATCGCATTGCCATTGGCCATAGAAATGAATTACTTCCCACCTATCAAAAATGAATATTTCATCGGAATATGACCCCCTGTGGTTTTAGAAACAACACGAGGTTCGCGAAGTCAAAGGACCGGCAGCGAAAAGAGGAACAAAGACTCTTCAGTAGTTATCGCACAGATATCGCTTACACATAAGTGACCCGTGACTTCGGTCGAGGTGACCCAGATACCATCCCAACCTGTGTAGGTCTCATCCAGATACCCAATGCTGCTTATTAAGTTCCATACGTATCTGAGTTCGTCAGCAGCTACCCAGGGCACGAAAATATTTTTAAAAAGCACTCGTCGGCAGGACAAGTGAATTTTAAAATCCACTTGTCTGTATGCAAAATCAACTTGTGCGAATGTAACCTGGTGCAACAAACATAGTAATATTCTTTTTCATCAATCAATACATAAACTTTATGATAGAGGCCTGGACAAACCATTTACTCTAATTTGGCACTTATTGTCGCTTGCAAATCGGCAAAAATCTGTCAATTTTTACCACGATTCTAGCTATGATTGTAAACAGTAAAACTGTCAAAAATATGAAAAATACAAATTGAAAAGTAAACTACTTGCATAGGGTGACTCACGATGAGAAATACTGTGTAATTTCTGGAAGTCACTGTTCCAGATAATTTTAATTGTTGTATCGGTTTTAGCATCGTCTTTCTTCTTGCCGCTGATGGGATGCACATCGACGCCATCATTTGCGTGCTACCATGAATGTTATCCGTACATCGTTGTCAATTTGTGTAAACAGTATCGGCAAGTTCCTGGTAATAAATGTTGTTCTAAATTCAAATTCAAACGAAGAATTTCAAATCAGAAATCCGTCTCCTTGTAATGCACATCGAGTGTGCGGTCATCATCTTTCCTGCCACTGTGTACAAACAGCTGCATTGGTCATGTGGCCCAACGAACAATGCATCATTTCATTGGTCAATTGAGTCACATGCAAAAATTAGCCAATCACGGCTCCTGTTACAGTGTGTTCATCATGGCTTCCACCCTGTGAACGTGTGTGAACCTTCCGAAATTTACGGAGGGAACACACAAACGGGAAGCTTTTTTTGTATTGCAGCATCCAAAAATAAAGATTCCAATGTTTATAGCAACAATTATTTGGAGTCACAGGCAAATACGCGAAGGTAGGGGGATAGAGAAAAATGCCGAATGTGTGACACATCAGTCAGCATGATGCTCCGTTCACCGTAGATTACTCCACACGGTCACTTGCGTGTGACTGGCAGATGTGTGTTTTGTTTGGCCGGGAAGTCAACTCGCGGCACCTTTAAATGATCTTTCCAACACTTTTAGAACCTACTGATAAATGGCCTTTGATGCTAATTTGCTCAAGAATTCGCCATGCAAGTACCGTTAGGAAATCGATTCCATACAGTACAACTACAAGTACTCAAATCCTTATAGGTGACCCCGGAACTTCGAAAATTAGGACAAGTCACTATTCCAAGTTTTATTATTTTTTTTCAGTAGTTAACGCACAGAAACTGATTTCACATACGAGACCCTAAGACCTTGAAAGTTCAATCAAGGTAACCCAGATACACTCACTACCTTTAAGTGTCACTCAAATATATATCCTAACACGTTTGACCAAGCTTTGATTACTTCTTCGAAGTGTTATCGCGTGAAACCTACACACATATGTGACCCCATGACCTTTAGAATTTGGTCAAGGTCACTAATAGATACAATCAAAACCCCGATGTCACTAGTATACATAATCCTACCAAGTTTTGATACGTTTTGTGGAACATAAAATCTGATATGTACGACATCACAAGAGCATGTTTTATGTGCAGAGCAATTTATCTGCAGGTGATAACTAGCCCGACGGCCCTCAGACTTACACACACAAGGTGTCGTGAAAACTGATCATCATTATTGATATGAAGACGAACATGACAACCATATCATAGTACTGCTCAAAATGAGACCCCAGAACTGCTTCTCTGGACTGGTTGAAACAGTTATAGTCATTTTACTGGGAAAACTCCCCCTTCACAACAGAGCACCAGTGGAACAGTTAATTGTACCATGTGTCCAAGGAATGTTAAGATCCAGTGTTATAACAGAACATTCTTTGTGTGTCAGACCTGACTCCTTGCCCAGCCTACAGCCACATAGACATCAATGTCTTACCTTATATTTTGAGTTTCTATTGTACAATCATGTAAAAAACAATTAACTATCATTAAATCATTAATTCATAGTCTCCGCACCAAACGTAAGAGAAAACCACTTATATGGGAAAATTCCGGAACGTGTGAAGAAATGTTACATTATACACGTTACATAGATAATGAAGTAAACCATTTTTATAGTAATATCATTGCGAAGTACACCATATAAATATCGACCTGGGTGATGAACGACAGACCAAATGTCACCCCGAGGCAACCATTGTCTACCAAGACCGAACGTCGAGGTTGACAATGGTTTCCGAGGGGTGACATTCGGTCTGTCGCTAAAAACCCTTGGTCAACATTTATTTTATTCCACTTAAAGTATTACTTTTTGTGATCAAGGGGATGCACTTGACGGTTCTGAATCCACCTACAAGCCTCTCAGGTTATTCCATAGTGCGCGGAGTTTGTAAAAGGCAGGGTACACCTGAGGGAATCCATGTAGGCCGACGTGTTTGAACGTGGCTAAATGTTTATTCACACGTGCCTCCTTATTCTGGCGCAAATCTGATTGGTTTTGATGCCCTCCCAGTGACGTACAATGACGTTATCTCTTAAAGTCGCGATATTAAAATGATGGACATGGGTTTCGCTTCGGTGATCGTAAATATCACAATATCTGATTTATGCAAGCATCATTATGGATAAGAGTTTGAGGCAGGATATAATTTGTCAATGGAAAACATTATTTTAGGGCGTAAATTGCTATTTCAAGATTAGTGTAAAAGGTAAGATTCATAGCGATAATCAATGATCGTTCAAGGACAGGTGCATGGCTTGGGGCCACGCACTTACCCTTAGGCATGTGATAGATCAAAAACTTGTTACCCGTCCTGAAGGGTTCTCGTGGTGCCACATCTAATGTCCCACTTCAAGAAATTAAAATGTCAAAAGAAGTAGGTTCGTGAGCGGAGTGATTATATTTCGCTACCTTTAATATAACAGAATACAATATTCTCATTTAAGCTACTTAACCAACACCAATAAAACCGTACAAATTTTACCAGGCTTTCCAAAAGAATGGTTTATGCATCATCAAATATGTCTTCAGCCGCTTGAGCAGAGTTGGAGACCGCACCTTCAAGGAGAAACTGTTGTATTCGGTCAGCAGTGGGGATCAGACATAAAGCATTAAAAATGTTAACATGGAACGTATTAGGTTCTTAGAGCTAAAGAGCAACTAGAAAAAAGATTTGCTACAAAGCAAATCTGTCTGTGTACCTTCAAAAGTTGCATATATCAAATGCTGCAACTTTTGTTCTTTGGTACTTCACATACCATTAAGCTTACGGCTGGATGAAAATTTCAAAGTCCAAATGGCCTTGACTTTTGACCTTTACAGGTCACATGTAAATTGCAAAAAAATGTGCAGAGTTACAATACGCACAATTTAAGCCCAAGATAAACCTAATCAGATGAAAATTGACCAAGTTATGGCAAGACTAAACTTGCAAAAGGCCAAATGACCTTGCCCTTTTCCCTTTAGAGATTATATGTTCTCAAAAAATGTGCAGTGTTGCAATAACTACAGTTTGAGTCCTACATGATTAGAATTGGATGCAAATTGGCCGAGGTATGGCTAGATGAAACTTTCAAAGGTTCAAAATGACGTTTACCTTTGACCTTTAGAGGATGTGAGTTTCCAAAATGTGCAGTGTTACAATACCTAGAGTTTGACCCAAACATGATCAAAATTGGATAAAAATTGACCAAGTTATGGTTACAAGAAAACCACCATCGAAAGTGGCCTTTGACCTTGAGATGACCTCTCCCTGAAGTGACCCTCAACCTTGAAAATGACATTTTGACCTAAAATTGACCTTTGACCTTGACATTTCAAATGACGTTTGCCATACTATGATCGAACTCCTATACACTCGGAACCACATCTACTATAGTATTTAATATATTGAAGATTTAAAACTTTAATGAGCCCCAATTTGCATAATTTTGAAAAGCATTACCTCTCATTATAAAAAGACAACACTTCATCTATAGAAGTATAATGGTGCCAATTTTGGAGTTTCTACGTGTAATGCTTTCCAAATGAACTGTTGGACAAATTTTCCTGTAAAGAAAAAAAGAAAGAAAGAATCTGTAGAAAAACAATATGTCTGTGTTGGTACACAGACATAATAAAGAAGTTTATATATATATATATATATATATATATATATATGTATATATATGAACTGTATGTGTGTTTCATCAGCTATACAGCCAGAACGGTGAGGAGATCGGGAACGTACAGAAGCAGTGGACTGGACTCGTCAAGGAGATGTTCACGGAGGCAGATAACTTTGGGATCAAATGTAAGTGCTTGGCTCGTCAATATGTTTTGACATGTGGCCAAGGTAATTTGGAAACAAATTATGAATGAACTGCATTTATCCTATAAACAACAGTGCAAGATTGAATGAGTATGTATGACTCAAAAATTAATATCAACAAAACACATTCTTTCATTAAAATTTGACAGGAACATTAACGTTTCAGTTGTAAACATTTGGATAGAAATGTTGTCTTTCCTGTCTTGCATTGCCTCCCAGTACACTTGTTTAATAATTCAGTTACGTAGTAAGAGTGTATTAGATATAAAAGCCCACTGCAGTTTAACAATAATATGCCATCAAAACTAAAAATGTATTTTGAATATATGAGTATATTGTTGTTGAACATTGTATGTTTCCATATGCTATCAGGGTTGAATCTGTGTCTTGAATATAGGAGCATTCTGTAATTTGACAACATGCTGCCATATGGTGTCAAAGTTAAATGAATACACAGAATATAATGGCATTTTGGAGTGTTCATCGTGCTGCTACATGCCATCAAAGTCGACAAGTATATTAACTCTTTCAGTGCCAACTGCGACTTAAGTCGAACTACTTAAAATGAACTGCTCTAAATTATCATAAGGCTGCTTCATGTTTTTTTCAAAAAGACCTTTCGTTTAAATACCAGCACGCCTTTGGTTACATAGAATAAAATATTCCAGGTGAACATCTTCCATTTTGGACTGAGTCAACAGCTTTCCTCGGCGTGCAGTGGGCGCAGTGCGCCCAAAACGCGCGGAGGAAAGCGGCGGACTCAGCCAAAATGTGGCACTGCACGACTTAAATTATATGAGAATATTGTGGTTTGACAATGAGATGCCGCGTGCTGTGAAACATGACAGAGAGTGTCAAAAATATGAGTATATTGTGGTTTTGACATCGAAGTGCCATTTGCTGTCGAGTAATGTTCCAAATTACACTACAATGATTGATGCCGAAAGGATGTATGTTTGCACGCATAATGGCTGCGTTTCTGTGTTAAGGCACTCTAAGGTTAACTGGTGCCTTTTACCCATTATTGAATGAAAGATGCAACACGTTGTCATAAATTGCTTTGTACCGGGTATTTGTAAACATGAAAATGATACCAAAAATATGGTGGTGATGGTTATTATTTCCCTAAGATGATGCCTTTCATATCTAATATAAACAGTTCCTATGGACCTGGACGTCAAGGTAAAGGCCACGCTGATGGGAGCAGTTTTCCTCATAGTGAGTGTTTGGCTCTACTGCTGTGTTCAAACCGGTCTCCTAACGCAGGCGATAGGCAGCCACGCCCCTCTTTAACAACCATACCTCTGTTTAACAACCATACGCTCCTCTTTAACAACCAAACTTCTCTTTAAAAACCAAGCCCATCATTAACAGCTATACAGACAACCACGCCCTTCTTTAGCAACAATACCTCCTCTTTAACAACCATATCTCTCTTTAACAACCACGCCCCTCTTTAACAACCACATCCCTTTTTAACAACCATGCCTCTCTTCAACAACCATACCTCTCTATAACAACCATACCTCTCTTTAACAACCACATCTCTCTTTAACAAGCACATCTCTCTTTAACAACCATACCTCTCTATAACAACCATACCTCTCTTTAACAACCATACCTCTCTTTAACAACCATACCTCTCTTTAACAACCACATCTCTCTTTAACAACCATACCTCTCTTCAACCCACCACGCCCCTCTTTAACAACCATACATCTGTATAATAACCATACCTCTCTTTAACAACCATACATTTCTAGAATAACTATACCTCTCTTTAACAACCATACATCTCTTTAACAACCATACATCTCTAGAATAACTATACCTCCCTTTAACAACCATACCTCCCTTTAACAACCATACATCTGTATAATAACTATACCTCTCTTTAACAACCATACATCTCTAGAATAACTATACCTCCCTTTAACAACCATACCTCCCTTTAACAACCATACCTCTCTTTAACAACCATACCTCTCTTCAACCACCACGCCCCTCTTTAACAACCATACATCTCTAGAACAACCATACCTCTCTTTAACAACCACATCTCTCTTTAACAACCAGACCTCTCTTCAACCACCACGCCCCTCTTTAACAACCATACATCTGTATAATAACCATACCTCTCTTTAACAACCATACATCTCTAGAACAACCATACCTCTCTTTAACAACCACATCTCTCTATAACAACCATACCTCTCTTTAACAACCATACCTCTCTATAACAACCATACCTCTCTTTAACAACCACGCTCCTCCTCTTTCTGATATTTGATATCGAGTTCGTCAATTCTACACTGTAACTGCAAGGCGCCAAACAATAAATGAAAGTCAAGGAAGCGCATATAGTACCAGAGTACTACATATTATGATATGATGTGTACATTTGCATGCTAAATAATATAAATTACCATATAGATATACATATTGGTGTAGCAACGGAAACATAAGTTGAAAGATATGTTTAAATCTAATTGTAGCTTACACATAGGTGTATGTACAATACTTCGGCTCGTGCTGTGGTTTCGCCAGTCACATTTTAGTCTTCCACCCGCACCCTCTGGCAAAATTTTATGAGTTTTGTTGATGTATTGATGGTCACTGATGTGTATAATTTGTACAACACATTCAATAATTCACGCATCTTATTATGAGGATCATATTACATGCTTCATTGTTATCTCACACTTGTATTTTTTAGAATGTAAAAGTAGTTGAGACTAGACCACTGATATGTTCTCCAGTCTGAAAAATAATAGTTTTGAAATGCAGACTGTATCGTACATAGATAGCAGGCCACCCCTGAACTCATTGTCCTTTTTCCTGTAAGAAGTATAATCTTCAAGCTAAAATATTTCAGATAAGAAAGAAATGCTAATCTTTGTTTCACCAAGTATTACGGTATTAAGTAGTATATTCTAGAAAATTTGAAAAAAAACTTGCAAATTTGTACCATGGAGGGTTCATGTCAAAAAGGATTAAAAGGATGACAGAAAGAAACACAGAAGGAAAGAAAGAAAAAGAAGAAAGAAAGAAAGACAGAAAGAAAGAAAGAAAGAAAGAAAGAAAGAAAGAAAGAAAGAAGAGAGAAAGAAGAGAAAAGAAAAGAGAAAATATTTAATTGAGGATTAGCAAGTGGCATAGGGGATGTGAACGATCACTTCGTGCTAGAGGGACTTTCTCTCTCTCTCTCTCTCCTCTCTCTCTCTCTCTCTCTCTCTCTATATATATATATATATATATATATATATATCTATATATATATATATATATGATTGTGCTTTATGATACTTACGTTTCTTGTACAGTTTCGTTGTTTCGTATCGGTATTTCTTTATTGTATGTATTCGTGGCGTTTTTAATCTAGTTCTATTTTTTTTTCATACCTGTCATAATATGTAATGCTCTGTCGGCTCATGTCATAGGTAGCCTATTGTTTATGTTTTATTGTACTATTCCCGACTTTAACTATGCCTATGTCTATTTCCGTGTCTATGTCTGTGTCTATGTGTATGTCTATGTGTATGTCCGTGTCTCTGTCTATGTCCATGTTTGTGTCTATGTCCGTATCCATGTCCATGTCTGTGTCTGTGTCTATATCTGTCTCTGTCTCTCCCTATGGCTGTCTATGTCTCTGTCTATGTTTTGTCTGTCTCTATGTTTATATCTATGTCTATGTTCCTGTCTATCTCTATGTCCATGCCCACACCCATATCTAATGATCTATGCATCTAATACCAGATAATGTTACTAGAGTTATGTACCCGTTATGTAGAGAACTTCCAAGAGTTTTTAAATTGAACAGAATATTTCTATAAAAACAGATTTAAGTTGCAGTCAATGAAGATAATATTTTATCAGTACATAATAAACAGGATATAATTGTCAGCCAATATACATTTTCAGCAATGAGTGCAAATGGTCATCACCATTTCACAACTAAAACAAATCAAAAGACAGATTGTCTGAGCACCACTTTACTTGCATCAATTTCATCAGTAAATGATGTAAAATTGACAAAATTTCAGTCTGCAGATTGATCGGCCGTCAGGGAGTTGATCAGCACTAGTTCACATTACAGGGACAGTACTGACAGCAGAGCCAGTGCCTCTGCCCTGACCACAGTCTAATGACTGTGTAACTGTGGGTCTCACACTTCAGTCTTATAATTATGAAATGAAAGGACCCGATTCACATCCTGTATTGACGAACACATAACTTGTCCAGCTGACGAAAGGGAAATTAAGCTTATTAACATCTTCCAAAAAGTCTCATTCAGAGGTATATATATATATATATATATTGCGTCGCAAGCCGTGCGTCAGCCACCCTTGTGATTTACCATGCAATGACAGAGGTGGATGGATCATGACTTGCATAATGCAAAAACGGAAAAACGAAGAAAAAACCCCGACCGTAGAGAATTTGTCATTGAGGCATTAACACGCCCATGCGGACCAGGCGTGTTGAGAGAGAGAGAGAGAGAGAGAGAGAGAGAGAGAGAGAGAGAGAGAGAGAGAGAGAGAGAGAGAGAGAGAGAGAGAGAGAGAGAGAGAGAGAGAGAGAGAGAGAGAGAGAGAGAGAGAGAGAGAAGAGAGAGAGAGAGAGAGAGAGAGAGAGATTGATTGGGTCGTTTCTTGCCTGTTAATGCAAATTTGGGAGAGCATGTATATACAATATATAAACCAATATACCAGTATGCCAAAAGCACATTCCATGTTTATATAGCAGCAATAATTTGAATACCCATATAAAAATTTTCAAGGTAAGATTATATTCGATTTCCCGTTTGTAAATTCCATGAATTGTCTTGTAGCCTTTCACATTTTGGTGTCTTTGCAGAATATGATGTTCTTTGAGCGAAATCAACAGAGAAGAAACCAAAACAATTAGACATTACACATCCAGAATGCTAAGCTGATGCCACAAAAAGATAGCCTGTGCTGGTACAGGTTATCGAGACGTACTTTATTATCACACTGTAACCTGCACCAAAGACTGGCCGCTACCGGCAACAGACAAAATGACACCCTGTCACTATGTATCCCGGTCTGGGAGGCGATAAAGTACACCATGAGTGCCTCGCTGTCAGTGTGGCCATTCGTGAAAATAATTTAACAGTGCTCCATCCCATTATGTGGATACATCCATCTACGTTCTACAATATATTTGCCAAGCTGTGTAGTCTTGTTACTGTGTGACAAGGTCATTGCTTGCCATTTGCTATTCTACAAATGGACTCCAACCAAGATCCTCTGATGTAACGGTTTAAGGAGTGCCTTTGTGCGTTGAACACAACTTCAATTTCTCTACATTTTTGTTCACCTACATATTATTGCGATTTTGAGACTACAGTGTGTTTTATGGAGCTGTCTGTGCATTTTAACTAGGTTCATGTTTAATTTCTTACAATGTAGTTAGTTAACCCAATCCAACGGTAAGCAGATGAACCATGTGTAATAAAGCATTTTCTGTGAAATTTGAAAACCGAGCAACAGCTTTGGGGGGGGGGGCACCATTTGTTAACACATGACCAACGGAGAGTAACACAAGTACCAATACATTATGATCGCAATGATGATGCCATACTAAGAATCCCTGAAAAGTCCTTTACAAATTACGATGATTATGCCACAAAAACCATTCAAAAGACGTTTACAAATTATTGCTTCAATGATAATGCCGTAGGAACCATCCAAACGCGGTTTACAAATTAGGATTGTAATGACAAAGCTATTGAAACCATCGGAAGGTCATTAACATATTACAATTTTAATGACTATGCGTAGCATCAAAGAGTAGTTGACAATTACATATAAAGTTTTATTCTGACAGAAACACCACAAATTATCAATATTTTAACATTAGACTTTTTTGTTAAATTTCAATTTTTCTTGGAATGGATACTTTTTTAATGCGATCAATTAAATCATCTAATTGCTTTTGCGACATCGCTATAAAGGCAAAAATTTCACCAAAAAACCTCCAACAATTACGAAAACACAGAGAGTTCCGTAAACAGTCACTTTGGGGAGTTCGCATCTTACTATACAAATGCGATTTACATACTACATCCACACTAAATTTGATATTTTTAATACCGTCAGAATTCCTATTGAAGCACAAACCCTTACGTGATCGTCACGAACATCACAAAATTTGGAAAAAAGAAAAAAAAAAACATTACAAATCAGAGCTTTTTATAACAGCGACACTTGGATTACAATGCCACAAGAAGCCAATAATATAGTATTTTGCCAAATTTAAAGGGAATCCGACGGTTTGTTTTGGACCAAATTACCAAAGTATTTTGAAAAAACAAAGTCAAAACAAAACTATAATTTGATAAGGAAACATTAGTCTGACAATATTTCCCTCCATTCTTAAATCAGTGTATCTGAAAATCTTTGTATACCAATTTTCATATTTTCTGCCAGAGGTGCACATCTTTTACACATATCTGCCACATTGATGGACGTTTTTACACACCATGCAAACTGTACCAAATCCCAATTCTTAAAAGATTGGTTAAATGGGAAACCGGTAGGCATGAATGCCATAACCGACATGGCCCAGTTCATTATGTCTGTCTGCCAACACAGACATATTATTTTTTTTCTTTCTTTCTGTTCTTCTTTCTTTCTTTCTCTTTCTTTCTTTCTTTCTTTCTTTCTTTCTTTCTTTCTTTCTTTCTGTCTGTCTGTCTGTCTGTCTGTCTTTTTTTCTTTCTTTCTTTTTTCTAGCTATATCTTGGTCAATTTTTATCCAATTTTGATCATGTTGGGCTCAAATTTTAGCTATTGTAAGTCTGCACAGAAACTTACATTTGACCTCTAAAGGTAAAAGGTCAACGTCATTTTGACCTTTGAAAGTTTCATCCAGCCATAACTTAGCCAATTTCCATCCAATTCTAATCATGTTGGACTCAAATTGCGGGTATTGCAACACTGCAGATTTTTCTAAGTATGTGTAACCTCATAAGGGCAACGGTCAAGGTCATTTGGCCCCTTGAAAGTTTCATCTTGCCATGACTTGGTCAATTTTCATCCGATTTGGTTTATGTTGCGCTTAAATTGTGGGTATTGTAACACTGTGCAATTTCCTTGTGACCTGTAAAAGTCAAAGGTCAAGGTCATTTGGGCTTTGAAATTTGCATCCAGCCATAAGCTTAATGTATTGTGAAGTACCAAAAGATAGAAGTTAATACTTAATATTTACAATTTTTGAAGGCACACAGACAGATTTGCTTTGAAGCAAATTTTCTTTTCTATTTATGTCTGTGTGTCAACACAGATATATTGTTTTTTTTAGGAATTCTTTCTTTCTTTCTTCTTTTTTTTCTTTGCAGGCAAATTTGTCCGACATTTCATTTGAAAAGTTATATATGTAGAAACTCTGCACATTTATACTTCTATAGATGAAGTCTCGCCTTTTAATTGCGAAAGGTTATGCGTTTCCTGCGAAAGTAGGCCTATTTGCAATGAAAGCAAAAACTATACGAGACCTAGGCCTACATGTATTTGTAATGCAGATAATGTTTAAAATATTTCACAAATCTAAACAATATTGGATGAAAATGTATTATTGTAAATGACAGAAGACATCATAAGTGATCAACTTGGGAGAATTGAGGATAATTCCCTCATGACTGTTCTAAGAGTGGATACTGATGATGAACGGACATCAAGTGAACCTCATCTTTTTAAACATTCCCCATATTTTGACATTGATGAGCTTATTAGATTTTTGAGAAACAAACGTGATCTTATGAAACCAAAATACTGGACATTTGTCAAAAATCAGACATATGGGAAAGCCTTTTTATAGAAATAACACACAGCTCACTTTGTAAAAAGGTTATATTGGGTAATATTTACAGGCCACCAAGGGACCTGGTAGAAAATTATAGACTTTTTAGTGAGGAGTTAACTGTAGTTTTAAATAAATTACAGCGGTTAAATAGTGAGGTTTTCATAGGTGGGGATTTTAATATTGATTTGTTAAAAATACCAGATAAACCAAGCTTTGCCACATTTATTGACGCAATTACCGCTCGAGGATTTTTTCCGCAAATAACATTACCGACAAGATTATCAGAGCGGAGAGGAACTATAATTGATAATTTCCTATACAAAGTATATAATATAAATAAAAACCTTCCAAGTTCTGGAATTCTGACTACTAGAATCTCGGATCATTTTCCATATTTTATATGTCTAGATATTTTGCGTAAAAAATATGATGAAGTACCTAAATATGTGCAATCTCCAGCCAGACATAAAAAACTATTTGGAAAATTTTCGAAAAGAAATTGCGGAGGCAAATTTAAGTGATCGTATTCGAACGACCCAAATGAATCATACAACATGATCCACACCAACATATGTAATGCGTTAGACAAACATTTGCCGGTTAAAAAGGTAAAATATAACAAATATAAACACAAAAAATCTCCTTGGATCACACAAGGTATTATAATATCGATAAAACGAAGGGTTAATATGTACAAAACGTAAAAGAGAATCCCTAGAGACAGCAATGAGTATAACACTCTCAAAGTAAACTTGCAGACTTACAAGAAAATTTTACAAACAAATATCAATTACGCAAAAAAACGCTATTATGAGACATGTTTTGATAAATAGTTTTAAATAGAATGAAAAAGAAAGCAAATTTCCCTAAATGCATTTAGCATAGACGGTCACATTATAACTGACAAACAGGAAATTTTCGATGAATTTAATAAATACTTCATAAAAGTAGGACCCAAATTAGCTTCAAATATTAATGTACCCAATGATAAAAACCGTGTGGAATACCTAACAAATCCAACTCAAAACACACTTCGGTGACAAATGAAAAGATACTAAATATAATACATTCTCTTCAATCTAAAAACAGTTGTGGTCATGAAAATTTATCAGTCAATTTTTTAAAGTTTATAAAAATGGATACATATAAAGCAATAACAATCACAATAAACCAAATGATAAGAACAGGAATCTTTCCAGACTTACTGAAAATTGCTGAAGTCATACCTATTCATAAAAAGAACGATACTAAAGTCTTTGTAAATTATAGGCCTATTTCTGTTCTTCCGGCGATTTCAAAAATATTTGAACGGGTCATTTTCGAGCAGACTCATCACTATTTCAAAACAAATAAACTCTACTATCCAAGTCAATATGGTTTTAGAGAATGCCACTCGACTGAACTAGCGTCATACGAACTTACTGACAGAATATTAAATGAAATAGACAAAGGAGACGTACCTATAAACATTTACATGGATTTATCGAAGGTATTTGATACCTTACACCATAAAATTTTATTACAAAAACTACACTATCATGGAATAAAGGACACAAGTCTGAAATTGTTTGAAAGTTGTCTAAATAATAGGAAACAATTTGTGAGGATTGATGATGTGCAGTCTCGCTTATTAGATATAACGACAGGGGTACCCCGAGGTTCAATCTTAGGTCCACTTTTGTTCATAATTTACATAAATGATATAACAGTGGCATCAAATGTATTTAAATTTACTATATATGCTGACGATACCACACTATGTAGTACTATACATTTACTGAAAAAACAAGATCAAAACAGTGATTTTTCTCAAATCATTAATGTAGAGCTTGCTGAAGTAAGTACATGGTTGAAGGTAAACAAGTTATCTCTGAATATAACGAAAACAAAATTTATGTTATTCTATAGGCCTTTAAAGAAAGTTTCTATTCCTTCTCTTGAAATAGATAAGGTAAAAAATGACTGTGTGGATAAATTTAATTTCTTGGGTTTAACATTAGATAAAAATATGAATTGGGATAAACACATACAGAAGATTCCTACCAAAACCTCCCAGAAAGTAGGCATTTTAAACAAGCTAAAAAGTTTCCTTTCAATCAAAGTCCTCTTAATCCTATACAACTCATTCATACTTCCACATTTTAATTATTGTCTTCTTGCATGGGGATAAAAAGCAGATAGACTTTTCTCTATTCCAAAACGAGCAGTGCGTATCATAACTAAGGCTGATTTTAATGCCCATTCAGAACCAATATTTAAAGGCTTGAAATTACTAAAACTTGAAGACATATATAAACTACAGCTCCTAAAATTTCATTAGAAATTGAAAAATGAGACATTACCAGTGTATTTTAGAAACTTTCTACTTTTTTCAAAACTCGAGTATACATGATTATAACATAAGAGGAAAGGGCAACATATTTATAACTAGGACTTCTCGTCTCTATGTGGATCAGTGTATAAGGCATCAATTGATTCATAATCTAAATGACACACCAGATATGATTAAAGATAAGGTTAGTACACACAGTATCCAAGGGTTTTCAAACTATATAAAAAATTATTATCTTGAGAAATATGAAAATGAATGTCATTTACCGAATTGTTAAAATTTTAAATGATAATATATATTCCATCAGCTGGTATAGACCTTTAATGAAAATTATCTCCATAAAGATAAATTAAGAGAAATTAAAATGTGGGTGGCTCGTGTGATAGCAGTCAATATATGACCTTAACACAAGTCTCCCAAATCAGCATATGTATATTGTGATATATCTCAAATATGTTTATATATAATTTGACTATTTCTGTATCTTGATGCAACGTATGTATTCTGATTTGAATAAAAAGATTCCTGATTCCTGATTTCAAAATTATGCAAATGATGGCTAATTCAAGTTTTAAGTCTTCAACATCTTATATACTATAGTAGATGTGGTTCCGAGTGTATGCGAGTTAGATCATAGCAAGGCAAAAGTCATGTCAAATGTCAAGGCCATGTGAAGGTCAAAGGTCAATTTTAGGCCAAAATGTCATTTTTGATGACAAGGTTCGCTTCAGGTAGAGGTCATCTCAAGGACAAAGGTCATTTTAAGGTCAAAAGCCACTTTTAATGGTGGCTTTCTTCCAGCCATAACGTAGCGTTTGTACTTTGAAATTTGCATCCAGCCATAAGCTTAATGTAATGTGAAGTGCCAAAGGACAAAAGTTGTGGCATTTATTATTTACAACTTTTGAAAGCACCCAGAGAGCGTTGCTTTGCAGCAAATCTTGTTCTCTAGTTGTGTTTATTCCCGTACAAATGAAGTACTGTATTCGGAGTTGCCCCATATCTGGGACTGTATATATGCAAGTCCACCACCATCAAAGGAGCACCAACATTGACATTTATTTATTGAAACTATTGAACAAATTTCATTATAATTTAAATAAAAAATAAATAATTGAGACAAAAATCAGAATTGATTAACTTCGTGTATGTTATGGACATTAGTAATGACTTTGGAATATTCATAAGTTCGTTCTAAGTAGTTACCCGCTGAAGACCCTTTAATTTATTCGAGCTAATACAGTCTAGGTCAAAATTTTACAGAGGAAAGTGTGCAATACGGACAATAGTACTTCCATATGTATATAGGTTAGACAGGGACAGGTTAGCTTATGGAGAATAAAGAGTTCGGACTGCGGAATAGGGTAAGGACCTCTAGGAAGTGGTTCTGGGCAAAAAGGCACAAATACAATATGTACATTTATCTGAATAAGTGCATTTTTTTTGGCAAATACATGCAAATTTATTGCGATTGTTTGTGTTTTCAATTTTCGGGTCACGTACGGACAGACAGAGGAACACACACAATCTAAATTTTACAAACATGAAAGAAAAAATTCACATGTTCATGCAGATGTAATTCTGATTTTTTTCTACATAGATTATTTAAAATGTTTTTTTATTTCAAAGTGGGCAATTACATGTATATACAATAAACTGACTATGTTTAAATATCAATTGGTTTTATCAGTACTTTATCAAATATAAATTATTTTCACCCATGCATGATGCAATAATTAGTTTTCATTTTGATTGTCATGAGTCTTGCATTATTGTTTCCATTTGGTAATAAATAATAAGGAAACAACAGATCCAAATTAAATGGCGTAATCATTACTTGGTATACAGAAATTGGTGAAACTGGCCAGGGAAACATAAGTCAAATGACCAGTTGTATGGAAATTTGACGGGTCAATTCGGGTCACTGAGCATACGCACAACTGTTTAAAGTGATATTTTCTAAGTACATTTTGGGCTGAAAATGCGAGGGACAGTATTCTTTTTTGCAGCCAAACTCGTTTTATGGGATATTGGCTCTTCTATTTCAAATATTTTCACAGAAAAATAGCAACCTGAAGGGCTGGAACTAATGTGGAAAACGGGGACAAACACTCAGGCATATTATTTATAGCTAAATGCTAATCACCTAATTTACACTACAGGCCTATCATTGTTGCGCATGTAAGCGGGTTGCAGAGTGAAAAAACGTCCAAAACTACCGTTCTTTAAAGAGAGTTTCTTAAAAAAGATTCCACCCTTAAAGATCATCTTTCAAGGATCCCATGCCCCCACGCCCGGACATGCATTTCTCCAATAGTCAGGTGGATCTCACGGGAATACCTATCACGGGAATACCTATCTCGGGAATACCTATCTCATTTGTTTCAATATGGTGCGGCATACTTTTGACGTGTGCTTTATATGCACTTTGTACATTCTTTTACAAACCAAATAAATTAATCGTGAATATAAATAATGCTTGACTGGGCTAGTGATGTATGCTTTGATTCTCTTGAGCTCTCTTTTGGGCCCCTTAAAATGATAATAACTTTTTTCTTAAACTGCCCTCTTGTGGGCCTCATATGAAACATTAGAGGTACTTAAAGGGGGTTCTTGTAGACGGACGCGTTAATCACATACCAGCAATGTGTCTCCTTAAAGCAACTCAGCAAACTTAAAGGTGCAATATGTTGAAGACTCCTGAAGGACTCACTCTTCCGGAAGACAGCCTTAAAGCTTTAGGACTCATTTAAGATTGCTTTAAAGCTGTGGGATCTTTAAACACACCATTAAAATGTTTGGATCCTTAAGGACGCCCGTTTGGGATTTTTGACTCCCAGAAGGCAGCCTTTTAAGTTTCTCAACCATTGATTTTACTCCCGCCCAAAGATATCAGGTAAGACAGGTGACAGCTGGCTAAGCCTGAGGCCGACAGTAGGATCAGTGGCAGTGTGCCAGTAGCTTTCGGGAGTGGCCATAAATGTAGATGAACAGCCCTCCCAGTTATGAGTGAATACCCTAATCAGACAGAGGAACCTAAACAATTCTAGATACTACACACATTCAACCACCACGCAGGACAAATTATATCACAAGGGCATTTATTTTATATATATATATATACAAAGAGCACAACATTGATTATTTGATTTCTAATGTGTTCTTGGCACTGTGTTTTGTTGGCGGCGATACCCAAATATGTGGTTAATTATAGTTACACTTCAATTTTGTGAACCATTTGGGTAAATTGTGCATTGTCATCGACACCAGTAAATGTAGACCTAAATTCTGGATCAGTCCTGTGTATACACATCAGCTTCGTCGCCGACAGCAACCTTTGATTCCTTTCTCCGGCGCTTGGACCAGCTCTCCACTTCCTCTATAGTTTGTGGAAGGGGGCGCCCTCTGGTCTCAGGCAGCAACAGTATCAGGAAGCCCGAGCCAATGGTCATTATACCCGTTACAACCGGTGGACACCATGGAACAATCTGCGCCTTTTTAAAGAAAATGAAGAGACGTAAATAAAAGACTCCTGCACCTTGCCTTTATTATACTTCAAACGTACTGGACAACTCATCAAAGGTGCCTGCATTGCCATAATTTTCCTTCAGAGTTCGTATTACAAGCCCCCCCCCCGAATTAAAACAAACACACACACATACATACATACAATATATGCATATATATATATATACATACATATATATATATATATATATATATATATATATATATATATATATATATTATATATATATATATATATATATATATACTGGAATTAAAGAATCAGTAAAATATTTTTTGTTCATTGAGATTCATGCCCTACAACTCCATACAAGGATTTAGAATGTATCTTTTCACTAAAAAGTGATGTAGTAAAAAATGCACAGCTGAACATAGTCTTAAAGCTAGGGTGTGTCCCATTTTTGTTCCCTTTATATATTAAGAGCTCAGGTGAACGGCTAATGAATTGTGACAGCGAAGTAACAATACGACACCAGAAAATCCCCGAGTTATTTTTTGCAGATGACATTGTCCTCATAGCCCAGTTTTATAAAGAATTACGGGATATGTCACGCATTGTTGGAGAATACGGTAATAAATGGAGGTTTGAGTATAGCCAAGACAAAAGCCAAGTTGTGACACTAGAAAAGAAGCCAGATAGCAATAGTAAATGGAGGCTTTGGAAATTCCAAATTCCAGAGGGTAGAGAACGTCTGACTGAAATTGCAGAGGTAGATGATAACGAGAATTTTGGGGTAAAGATAAACGCGACAGATAAAGCAGAAGGTGAATGATAAAAGCTACAGCAATAAATAGTTTTAATGGGGTATTCACCAGCACGAGTGCTGTGGAATAAAGTTGCAATACCAGGAATGCTATATGGTTTAGATGTTATTGCGGTAAAAGAGGGTGGTATCCAGGGTATGAAGAAAGCAGAGAATGAAAAGGGAAGTTGGGATCTGGGAGCACCACCGTGTACAGCAACAGAAGCAGTCTTAGGGCGGTTAGGATGGAATCATGATAGCATAACTAACAGAATTCTCAAAGCTAAGTGAAACTACTGCGGTGCAGGGAAATATATAGTGAAGCTTTACAGAACAGACAAGATGGGTCAAAGGCATAGATAATGTTATAGAATGAATTACGCGGGTAGAGGTTCCAAGTTATTTTCTTCCAATTCAGGAGATGGTTTTGATTTATCAGTAGAAATTCAGGAGATTGCACAGACGAGGATGGAAGAGGGCGGTCTGGAGGGGTATTCAAACCTTTGGTCCAAATTAGGAGTTATCAATTGAGAATGAGAGCCCAGAAATGGACTGTAAGTAGCAACGTAAAGTGTAGAGTTTGTTCCAAGCAGGCAGACGAGACGGTTGACCATTTGTCGGTATAGTGTGATGCATATTGAGAGATGAGAGAAAATACGTTAGGGAATGGCGGAATGAGCATCATAACTGCAAGCGTTAAGAGGAAGTGTGGCGCTTAGAAAAAGAGCTTGTGGCATGGATTTTAGGTTTGACAGGAGGGTTAATAGGTGGAAAGAAAAGGGGTCAAAACTGTACATATTTTATGTTCGAAACAAGCGGGACTCGAACCTGCAACCTTTGGCACCAGTCACCTAGCTGAAATGAGAAACGCACATATCCACTCGACCAAATCCCCATTCCTCTAAAGAATGGTTCACTGGAGGTAGTTATGTGCGAGTGCCACATCAACACGGTCATGACTTCCTGGTAAGAGGCTGGGAGAAAAGAATTGGAGCGTTAGAATTTGAAAAGAACGGAATTAATTAGAATAAGAGTTTTTTTTAAAGAAATGTGAAAGGTAGTAACCCTAATCAGGCCTCCAATAACTGTGTGCACAGGACATGGGGAACACCTGAGCCTTAGAGGCGAGGATAGGGTCACATGGAAAGGTTTTTACTATTTTTTCGGCCACCTGTACCAGCAACAATACATACCACAGTAAATAAGCAGAGTGCTACAGGATTATTATTATTATTATTATTATTATTATTATTATTATTATTATTATTATTATTATTATTATTATTATTATTATTATTATTATTATTATTATTATTCAAGCTGCTAAGTACTGATGCTTCATAAACCCTACATTTTTCGTATTTCATGCTTTTTGTGACTATCTATCCATGCATCTCACACGATACAAACCATGTGATAATTTGGCAGATTTTTAATAGGCATAAACTATAGGCCTGATGCATATGTTAAATCTTTCCGTCTTGATGTACATTTTCAGACAAGGTAACACGAAGACGTTTGTGCTTATGTGCACATGGGATACATTTGTTCTTTCCTGACAATTTTTATTTCGATTGAAACTACCATTTCCTCAACACGTTTCTACAAGTGCTACTTAGCTTGTGACATCTGCCAGAAAGTGAATTGTATAAGTTACACCGTGGACTGATTCATTTATCTTTTTGAAATATGAAAACAACACGGGGCCTGGAACACAGCCCTTGGCGACACCAGATTCTATATTCACCTTCGTTTTAAAATGGGTCATATATACCTATGTGTTGTTATTATAGCAACTGACTACCAATCCAAACATGATCAAAAGCCTTGGAAATATCAAGAAAAACATTATACGTACTTCTGCCTTATCAACTCCTTAACTCATGTGCGCAAGCTAGTTTCTAGCGTTCTTCATGTTTTCAAACATTCAAACGTATCAATGCATTTTGTGTGTGTGTGTGTGTATTTTTTTTCAGAAAATATTAAATCTATTGAAAATGCATGATTCGAACACTTCAGATACAGCACTTAGTAAAGAGACTGTTATCGGTGCTGTTACCTACCAGGTATGCAGAGAACGGTGCGATCATGCTGCCAATTCGTCCCAGCAGTGCAGCAAATCCGGTTCCGGCCGTGCTGTACACACAAGTAAAGTATACCTTGAGGGGGCACTGTGAGTTAGTTTAGTGGTCAATGCATTGAAATAATGGCAAACTCCGACCTTATTTCTTCCCTAGGTGGCATTACTTGTAATAAACAATTGGATCTGCATAGGATGGGGTCCAGTATGTACACAGTCACTTTGCTTTAGAGGGACTTCATTTCGTGCTATAAGTTTTATAATACTTACCAGTATCTTAAAAGACATACCAGTCAGGTCGACTAAGACAGCTAATGCCTCGTTTTGGAAACAGAGAAGATAAGCATAATCAAGCAACTGTGCTTACAGTGCCAACTACATGCCCTTTATATCTTCATCACGTAAGCTGTCTACCGGAGTAACATTTCTACATTGTATTGACCGTCCCAAGGCATAAATCTACACTATTTATTCTGCCTAGAACCCTATATACCTACACATTGATGGCTGTTTCCAGGCCTCTATATCTACATCATCTAGGCTGTCTGCAACCCTATATATCTCCATGGTCGAGGCTGTCTATATAATTTTTGTAAACTGTCTGGAGGGCTATACATTTAATTTTGTAGACTCTCTACACATCTGCATCTGTCCCTATTAGGCCGCGTACAGCTCTATAAATCGACATTGTGTAGGCTCTCTTTGGTGTATATACCTAGTATGTGTAAGCTGTTTACAGGCCCTTATTTCTCACATACCTAGCGGGTGTTCCTGTGCAATTAACATTTCTATCTACAATGACGTTGTGGATAACTTTACCCATTGTTGCAAGACATTTCTTATTGGTTTATTTTACAATGTTGATGACTACTTTCTTTTGTATATTCATGAGGTCAGCAGAATGAACGTCGATGGTCCTGAAGTGATAATGATCTGTTACTCATAAAATGATAAATAATCATAATTATTATTTATTATTAATAAATTGGTCTAATGTTAGCTTTTTGTCACTCTTTACGTTCAACTTCACCTTAGAACCATGGAACTATGTTTCATTGATACGCTTATTTACAGCGCTGCATTTATGCGTGAAGAGGCCCACAGTGCGCGTACGAAATTATTAAAACAAAATGGCGATTTTGAAGCGTGAAAAGCGAGTCTATTAGCAATGTGTTTTTGCAATTCCTGTCAGTTTGAGGTATGTGAGAAACGAAATCAAGCCTCGCAAAAACCAGAAAATCCAACAACTCGTGCCACCAAACGTTATTCACCATGGCTTTGCAATGCCAGATTCTCTACATTTATATCGTGTTGCCTGTCTACAGTCTACAGACATGTATATATACATACTATAGGATGTCTACCCCGTTTATATCTACATCGTATAGGATGTCTACACCCTGAATATCTATATTGTGTAGGATGTATACATCCTATATATTATCTACATTGTGCAAGTTGTGTATAGCCACATTTATCCCCTACTTTGTGCCATATTATATTGAAAACCCATGGGATATGACGTATTTGATATTGTCCACCACATCCCATGGATGTGACTACCTTTTACCATATTTGTAAAATCAGAGATATGGTTTTCCAAATAGGGCAGGAATCAATTCCAAATTTGGTATGACTATGGGTCAAAGGTCAACTATTTTTCCTCAGCACTGAAGACTCGAAGGGAGTCGCGCCAATTATCATTCAACAGCTGAGCGGGCTCAAACATGTGCAGTCCGTCAACAATTATGCAACAACAAGCCAAAATCAACATCATGCCATGTGCGGCATTCTCCAGGGAAATTCTTCTTCTTTTAAGGGACCCCTAACATCTGTCCAAAGCACTCCTCAGACTCTGTCTTCATCGTTTGTCCCAGCTGGCCCAGCAGGCAGCCATCGCCCTGTTTCTTTGGCATTTTTCGCAATGCTGCCGTCAGTGATGGGGCCAATCTGACGGCCCTCAGTCAGTTGAGCTCCATGGCTGCATACTTTGGAATGTTTGCTGGTACAACATGCGAAGACAACGTAACCTTCAAATTCTCCTCTCCACCAAATTAATTCTATATAGAAATGATGAAAATGGACTTTTGGAAGAGACTTTGGGCTGAAGCGACGGCATTACAAAAAAATCCGCCAGAAGGCCTACGGACGACCGCTGGTCTTTGTTGTTCAAATTTTATATTCATACGCACAGCATGACTGTAGCAAAGACCGAGGCAATGTAGTGAAATACATTATGGTGCAAGCGATATAAATTGTCTTTTTTTCTCTCTTAATGGTTCGTAGGGGATAAATAAATAAACCCCGTTGTAAATCTGTGAAACCAAATCCCCCTCGTTGGTTGCCTGTCTACAGGCCATGTATTTACAATATGTTGGCTGCCTGCATGAATTCATATCTCTCTTGTGTACAGTCCCCACAGAGTTTCATTATGTAGACTGTCTACAGCACTCTATATCTACAGTTAGCTGTCTGTCTCCAGGCCTGTATATCTACATCTTGTAGGGTACATATCTACATTGTGTGGGCTGTATCTCACCATGACTATAAATCTACATTGTTTATATTATCTACATCCCTGTAGGCCTATACATCTTGTAGATTGTTTAGTGGTTTACATATCTATATTGTCTAGCCAGGGCTATATATATATATATATATATATATATATATATATATATATATATATATATATATATATATATATATATATATATATATATATATATATATATATATATATAAATTTGGTTTACGCCGTGTACAGGCCTACACACCTATATCATGTAGGCTGTTACAGGCCTGTGTGTCTGTATACTGCGAGCTGTCGATAGGCATACATTGTGTAGGCTGGCTTGAGTGCTATATATTTGCATCATCTAGACTGTCTACAGACCTAAATACATATTCTGTGCAGGCTGTCAGCTGGACTATATATCTGCATCGTGTAGGATGTCTAGAGCCCTATGTATCTAGATTGTGTTCGCTGTCTACAGCCCTATATATCTAGATTGTGTTTGCTGTCCACAGCCCTATATATCTATATTGTGTTCGCTGTCTGCAGCCCTATATATCTAGATTGCGTTCGCTGTCTACAGCCCTATATATCTAGATTGCGTTCGCTGTCTACAGCCCTATATATCTAGATTGTGTTCGCTGTCTACAGTCCTATATATCTACATTATGCATGGTGTCTAGTCCTACATTGTGCACACTGACCACAGCTCTTGATATCTATACTGTTTTCGCCGCTTACACGCCTATATATCTACACTGCACAGGCTGTCTGCATATATATATATATATATATATATATATATATATATATATATATATATATATATATATATATGTGTGTGTGTGTGTGTGTGTGTGTGTGTGTCTGTGTGTGTGTGTGTATCGCTTAGGCTGTTAGCAAACCTTATGAGTCTACATCGTGCAAACCGTCTATAGCCCTATATATTTACATTGTATAGGCTGTGTACATGCATATATATATATACATATATATATATATATATATATATATATATATATATATATATATATATATATATATATATATATATATTATATAATATGCAGGCCGTCTACAGACCTATATATGTTCACCATGAAGGTTGTCAACATACCTATATACCTACGTCGTGTGTGCTGTCTACAGGCCTATGTATCTGCATCGCTGTCGACAAGCCTATACATGTACATTCTGTAGGCTGCATAAAGCCTATATTTCTACATCATTTAGACTATCTACAGGCTTATATATCTACATCGTGTAGACTGTCTACAGGCATATATATATATACATATATATATATATATATATATATATATATATATATATATATATATATATATATATATATATATATATTGTGTAGGCGGTCATCCGGACTGTATATCTACATAGCGTAGGCTGTCTACGCCACTGGGATGTAATGACTGCAGTTACTGTTATCAGTATATTTTCGTCTGCACGCTCATGTATTTATATCTGTATGGGTTTACACTATCGACAATAAATAGAAAGGGAAACAATTCTCAGGATGTTTTACGATAATTTACCGTTGTTGGTTATGGTATGACACTTTTAAAATAGGAAAAAAAAATTAAACACATCCCTTGCTTAATTAGTTCTCAAAGTTTAGATAGTTTACGTATTGTGAAGAAAAGCACCGATTTCTATGAACATAATAAGCTGTATTGAGCATCATGCTGACAAAAGATGTATACAATAGTCGCATGTAGTTTATGACTATTGATAAGAGGAACACTGACCGGACCGTGGTTGGGTATATTTCTGCACCGAACAAAACGATGGCAGCGAACCCGGCAGCAATGAAACTCCGTCCAACCAAGGCGAGTGTTACCACCAGGGGTCCTTTAGCAGGGTTCGAACCTAAAAAAAAATTCAACGATTGCCGCCTGACGTCACAACAATAAGGACACAGTTAGTCACTCACAGATAGAAGGGCCACATTCTTTCTCCAGGTGGCGTGAATGGTAGGGCCTGCTTGCAAGCAGACCTCTCCAGAGGAAGGTCGAATGAAATTGCTTCATTACACTGCCCGGGCTACTACAGCGTGCGTAGCGGAGGCAAATAGCTCTAGGTTTAGCATGGCAACCTGGTTCGCTTTATCGAACAGTGTGCCAGCGTGCAAGCATGTACAACTTTAATTAGCTGACGATCCACTCCTGCCAAATGACTTCTAGCATCAATGACAGCAGGAGACTGCTTCATTACAAAAGACAAACAAAAGAGTAAGTTTCATCTCCAGAAATCCTACAATTGCGTCATAGACTGCCGCAAATCACGTTGGCATTAATATATCAGGCGCGTTGGGTCTAATTTGAGTAACCAATGGGCAAGAGATATACCAATACAGTACTACCATATACTCCTCAGAAGTCACAACCTGCCGGCTGACAATATTACATTGCTTGATTCATAGTATAGACTTAATAGATCCTTTATTTCGAGTGACCAATTAGCAAACGACATAAAAACTTCTTTTGTAATCACATTTACACTAAATCTTCAGAATGCAGGACCAGCAAACTGCTTGATTCATGAAACGAGGCTATAGTCAGGCACAGACTGGAAGGAACGATAGCACGAAGATATATTCTCACCTAATGTCTCTGAAATCACCACCATCAACAGCAGAAGAACTCCAGATGTGATGTGATATGCGAAAAAAACTGCCCTGCGACCAAAACTAGGTAGAAACCAGATGCAAATCATTAGCTATAACGACAGCTTATACTTGGAGTCGCAATGGATTTATCTCATCAACATCGTCGTGGTTTTTCCCGTAGGGGTGACATACAGGTGAAAATATTTAACAGAATGGGAATCTAGGTTTAATACTGGCAGAGTGGTGTTGCAGATTTAATCCCGTGTCTGTTCCCGGCATGAATCTAACAGGACGATTTAACAGATTTAATCACGTATCCGTTCTCAGCATGCATCTAACAGGACGATGTTACAGTTTCAGTCACGTGTCTGTCCCAGCATGCATCTGACAGGACGATGTTACAGTTTCAATCACGTGTCTGTTCCCAGCATGCACCTGACAGGACGATGTAACAGATTGAATCAAGTCTCTGCGCTCAGCCGGCGTCTATTGTGCCATTTTAAAGTCAGTTTTGCGAACAGGAAACAAGATGTGTAAACGAGATGTGTAAACTATATTTGACCGCTGTATCTAACAATGTATACATTTAAGTCTGTTGTCATTGTATAGCACAGAGGAAATTCAAAGATGATTACAGGTTTATATTTACAGTTGGCATCATAAATTATATAAATCCATAGCGTATCAGGAAGAGAATGTAGGCATAAATGCATTTTATTCGAAATCCGGTTCTCGAAATACAGGGATTTCAGCCGCATTTATCCGCCTGAAAAGACTTTCCAGAATAAAGAATATTTTCGAGTCCACAGACAGGTTTTGTTCCCTAAATCAAAAAAAAAAACAAAAACAAAAACAAAAACAAAAACAAAAACAAAAAAAAAACAAAAACAAAAAACACCCCCCCCAAAAAAAAAAAATTTGCATAGCAATGGTATTCAGTGCTAACATTACCACCTGAAAGGCTTCCTGTTTGAAATAGGCACAAAGACTGTAACATCAGCTCTATACTCAGCAAGCAGAGGTTAAAGTGGCCCTGTGACTTTGGGAATTAGCTCAAGGTAACCTGTGCAGTATCGACTTGGAACTTGCAGTACATCATCATCATTTTCAGGTACATTCTCGAAGTCCCAGTGCATTTTCCATCCAGCCTTAGAAAGAGCGGTCATTGCATGCATCATCACAGTCGAGCATAAACTTTTCCTGTTGTCAAGTGTACGGTACAATTTACATAAGTAGCCCTGTGACATTGGAAGTCAAATCAGGGTCACCCATATGGCAGCTGAAACTAGCCTATCAGGATGACCAGCATGTTAGACAGCACAGCACTAGATAATATAGGTCTGGATATATTCCCTAAAATTTAAATCGCTAAAGTAGTCTTAAGACTATGGTCACTAGATCAAGGTCTGCAATGTAAAGGCGCAAATTGGCCTAAATAGAGGACCATACTATAACAATAACATGATTTTCGAGGCCGTTACACCTTTCCACTGGCCCGACATCAATGATTAGTAGCCCGACACTGTCGCTTCGCTAGGACGCTAATAATAGTGAAGGGCTGCCAATCATTGATCAAGGGCCAGTGAAAAAGTGTAACACCCGACAAAATCATGTTATTACTATCATTACTACTTCTAACAAAAGTAGCGGGCCGCTAATGCATTAGCACAGGGGCCAAACGGGCAGTGCATAGTGTTACGTGGTTTACTGTGTGAGCAAAATCGAACTAATCCACTAGAGAACGCCCTACTAAATGCAACACGCAATATCACACTTACAGCTGAGATAATTTTGGGGTTTTCACATTGAAATAAATTAACAAAAATACCTGCAATAGTGGATAATGCGAAGCTTACCCTAACCATAAAGGGTGATGACCTACCTCCCCCAACCAGCGCCATGTGTCACCACCCCCAACCCCCACCAAATGTCACCACCCCAACCCCCGCCATGTGTCTCCATCCCCAGCCCCCGCCATATGTCACCACCCCCAACCCCCGCCATGTGTCACTATGACTGTTCAAAGCAATTACCCCAGCTTTTTCGAAGAAGATGCGCATGCAAGACTTTTCCCAAGGATTAACAGAAATTTCACTGGAAGTACAAGCATTTTACTCAAAGTCCAAACAAGTATAACTCCACGCCTAAAGAATATATGAGGTAGAGATAAGTACATTGACTTATGATTGATAGCCGGGACCCTTTTTAATTTTTCCACCATTCGACAAGTTACCTATTGCTGACAGAAAAAAGAAAAAGAAAACAAATAATAAAGAGCATTACAGTGAAAAGGCAGAAATACGCTTAGATATATATTTTTCATTTATATCTAAAGTAGTCCTGTATTAAGAATTGGATTCGGGACCCAACTTTTTGGCATTTGACGAGGGGATCCCAGGTCCTCGGATCCCGAGTAAATGTACTGGTAGAGTAGACTTGCACAAGTCCCTGGTGCATGTCCCTATTTTCCCATCCTGCGGTCCCACCCAGAAGTGCGACACATTTTCCCCTCCACAAAGTTAACTGAATAATATTATGCCAACTACACGGTGTTATTAAGTAGGTCCTACTATTATTATTATATTTTTTTAAACTGGTCGACACTGCCGCCGTGTCGGTTTCAACAGTAGCAGCTATTGAGTCCTGGTCAGTTCTAATCCCATTATCATTGCGAGTGGAAAGTGGCCTTCGATGAATGCATGGCTAGTCACTGGCCACTCATGCGAGACAAAGCTGACCGTCTCCCTCCGGCTGCCGACACTGGACGCCCTTTGCCTGACGCGCTGCACTGCAATTAATCCTTCATTACACAGTAGCTCAATTAACAGCTTCTGAAGAGGAGTGCTTTATGACCGCTCGCTTGTCTGTGTAATAAAAAACACAGTGCAGACCGCCCGGCGCTAATCATCTGGAGTCAATGTTATCTGGTTATATACACGTTCCACGCCAATCAGCCAGGTAAAGCTACGACGTGTGTTTACTTAAAATTTAATTTGGCAATGAATTTGATTTTAAATAAAATACGGAAGACAGTCCAGTGAGACTTGAGCAAGTCTACTGGTAGAGATCAACCAAAGGTATATCCCAAATTTTAAAAGGCTCGAATCTGCATTTTTGGGGAAGAAACTACACTGACATTTACATTGTTACTTATTAATCATTTTTTCACTTAAAATTATTTACTCAAAATCCGGAAGTTAGAGAAGTGCTACTAATTGAATAAACTTCGTACATATGAAGTAAATGTACATTCCTACCAAGTTTGAAGCCAGGAGTGCGAGCAGTTTTAAAGAAGTCAAACGTTACATATAGATAAAAATGCGCAGTTCCCCTTGTCGAACAAAGTAATTCCTCCGGATAGGGCCAAGTAGTTTTACAAAAAGAGTCCGACTATTTTTCAAACAAATCATGACATAAATGTGAATAACGAAAACATATATACTTGTTCAACGATTGACTATTCATCATTTGCGTGTTGATTTCACAACATGCGATGGGTTTCGTCCTGGAGGCGGTTGAGGGTTAGCCCGGTCATCAGGTATAAAAAAATATGAATAACATTGTGAAGAAACACGATGTTATTACAGCTGCTTATTTACTGTTGCCGACTATTAAGACATTTAGAGAAACAAAGTATTCTGTAATGTACATTTTTACCAACTTTACAGATTATTTGACAATGATGTTATTCTGCGGTGTGCACACTCACTGTATATCAACCAATTGCTTTTATGACCTTATCAATGCAGAGACTGGTCAAGTATATCCAAGTCAAGTATCCGGGCTCATTGTTTAAAAAGGTGACACGTGTGAGGAGAATCATGCAAAAAAACAAAAAACAAAAAAAAAAAAAAAAAAAAAAAAAAAAAAAACAAACAAACAAACAAAAAGAAACATACAAACAAACAAACAAAAAACAAACAAACAAACAAACAAACAAAAACAAAAAAACAACAAAAAACAAACAAACAAACAAACAAAAAAACTTAATAGACCTATCAACTAGTCAAAAGGCCTAACCACCTAGAACGGGTACATACTGGTTCAGGGGCAAGTCAAATTATTCTTATCTGAACTTGTACTATTCAGATTTACTTCTCATGTTTGGTTTGACAGGTATTATCTTTTAATATTGAAACTCTGCATTTATAAACAAATCTTAATTTAATTAGCTAATGCATCATTTGACACGTTCATATATATTTTTTCAGTATTCTTTGGGTTGTCTTCGCTGAATATTTAGCTTGAAAGGCGCTGCTACTTAGAGACAAGTACGGTACATGCTCCGAAACATGTTCTGAGTCGTCAGCTGCTGAAGACCCTTTAATTTTATTTTGGCTAATGCAGCCTATGTCAAAATTCTACAGAAAAACGCTTGTAATATGGATAAAAAGTATTTTCATATTTGTATGGTCAGAAAGTACCAGGTAAGTTGAATTGAATGTGTAAAAAGTTCGGACTGCGCAATAGGGTAAGACTGCCAGGAAATGGTTCTAGACGAACTGGCACATATACAAAGATGCATTATCTGATAATTTTATAATTGTTAACTATCAATATCATGTAGTTATTCCGTGACATTATGTTTATTGCTCCATGCTTACAAAAATTTAAGGCCAGCAACAAGTTATACCGCATTGTTGTGAACTGTAGAGAGATCCTTGCACATGGCTTCTGAGCCACAACTTGGAGTCTTATTCCTGAATAAAACTGAATACAGTTCTTTGGTCTGAAACTCCATTGATTATATTACTGAAAACAGTAGTTCCTTACACGCGTTTCCCTGCCAGTGACGACAACAGTTGCAAAAGGAGGTCAAATTTGAGATAATCTTGTTCCATAAACTAGCAAAAAGTCAAGTGTTATCATCTAGTTCATTTTTATGGTTGGATACAGAATGCCACATACAAGTGTTGGTAATTTCATTGTTGTATATTTCAAAGTTAACGTAAAATTAAGATATACCTACTATCGTAAAAGAAAGATGGCTAGTAGCAATGTGGGTATTTCACCAAGACCTTGCAGAAAGAAATTGACGTACAAGTTTCCCGCCAGACTGCCCACATTGAGTGAGAGGCTGTAGTACGTCAGATTGTTGGCGAACCTGAAGAGTGGAAGAGCACAGCTTTGTCAGCATCAAATTCTTCGGTAGTCCAGGTAAATCATTGATCGACAAAAATTCCTCGACAAAAACTTGACTGCGTGATGACCCCAATTTAAAGAAGAAAGGTAAAGCAAAATCTAAGTGTGGGACCTACATTAGAGTTGGTAAACTCCAAGATGGCGGCGTTGGAAAGCAAGAAAAAAACCCCAGAAAATGAGACAATTATAACATTAATCAAGATTTAAATAGGTACTTGCATCACGTTATGTTGGAGCGATAGACAGGATGGTATATTTTTCGACATTTTTCGAAATCACTGGGCTACTTATATATTGAAAAAGCAGATTTAAGAGCAAATTCACCAGAAAATGGCTTTAACGCCCTCGGTCCCACATGTTCTGTAATTGACCATGGGAATTTGGTCAAGATTACCATTTTCTAAGCTCCACAAGGTCTTGTTGAGGACTATTATCAGTTCTCCGGTTTTTTACTTTGCACACGAAAGCCAGGAGTTTTGAGTCCTAATCTATAACCTCGCATAGGACAAGGATAGACATTCGGACGACATGATTCCATTGGCTTCAGGTCATTTTGTGAATGAAGTGGGTAGATTGGCTTCTGCTGGGCACATTGCGCAGGCGTGTTGAGGTTGTTCCAGCTTTGAACCGAGGTTTAAATCGAATTATTGTTCAAATCAATCATTACCGTTATCATCAATATGAATTATTTAAATCAGGCCACAAGAAAATGAAGTAAAGGTGTTATGTTAAAAAAACATGTAATTGAAGCACCAATATGTAAGGCATACAATTGCATCCACATTGCCCTGGAATTAAGTGACGGGAGATCCAAAGTCTTAATTTTGTTTAAAATGTTTTCGATCTATAGGTGGAATACCTTGCCCAGCACATAGATTGACATTGAATGTGTGTAAAGTCAAATTCTCAAAGTATTGAAAAATGGCTTATTCTGACACCCGTGTACTTATATATATATATATATATATATATATATATATATATATATATATATATATATATATATATATATATATATATATATATATATACATAATAGGGAATAAACAACACGAGACAACGTTTCTTTATCTGAAAAATCAATTGTTCAGCAGCACTTCCATTTCATCAATCCTCGAAAATCATCAGCTGAGTTCTGTTCTTTTTACGCCCTTCCTATCATGGAATACATCTAAAACATAAATATAGAAACATCCGCTAATTACTTTTTTTTTTATCTTTCAACAGAACACGTAAAGCAAATAGCTATTATAAAAGGTCATACGCCTTGGAGCTTGGGAATCCCTAATATATTGTCAACATTGATTGGAATGCCAATAAATAAATAAATAAATAAATAAATAAATAAATAAATAAATAAATAAATAAATAAATAAATAAATAGATAAATAGATAAATAAATAAATAAATAAATAAATAACATAATTGTGACCAATTATTAATTGCTGTTGTCGATGTTTATAACAAAACTGGCAGTGATTATAAAAGACACACACACACAAAGCCCCTTCCCACATACCATATGTAGCAGAGGACCATACAGCAAAGCCGCAGTTTGGATGAGCGGAATACATCTAGTAGTGAATACTGATACTCGTTTTTCTTGTCAGATGTCGGTCGAAATATGCGAAGAAGCGAAGTGATTCCTCTGTGACATATGTTCATGTTGTTCTGATGTTCGTCCTTTTTCTTATTTTCTAATTTTGTTAACATTATATTGTCATTATCGTTGGATAATAAATGTTCTGGAACGCATACCCGGTTACACCGGGCTGCTTTTTGGATGACGTTGCGTGCGTCCTGTGTTCGGCCCATGGACACTAACCAAGGAACAGATTCCGGTAAAACCCTATGACAAGATAGAAACAAGTTTTTGGTTACGATCTTTTCTGCTTGTCACCATGATAGACTGAGATTTGTGACCAGAATGCCTACCCAGTTGAACAACAACAGAAGGATACATTAAAGGGTCAACGACCACACAGGATACATACAAGAACACACATTCTTAAAGGTCATATTACACAATATCCAACTGCAAACGGCATATTGCACGCCACAAAACCATACAAGACAGACGACACGCCACACAACTAACATTGCCCGCCACAAAACCATGAGACATCAAACACGCCACACAACCATACCAGACATCAGACACGCCACACAACCGACATTGCACGCCAAACAACCATACGGGACATGACATGCCACACAACCGACTTTGCACCCCACACAACCATACGAGATATCAGACACGCCAAACAACCGACATTGCACGCCACACAACCATACGGGAAATAAGACACGCCACACAACCGACTTTGCACCCCACATAACCATACGAGACATGACACGCCAGACAGCCGACCTAATATTGCACGCCACACAACCATACGAGACACAAGAGGCGCCACACACGATTGAAGCGCACATTGGGTGGACAGCGAACCACCCTGAACACGCATTAAGTCCTGCATCACCCTTTCTTTTCTTGGAATAAAGCATGACTTCCATCAAATGATACATATATTTGCAACAGGCCGACTAGCAGACTGTTTCTATTAAACAAAATCAAACATCTTTTGCCATTTTACCGTAGATTACAATTTTATAATGGACTAGTTCAGCCAAGCATTGACTATGAGTGCACAGTTTGTGGCAACTGCTCAAAACTAAATCTCAAGCAGATTCACAGGATCATCAATATGTTTGGACGGTCTATTCTTGACATTAAGAAATGCCGAGAAGTTTTTTTAACTGTTGCAATACTTGAAAGACTGGGCGGTTACCATTGAACGAGCGTATCAAATATCTTAAATGTCAACTAGTTTACAAATATCTTAACAATTTGGTGCCAGAATACCTCGCTGGCTATTTTACTTTATCTGGGACAACACATTAGGTGTAATACACGCCATAGTGTTTTGTCGGGCTGTCCCCGTTTTTAAACTGGTCAGGGTGCTTGAACTTTGCAGGCTCAAGAAGCAGAACTGTGGAATGTCCTCGATGTATACATGAGAAAAAGTCCAACAACAGACTGTTTTAAAGAGAGGTACAAAAGACACATTAAAAGTTTTATCTACCAGAGGCAACACTTCTGGCTGGACAGATAATTTCTCCAGTCTTTATTTTTTTTTTTTACAAAGGGTTGTATATCTGTTACATCCTTTAACTTGTATATTTTACCTATTTATTGAAAATGTTTTCCATGTATTTATTATGTATATTGTATGTATTTTAGGAGGGCCTTGTGTAAATCAGCCTTGTGTTGACTAGGTTTTACCCTCGATAAATAAAGCATTTACTTTACATGTGACACATATGCCACAAATAGGTTATTGCACACGAAATAGCACATTACAAAGGACTGACTACCATACCCTTCCACTGTTATTCTATTATTGTTCTGCAAATACAAATAAATCAGTATATTTTTATTTTCAAAATATCAACCAGCCAACAATTAAGCCATGTTACTGTATGCCTCCCTCTTTTAAATGCATCCTCTATTTATTTTTTTGTTAGAATGTAATTCACAGAAATGTGCACTATCGTTTACGATATTAAAGTCGAACACTTCTTTCTTGGTCACTGTCTGCAGGTCTGTCCGTCTGTCTTCATATGTATATATCACACAGAGAGTAAGACAGTCATTGCATCTTCAATAAAATAAATGTATACAGTCACGCTACTGCACATGTGAAAATACTACAAATTATCTTATATCAAACTTGCCAATACAAACCAACGCAGAGGATCTCGGGTAATGAGATGGCCAACATGAGATGGCGCCACTGACGCACCAGGTAGGCAAGTGGGCTCAGTAAGCAAATCCCCACCGGCCAAATGAGTAGACCTATCAGTGTCGCATCCGCTCGGCGACTTGGGGGGAACATCTCACAAGCTAGCACCAGCCTAACTAACAATATACCCTGCAGCAAAAGAAGAAACTGAATCAAAAGACAGAACGAGCCTGGCCATACAAGCGTTGTGAAGTCACATGGAGCAAATGAGGTCTGGTAACATAAAAAAAGGCGTGCTTATCGGCAAATCTATATGTCTACAAAGTACGATTAGGCACTTTTTAACACGGAATTGTATCTAGTATACATTTGAGGATATTCAAATTTGAACGCCGAGTTGTCCCATTAAAATGTAAAAACGGACTGTGAAAATGTCAATATATATATATATATATATATATATATATATATATATATATATATATATATATATATATATATATATATATACATATATATATATAAATAAATAAATATTTGCTCCTCAATCTATTATACCTTTTAAGATATTGAAGATATAAAGTCCCTGTAAATAAGCATAATGAAAAATACTACTTTTGTCCAATATCCATCAGATGCGTAATTGCCAATTTATATATAGTGATCCTTATTCCGAGAAACTTTTGACATGTCAACTCTATTAGACTTGCGAGGTCTTTTTAAAGTGAAAATTCAAAAGACTCGACTTGGCATAACTCAAAATATTTTAACTTTTGTTCAATATTCACTGCATGCACAAGAAATAGAAGCAATGTCCCGTTGATCTGTTATAGTTTTGATGTTAAAGATTTTAAATTTCGAGTGCTGCGAGTTAGTAACAATCAAAATGTAACAACTTTTGTTTAATATTCATTAGATACACACTGGCCAATAAGATATATGCACAACTCCTTGAATCCTCCGGATCAAAAAGGAGGCGACCGCCAGCATGAAATATCCGGAACAGCAAGGGGGAGTCACCTGCTGTCCCAGGGACAGAAGGAGGAGTGACCTGGCTGTCCTAGCCGGACTGAGAGTTGCACGTGAGTGCCCGCTGGGCACAACAGGAATCAGGGATCACGAATCAGGAATCATTTTTCATTTTATTAGATCAAAATACATACATCAGTAAAGAATCAAAATTATGTGTTATCGAATATATAAGCGTAAAGTATATTGATTGAGGAGACCCTCATTAAGACAAATTTATGTCGCTATCATGAGGGCCACCTCGAAGCAAATTGTCAATTACTCTGATATGGCTTAATCTTAAAATAAAAATATTTTCTATTAATTATTATGTTTTTAGTCACAATCACGAGAATGTCAAAATCACTTTGATGGAGGCCCTCTCTCTCTCTCTCTTTCTCTCTCTCTCTCTCTCTCTCTCTCTCTCTCTCTGTGTCTATCTCTCTCTGTATGTATGTATGTGTATTTATATATATATATATATATATATATATATATATATATATATATATATATATATATATATATATATATATATATATATATGTATATATATATTTACCTGAGCTCATTTTAATCACGACCATTAACTGGTTTAGATGAGCTTATAGTCCAAAAATTGGATGACCAAATAATTGATGATGTCGTGCGTCTCGTCTCCGACCTAGTGGCAACAAGGATGCTCCGTATCACCACTTACAACAATGCAAGCATGTTGACTTGCCACGCTGTCTGTGTGCACTGTAAATTTTGGCGACTATAGATATCACCTTTTGAGACATATATATATATATATATATATATATCTTGGTGACCAGTGGGCATCTAATGAATATTAAACAAAACGATTTTGAACTGATGCAAAGGATTCTTTATGTCGCTTTCAGGATACAATTGTACTGAACTGCATGATATACACAACAAAAGACTCTGTGTCACTTATCCTGTATCATGGCCATGCATTAATTCCTTGCTTCTTCACGATCAGCAAAATTATCAGTTAGAAGGGATTGAAAAACCCGAAGTATGATGGCAATGGCGTGCGTGTGATGACGCAAACTGCTACAGCAGCGGGCCAAAGGAACGCCTCCATCACAGCACTCACAGGGTTTCATGTCCAGGAACATATCGAATCATCGGATGTACAGTGCAGCTGTGATAACAGGGCGTCAAAGCAGGAACCTCATGGAACAGGATAATTCAGCACGGGCTTGCATAAACAGTCCTACTAACCACATGCAACAGGATAATCCCATAGGGGCTTGCATAGATAGGCCTGCTAGCCACATGCAACAGGATAATCCCTTAGGGGCTTGCATAGATAGGCCTGCTAATTACATGCAACAGGATAATCCCATGGGGCTTGAACAAATAGACCTACTAACCACACGCAACAGGATAATCCCATAGGGGCTTGCATAAACAGGCCTACTAACCTCATGCAACAGGATAATTCCACAGGGGCTTGCATATATAGGCCTCCTCACCACATGCAAAAGAATAATCCCATAGGGGCTTGCATAGATAGGCCTACTTGCCACATGCAAAAGGATAATCCCATAGGGGCTTGCATAGATAGGCCTCCTAACCACATGCATAAGGATAATCCCATAGGGGCTTGAACTAATAGACCTACTAACCACATGCAACAGGATAATCCCATAGGGGCTTGCATAGATAGGCCTGCTAACCACATGCAACAGGATAATCCCTTAGGGGCTTGCATAGATAGGCCTGCTAATTACATGCAACAGGATAATCCCATGGGGCTTGAACAAATAGACCTACTAACCACACGCAACAGGATAATCCCATAGGGGCTTGCATAAACAGGCCTACTAACCTCATGCAACAGGATAATTCCACAGGGGCTTGCATATATAGGCCTCCTCACCACATGCAACAGGATAATCCCATAGGGGCTTGCATAGATAGGCCTGCTAACCACATGCAACAGGATAATCCCTTAGGGGCTTGCATAGATAGGCCTGCTAATTACATGCAACAGGATAATCCCATGGGGCTTGAACTAATAGACCTACTAACCACATGCAACAGGATAATCCCATAGCGGCTTGAACAAATAGACCTACTAACCACATGCAACAGGATAATACCATAGGGGCTTGCATAGATAGATCTACTAACCACATACAACAGGATAATCCCATAGGGGCTTGCATAGATAGATCTACTAACCACATACAGCAGGATAATCCGATAGGGGCTTGCATAGATAGACCTACTAACCACATGCAACAGGATAATCCCATAGAGGCTTCCAAAGATAGATCTACTAAACAGATGCATAAAATTACAAAGTCGATCAAGGTTCACACTGTACTTACCTGACTTACCCCCCCCCCCCTCCGCCCCCCGAAAAGATAGTCTTACCTGGTGCACGATGCCTATAAAGAAGCGCAGCACCACAAACATCCAGTACGCGGGTGCAAATGCAGCCACAATGCCCAGGACACCAATGACACCACTAAAGACAACAAACATTTTCTTGCGACCAAATCTGTCGGCCATAATGGTGGATAGCACGGAGCCCACATTGAGGCCAACAACTTGAATTGTCTGCGCAAGCGCCACCAGATAGCCCCTGTCACACACCAGATCCCACTGAAAATTGGAGACACTCTTTCTTACAACCTTCTCATTATCTGCTTGTAGTGGGTCTACATGTCCGTCAGTGCCCGGATGGCAGGCAACGCCTAACTTTGACGGAGAAGAATAAGCACATATTACCAAAGAGAGAGCAAATTCAGAAAGTCGTGAAATCAGTGACCCATGGTAGACTGTTCCCCCAGTTATATACCTCGATAAAAGTGCATGCAGGATATTCCTTGGAGGAGAATCAACCTGAAAAATCCTATAATATAGAGAAGCATTCTGTTGCTTAATGATGTCCAGCACACACGGTAATTAAAGGCTTTAAGCAATTTATTGTTATGTGATCTATTAGTTCGCCCCGTAAAATGTTTAACCAAGGTGAATGTGTAAACAAAATCGGATATTAATTCTTCAGTTGAGTAGGGTTATCACAATTACTGAGTCAATAAAAATAATTAAAAAACAACAATTTGTTTGTGTATTGTATTTGTGTCTTTTTGCCCAGAACCACTTCCTTGTAGTCATTACCTTATTCTTCCAATGTGAAGAAACAAATTTCACTCCTGACTTGAGACAGGCAGTCACCCATAAAAAGGCAACTGGTGGTTTTAAACCATGCATACCTTGTTCCAGCAACAAATAGTGAATGCCTTTTTTTTTTTTTTTTCGTTTGGTTTTTACGTATGACATGACATGTTGGGGGGGGGGGATATTATAACTTTTATGTCAAAACACTGTATTAAAGACCCATTTTTTCACCGAACGATTATTTTTCCACACGAACACTACCTGTGAAAGACTTGTCCTCTTGGTCCTTGGCGCTGATAATTTTGTCACCAGGATTTCCATGAATCAGCATCAATTTCCTCAGACATGACTGGCTTTAAGTTTATTTGTTTGTTGACTTATATGCTTGTTGGCTTGTGTATAGAGTTTAGTACAAGGATCAAAGTTTAATATTTACCGTAAATATTATCATTAATGCAACATGTATTAAAATGTGCTTTCGAATACCATTTTTACCTGTTTGCTCGATCTTGGTATCATGACCGTCTGCTAAGCAGTTCTGTTTAGTACTAGCAAGATATAGTAATAATGATAATAGTTATATAATTTTTACAGAGGAACGTTAGCAATATGGACAATAGTAATTCCATATGTATATAGGTTAGACAGGGATAGGTTAGCTTATGGAGAGTAAAGAGTTTGGATTAGGGTATTGACTACTAGGAAGTGGTTCTGGGCAAAAAAAAAATACAATAATGATAATGATAATAATAACAACCACCACAACAACAACAACGAGATATAATAATAACAATAAGAACAATGAATTTGGAAAACTACCCCGTTACAACAGGGGCACCAATCAAGCGGGGTTATTTCATGGTGCGTCCACACATTTCCTTTGAATTCATTTGTAAAATACAAGTATAAACCATAAAAGTTAAAGTATCCAGTAGATTAATTCCATTAGCTAACATATGGGAAGGTGTTAAACGGAAGTGAAACAAGCGAAAGCACGATATTGCGAAAATAAGAAAACAAGAAAACGCTAATGCGAAAACACGACATATTTTCTGTCGTGTTGTCGCGGTTGTGTTTTCGCATTTTCGCCTTCGTGTTTTATATTTTAGTGTTTTCGCCTTCGTGTTTTCTTGTTTTCGCTGTTCTGTTTTCTTATTCTCTTGTTTTCGCCTTCGCATTTTTATGGAGAGAGAAAAATATTTTAGTTGGCACTTTTGTGCCACCAGAGTATTATGTATATGATGCCGGCTATAACAGAGGAAGTTTGCCGAGCTACACTGGGGAATTTCACAGAAAATAAAGGACAGATCCAACATACATCAAAGTTTTGATTGGCATAAGAACATTTAAATGAAAATATGTATAACAAATTGAACACTTAAAATGATATGAGCCTTTGCAGCTTAAATTCTTTTTACATATACAGGATATTACCATTGTAAGTTTGATTATAATAATAGAAGTTCATCCGTAAACTGTAACAAGGCACCGATGTAGACGGTGTGGAATAGCAAAAAGTAAGCAACCCCCCCCACACACACACACTTTGTGGTAATAAACTACCATCTGTGACAATATGTAATATCAAATCCACAGGAAAAATAAACTTAATGCATTAATGAACATCTTTAGACCTTCATACAATATATATATATATATATATATATATATATATATGTATATTGTGTGTGTGTGTGAACATATTGCGATAGAATATAATTATCATCAAAAGCCATGTATATTAGAATATTAAGAACATAATTATTCAGATATGTCAAAATATGTTATGAACACAAATTAATGAACTTTACATTCATTAATCACCCACATCGGTACGTCGAAATTTTTTTGAAAAGTGGAAAATTACAAAGTCAAAGACCTAGCCCTATATTTTATGCCTTAAAACTCTAGAATACAAAGAGCTGATAAAAAACAACGCTTTACAAAGACGAGTGTGCGCATATCGTGAGGAGCAAGACTATTGGAAATATATAACTTTTATATGCATGCATTCTGTGAGGAAGGAATGTTAAATTAATACATGCAGTGTCCTATAACCAGTCGAGTTAAACCTACTACCTTTCATAGGTCTCTCCATTATTGCCATGCTATATTACCTTCACAACTGGAAATTTTATTTTAAATTTCTCATTAGATTCACACTATATTAAGGCGGACAAAAACAGAACAATCTGATCCGATCAACAGTATTCATGCAAATTGACATATTTGATGGGATTGGGTCTACGTGAATTGAATTGTACCCTTGTCATTTAATCTGTAAATGAACACACAAGTGGCCACCATCATTAATTCATTCTTTTAAGTCCATAAACATGTATTGATAGGTTTTCATCTCACACGGAACATTGCTAAATTTTCTGTCTTCAGCGTCTCCTGTGTAGAGAAGCAAACTGTCTAACATATATCTAATAAGTCGATTAAGTAAAAGCGTATTTGCGTCCAATTCTCACGTCTTAAATGTTAGGATTGGGAGTGCATGAGCACGTTTGCGGTTTTCAAAGCCTACCTCGTTGACTATGGTGTCCCGCTGAGATGTATCATAGCTCCACCCATCTGGACATCTCGTCGTCTGATTGGATGTTGTACTGAAATTGACGTAAACTTTGCAGGAGTCCAACTCCCAGCCTTTAGCGTCATGGACCCACGGAACCGACTCGTTGAGGGTTTTGTTCTCCGGAAGCGTGCAGTGGTGCACAGTGTCAGCTCCTGGTGTCAAACCATGATCATCAGCACATGCGCAAAACAACAATAAATTATACAGTCTCTTTAAGATACATAGACTGGTGCTAAGAAGCCATTCAATTATATGAATAGGTGAACCGGGCAAAGAAGTTTTCCCAGAAAGCCTGGAAGTGGTAGACATGTTACAGAAAAGAGATGAAAGTGACTCTAATTCTAACATAAGCACTGTACAACGACACCACGACCAAGCGCCACGCCCACCCAGGGAAACATGTCCCAGTTTACCTGCACTCATCGCCGCCTTTGAGCGTCTACCGCAGCTTTTCGTCTTGGCAACAGTACTGACGAAAACAATTATAATAATAATAATAATAATAATAATAATGATGATGATGATGATGATGATGATGATGATGATGATGATGATGATGATGATGATACACAACACTATTACAATTTATCATTAATATTAATATTATCATAATCAGTATTACAGTCTAAATCTATATAATTCATCTGGATGACCCTAAAGTACAGCAATATGACTACTTAGGAATATGGAGGCACACGCAAATTGTACAGGCCTATATGACAAACCAGACGGTATAAATGTTACCGAACGGTTATTGGCAATATTGTCGACACTGGTCAGTCTGATCATGTATAATTAACGGACACAATGTTAACCAACAAGAAAATCTCAGTATGTAGGTGCTCAAAAGGAATACGTAACACAAATAAATCCAGCGAGAACCATAGACCATTGAAATTACAGTAATTTAGTCATTGAACCGTCTATAGTATCTATCATGAACTGTTGAAAGAATTCATACTTTTTAATAGTCTGGCGATAAGACAAATCATTATCGCCATAGAAGAATATTTCCGCCTGTCGCTACCAACACAAATAGTGAGATTATCGCTAACCCCAGAAGCAATTATATGTATAACAGTCTTGGCTAATTTCTTTGTGATATGGGCATGCAAGGACACGTCATGACTTAAGGAATTCCTAGATGTGTATAACTATCTGTGTCCGGTATTGGAGATCCACCTGGAAAAAAGATGAGTGATGAGGCTTCGCACGCTTCAGAGACAAATAACAGATAATGACCTGCTGGCATAAAAAAAATCACTGTGTAGAGCCTACCCCAGTGGCGTATTACACACACAGATAGGTCTTCAGTTGGAGTGATGCGTGGACGGGTTTTTTTGACAATTTCCACTGTATGCCTGTAGCATTGGCGAATAGTGTAACGTCACATGTGAGTGTGTCAACTGGATCATTTATCTGAAATTAGAATAAGAGAGGGCCAAGGATGGAGCCCTGAGGCACCCCATCCTATATAGGTAGTAAAGCGGAAGACTGACCATAAATTGCACCTCGTTGCAAACGATCAGAAAAATAGGTTTCAACCCAAGTAATAAGACCATCAGATAAACCAAGCTGCTTAAGTTTGCAGAGGAGTGTAGGATGCCGCATATTGTCGCAAGCCTTAGAAATATCAGGGATAATATCTTGGCATTCTGTGAAAGTTCAAGACCGTTGTAATGCTATGAAGATTCTGGACAAGTTGGTCGACTAAGACTAAAGTGCTGAGTTTTTGTATGTTATGAGATAATTTCCTGTCACATGTTCATACAGGGCGTTGACTATTAACCCTTCAAATGTTTCAGAGATGTGTCAGAGTAAGGATAATGACTTTCAGTTAGTTTAAATTATCTTTTTTAATTTCAAACCGGACATACATTGGGAATTAGCCATGTAGAGGGAAAGAAGGCTTGGTTAAAGAAGCAAACCTTGAGGGGTCCTCACATAAAACTTCACTTACTTCTCCTACACATTGTGCTAAAGCTTTAATTCGTACCTCGAAACCAAAATACAACACAAAGCCATTTGTTTCGGAGAATACGTGGCCACAGCTTGTAGAAAAGTCCACCACGCCAACTTTTTCCAACGCATTAAGATATATTTCATCAAGATAACATGTAAAACCTGAAGAACCTGCGCTTTTTAAGTAAGCCACGAAGCCATGAAATAAGAGCAAGCAAAGACATGTTTATGCCCATTCTGTGCCCTAACTGTACTTCTCTAACTGAAGCTTGATGAGTTGGAAGTGTCAGGGAGTTTCGGTATCGAGGGCGTTCTATTGTGCAACCATCGCACAGGTCTACGAGCACACTTACCTTTCAGTATACGAAAGATATCACTAACAATACCTTCAGAAATTTTGAAACCTCCAGATACATTTTAATGTTTATTCCATATATCATCACCAAGTTAATGTTTTTATTTCTGCTCAGCGTTTCAGCACATGAAAGCGTCAGTACTTAGTGGATTATCGTATAAGTTGCCAAATTGCTCAACATAAAGCTAGATGTATTCGTTTCTGACAATTATTATTGCTAAGTTTATTTCATAGAAATGGTAACTCACGTTGCTTAAGCATGTTCTTGTTCTTGAGCTTGCTAAATCCGTCATCAGCATAATTTGAATGCAACGTCTAAATACACATCTGATCGCTTTCTTAGTTTGCTTGTAATAGTCATGAACTGCACCAGATTTTGGACGACTGATATTTACCCAGAGGGACCACTAGAATCTATATTGTTCCCTGAGGTTCGCCTGTGACAGTGACGGCCACCACTACCTCCTGGTTTTGAATGATTTCTTATTTGAAGCCGAATGAATGGCATCCTCAATTTTGTAAATATGTTTATTTACTGCAGTGCCAGGCCTATGATCTTACTCCAAGTCGTTACGTTTTGTAGGTGAAAAACTGACAGGCTTAATTTAGGTAACCTTGCTTTCAGCAGGGCTTTTTACTCTTGCTTACGGTGGACAGTACTTCAGTTTGGATCAATGAACCCCGCATCGTTGTGATTTTCACGCATACCCCTGTCCATATTTATTTTCACTCTCTCCTTGACGTCGGCATGAGTTGCGTTTTCAAAGCTTCCTGTGAACACGATATCACACATATTGTGTATCAGTGTATTTGTGTCTTTTTTATCCAGAACCGCGTCCTAGTAGTCATTACCCTATTCCGCTGTGAGGTGGTATTTGTTCCATGATGCAAAATATATCCCAGCTTTCATCTGTCACCAGTGAACTCTGCCAGTACAAACTGACATTGGGCCCCAATTTTTCCTTGTTGGTGAAATATCTTCCCTTTTTTAGAAACCAAGGCATGGTTTGGCTCTTATATCATGCTGAAAGAAACATGTGCGTCTGATTCTCTGTTCACCAGAGCAAAAATTAATAACCATATCTGTGAACCTTGCTACCGTCAAATGTGTCATCAATAGTAAGGCCAGCACTGAATCTACCTCGATTTTAGATATATCTAGCCATATTTAAAGCCTTTTCAGCACCGAAGTTTCATTCATGCGTGAAATAACATACCTCGCCCTGAAAAATATCTTGCACTAAAACCAAGGCTGAAAGTTGGTAGCCTACCGGTACAAGATCGAGATGCTTCTGAAATGATTACGTCTGAAGACAGGAAGATTATTTAAGAATGAAATGTCCCATAGGTTTAAGATCTATTAAAAGAATGCTAACTGACTAAAACAGACACGCAGCAAAATCGCAAAAAGAGCCGTTCATCCAAAAGAGTGCAAAAATGACCACTACTAGGATAGTTTCGTTACAATGGCAAGGAGAACCAGATGGTTTACCCGCACAAGTGCGCAATCTCAAGAGAGCATGACAGTTTTCGAGCACTCAAGACCGAGAGGACCGTCGGCGAGGTCTCAACAATGGAATTTGAGAATGTTGTGAAAGCGTGCTGGCGTTCAGGGCGCATCCACCCTTAAAGGTCCTCTTGATTGAATGGGTACCACAAATTAGAAAGTTGATGTTTAGGGTAGTTACAAATGATATCCGAGAACCAAAATGTTAAATTTCATTTTCTAATAGTGCTTGTTTAGCTCCAAAAGTGCGCCACATTTGTGACAGGAAAGCGCGCGAATTTTCTCCGATCCTGGCCTGATGTAGGGAAGTTTTACTGATGTCACAAACGCAACCCGCTGGCCAGGGTGTGTCTGTGTTTCTAAGCCAGAGTGCCTTCAGTTTGCCAAGAGCTATGGCAGATAGAACAAAGCATAGTGATTCCGGAGAGTATGAATTGAGTTTTTATGTACTTGGTCTGATGGCGATAAAGAAGAATTGATAAGAAAAGCTGAAGCACCAGAGGAAACGTTCTTTCAGCCTAACACACAGGAGGGGACGGCCAGAACCCTACCGTCACCAGTACTACAGGGAGTGCAGCCGTGGTACAGCCAGGCAATCCCAACGTACCGTCTGGGCAATGACTGCAAAAGAGATATTTCCTATCAAAAGTTTACTAGATTTCATTTCACAAGAACAAGCATGAATGGAATAAATTGGAATTTGCATCAGGATGGGCCAGGACTTGTAGTGTTTCAAATTCTAGCATTCACGGAACCAGCTACGGCTTACACCTACGGTATAAAAGTCTTAACAAACAGCTAATTTCCCCTTCCCATATGTGTGGTTTATGGACGGTTAAATATAAGTTGGCATTTGTGACTAGCTTTCAATATAAGAACTCATACCCGGCAGTGACCCCTGGGATGGCAGTAATTTACGTTTCCGTATATATTGTCATCAGTACACGTGTTTATAATAAAATCCTTTATTTCAGATCGTATCCATTATGTGACAATGGTAAATATTTTCCTGCGATTGACTAATTTTCTGGCTCGATATTAACGACAAAGGTACAAGGAGATCAAATTTGTAAACCCGATTATTGGGAGCTGGCCGTGGATTGTCACAAACAGTGGCACATGACCGAAATGATTGCTGAAAGGCCAGCTGACCACTGGTCTTGGCAGCTGGGTAGATGAAGCGTGAATGTGGTAGCTATCCCCGTATAGCTATCCAAACAAGTGTTATCTGGTTTTGGGATTAAACACGTCGCAATATACAGTACTACTTGGACATACACATTACAGAGGCCACCTAACACCACCTGTTTTTGACTCTTCAGCCCTAGACCTAGGTATGGGACGAGATCTGTCCATCTTAGTCCATGTCTTCCACCCATTTTTTTTCATCAATTGAATCAAAATGGTTTAACACATTTAAGTTTTTTTACAATTTTACTTTGTAACAACCACTCAGAGCTGCGTTGTCACTGTTACAATCGATGGATAAGTGATACGTGTAACAGTCGTAGAATTACTAGACCTATATTTTGTTTTTATGCAAGCTTTGAAATCAGAATCATACTGAAGATTAATTTGAAAATACTGTAAAAAATAATGAATCACTGTTCCCGGTTTTATGAGTAATGCGTAATTTGGCCAGTTCAATGAATCCCTCCATTGTCCAGCGATGGGCAGCATTTCGCAACAACAATAGATTTTTCTGGCCAAATCTGTCCTGAACATCGTCATATTTCACAAAGTAAAGTCACTTTCCACACAGTTTTCGCTACATAGGTAAGATCGGTTCCCAGGGCCCTGTAAACCCTGACTGTACGGGTCCACGCTCTCCGTAATTTCGGTCGGTGGGGGAATGTAAACAAGCTGTAGAACTTGTATTGCTGCAATTAACAGCAACACACCGACCCATCCTGGTCGGGAACCGGGACGAAAATAATGCATTTTTCATCCTGTTGATAAATGTTCAATAAAATATGTTTAAACCAAGTGACACTTGACAGCTATGGCTCGCTAGTATGGTCGGAGTCCTCCCTGTCACCCAGCAGTTTTGTGTTTGTGACGTCAAAAGCTTTTCGCGCCTTGTGGGCGTCGGAAATGAACGGGAAAGCGACTATTGAAGGCGCACAGAGTTTTTAAAATAAAAATGTGAATAAAAGTATTATTTTCACATCCAATGTTTTTTAAAGTGCACCGTATTGTGAGAACAACCCATAAGTCACCCATGTATCAGATTTGAACATGGTCAATCAAGAGGACCTTTAATGGAGGAGACCCGTGAAAACAACGTCACTTTCATGGGTGAGGTCTGGTTCATGCTGTAGGAACACACATATTGATGAGGCGATCCGATGAAATAGCAGGGAGACAATCTGATGATGTAGCAATGACGAGACGGTCTCAAAATATCAGTGTGACGATCTGATGGAATAACAATGACAAAACGATCGCACGAAATATCAGAAACAGTCTATTGAAATAGTTGTGACAAGATCTGATGAAAAAAGCAGTGCCACACGTTCCACTTAAACAGTATTAACGAGACGACCACAACGGCTGACAGGAAGTGCAAAAACTGCATGTGGCTATTATTGATGCAGATAGTAAGTGCAAGGAACGACTGCTAAACATTTGGTTTCTCAAATTGGGAAATTTGCTTCCTGTGTTGAATGACTTCTGAGGCAAATCTGTCTGTGGTTACTTGTACCGACCAGTACATTGTGTAAACAGCCTTCATGTCATCTGAACACGACTTCTGTGGCAGCAACATGGCGGTAGAATCGAGTCAGTACACAGTTTATTGACCTTTACTTTGAGTTGTTGTTTTCTATCCATTTTTATTGTGTATAGATGTATGTCACGCCTGCATGTTAAGGTTAACTGAGTAATTGAAAATGCTACCATTATACTGTTTTCCACTTTAGGGATAAAGTTAAACCAACATCACCGAGGCTCAATTAGTTGGCCAGACGTACGTGTGTAGGTCAACCGGAGAGAACATGATTTATTAAAATACCTTGTACATGTTTTGCACGAAAAAACTCACATCTTGTACATGGCGAGCTAAACTGCTTCGTTGAGCTTGTAACAGAGCACACATTATTTCTACATTCGTTGTACATAAAACTTTCATTGTTTTATATCGTGGAATATTTTATGCAGTGTACTTAATCCTGTAAGTTGCAAATTATATATTTACTTCTTTAAACATTTGATAGAATTTAAAAACAATGCAACATGAAACTAGACTCCGGTTTATGAACGTAAGCGAAACATAAAAATTTGACTTGCTTCACATCAAATCTGTCTCTGTCTACGGGAAAGAACTGTGTACAAATGGTACCAGCTAGTGATGGTCATGCATATAAGTCACTGTAAAGAACTGTTTACAAATGGTACCAGCTAGTAATGGTGATGCATATAAGTCATTGTAAAGAACTGTTTACAAATGGTACCAGCTAGTGATGGTCATGTATATAAGTCACTGTAAACATTTGCGTTCCTTTATTATCAGTCGTGAAACTATTGTGTATCAAAGATTTCACAATTATATTTACCTTATTAGCATATTATGAAACGTTATAGCTTTTTTATTTTTCACGTGTGCTTTTACCAAAAACAAATATGCAAAGATTAAAAAATGATTGTCTCACGTAGTTTACGAGATATTGAACCTATAAAGTTTAAAATTTACTAAATTGGCACAATTTTAAATATTATAACTTTGTCATGCTGTTCCTTTGGATACTTCTATATCACAGATGTACAGCAGGAAGTTGGAGTGGTACCTCTTCCTACAATATTCTTCAAGACGTTGAATGTTTAAGTTGTTAATTTCAGCTAATTAAAATAAATTTAAACACTGTGACTTGATAATGTTCATTGGATATGTCTAACTTATAAATCTAACTGTACATTTAGAAGCTGACAGTGTATCTCTGGTAACAATAATTTTCATGACATTCAATATTTTAATATTTTACTGTCGGTAGTGAACATCAATTGAAAGACTGTTACTTGGAAAATTCAACGTATAACATTACACTGTCTCGTAATAGCTTACACGTTAAGACTGTGAGTTGCAATGCTCAACAATTAAAGGTTTCCTTGCCCTCACTTAGCATGAATGTAATGACTTTGGTCATATCTTATTTGAGGCACTATTGTCACAAACATACATGTAGATGTTGGAGTGTTGATTTTTACTATTACATTTTTGAAGATACGAGAAGCTGAAAATTTCATTTCAGCATAATTAGTACAATTTTAAACATATTGACTTTCCAAATTAGTTGCACAATTTCACATGTATGGCCATTACCATGCTGAATTTGGTTATAGCTATTTAAGTCAGAGAGGAAAAATTTGACCAAGACTTTGTATTAGAGAAAGAAAGAAAAAAAGAATTATTGGGAAAACAAAATGTCTGTGCTCACAGAGACATAAAGAGACCAGGCGAATCTGAAAAACCAATCAGCTAAGGCTTTTAGAGTTGTGGTTGTCTTATAGCATCATGTAAACATCGTTTAGTTATATATGAAGCTATTTATAAATATCAAATATCAATGCTTACATTTTCACGAACAAGAAATAGATGTGGCGTTGCCTATTTGTAACGTATGAAACATATAGTATACACGGCTCCCTCCATTGCCCTCATTCACACAGTTATTGGAGGATAAGTACAAAACCATGACGTCATATCATCTATATGCTGCTCTCAAATGCTGTTACATATCTTTATGTCATGAACGTGCACATATGGTTGAAGTAACTGTTTTATCCCCGTACAAAATATTTGAAATAAAATTTCAGTGACAAAATTGATCTCAGTCCTGCTCACCATTAACTTTAACGAAAACTGCTGAGTAGTTTAAACTATATGGACGCAGCGCCAAAAGTAAGGCTTATTTTGGCAATGTGTGTGTAAAAATAAAATTTGCATCTCCTGATGTTACAGTGGAAATGAGATGTGAAACACTGTTTCAAATACGGCGCCTATACTATTGTACTGCGACGTTTTTTTAAGAATACTGCTAATGAACAACTAATTATTTTTTTATAAAAGATAGCGAGCGAAAGCCCAAAGGCCACAGCCTGACTGCCACCTTCTGAAGTAGCATATGCCTCATAGGATGTACAATCCTCACCATCCGGTGTACATAAAGACAGACATATATGTAGCTGCTGATGATACTACAGCTACAAAAGGAATGGAATGTAACAAGGCAGAACAATTAAGGACAGGTAAGACACCAAAAATAAATCCCACTTTAGTCAATCCTAGCTCAAACTCTATTTGCGTTAGGATAACATATCATATATGTGTGTAATCGTCATACTCCAAAGAATTTATATGGCCCGTATTTGGGTGTCTGTGATGTTAATTGTTGAATAAACAATTGAAAGTTGACCGCAAAGCATCCACTCCATAAATGTCGATATAAGTCACTAATAATTTGTGATAAAATCATAATTGCACTTGCATCTTAATCCTGACATATTGGCAACAAAAAACGATCCTACGATTTTTTATGTTTGCGTTCGTTTTTCTGTTATCTATCCTCAAAGTTTGACGTTTCAATATTCCCTTTGATTTTCAGGATGTTCATTTTCTTCATTTCATAGAAAAGGAACGAAACAAAATTTTGAAAATCGCTGAATCGTTTTTGCAGTTCAGACATTACAGAATCAAAAGCCGTTAACCGGATTAAATTTCGCCCAGCCGTTTTCTTGGAATAACCATTCTTAGGTGGGGTTCTCGTCCTATTATCCTTTCTGAGAAAACAAGCTTCAAAGGCCTTTGATGTTGATCATTTGCCTCTGAAACAATACCATTTGCTCAAGTTGTGCTGATATTTGTACAAAACATAGAAAACATCGTCCCTTAACATTTGGGGAGGTTGTCAATCAATTTTTGGCCAATCACATGAAGAAAAGAGCCTTTGAAGTACAGAAAGTAATATTCAGCGATCTGTCAAACGGCGACGATGACAGTCTGGTTTCAAAGAGTGACGTCACGGAGGCGGTCCTTCGGGCCCCGTGACCGGAAGCCTGGCAACGAAAGTCGTGTTGCCTTGCTTCGGTGGGCGGCGTACGACCGCTCGTGGTCTGTGCATGGATGCGGGTTTGGTCTTCCGCCCCCCACCTCTTCATCCCGTTTTTAGGGATAGTATTTTATTGTATTTACTCCTATCTGTATACTTTAGGTAGTTAGCTTGCTAGACTTGTCTGTACACTTTACCTATAGCTTGTCATTATTTTGTAGTTATTTTGTCAATGAGTTTCTTTCCTCTTTCCAACCTGAATTTTGTAACGTTATTTTGTGTGTTTTCTCTGCTGTTCACGTTTAGGCTTATTTCGATGTGTTTATTTGTACTTTTATTTCCTCATCCCTGGGTTTCGATAAAATATTATCATGTTCGTGGGTATTGTTGATTAAAGTGTCAGTTTTTTTCCCGCCTGTCTTTGGTGTGCAGGACCACTGGGGTAATCCATCGCGGCACGGTCTTTGAAGGGACATCGTCAGACGATTGCCACTCCTTTTGAACATTTAAAGTCTCCCTTCGTTAGAACACAAAACAAGTAAGATAACTATAAAGTAAACCAGTATAGCATGTTTGCATCTTTTCCTTATCCAAAAACATACTTTCGGCATGTCGCCTTTTTTCGCATTGCCGCCCTGATACCACTCTCCTTTTGCCATGGACCGTTGCTACCTGCAGCCACGTGACAGGCTGTTTAGTATGATTGACGGGTGGCATCGTGCCGTTTGGCGGCTGAAAACCAAAATAATGACACATGGACGTTGGGATGTCCACATGCTTATGTGGTTTTTGGCGATTTTCTTATATTTCTACTGTAGTTAAAAGCTTGAAATTTTGACAACTAATAGAAAGGACATTCATCTTGTAAAAACCGTTAAAATCTCAAAATCGGCCATGCAAAGGTTTTTGGTGTCTTACCAGTCCTTAAGAAACAAAAGAATGCAAGTCACCTTTGTGCATTATGTGCTGGTGCAAGACTGACAATACAGCTAGACCATTAGTCGTATACCCCGAGAAAGTAGCAGATGAGAAGGGTTTGCTGAAGAGTTAATTGGAAAAAAAATATGGCCACACACTTTAACATGCACATCTTTTTCCTTAATATGTTTTCATTGTTTTTAGCAAACCCACACAAAAATAAATAAATACCATTTGATAAATGATCATGCTTTACGTATATGGGATCACACACACAGATGTGTATATATATATATATATATATATATATATATATATATATATATATATATATATATATATATATATACAATAGGTGAAAAGAAATATAGGTAAACAGTCTACAAACTACACGTATAATCAGAACTCAGAGCATCTTCATTTGACATATCAGTGATCAGTAAATGTCCATCATATGTAACAACCAAAAGTGTGCCTTTCAAAAATCATATCATTTACATAAATTGTATCTCAGGATGACTCCAGCTAAGGATTCGATATCCGCTATCGCTGAAGCCACCTAAAGGAAAAAAATATTTCGTTAACATGGTCAATATGGGCAGTTTGCTGAAAAATTACATGTACAAAATCAAGTTACAAGTCAGTGCTGTGATTAAAAAAGGCGAAAAAATAATTGTTATATACAAAGCAATTGCGTATGGTACACCTATCTTGATATTTCGTGACGAAAAAAAAAAAAAAAAAAACAATAAAACAAAAAACAACCCCCCCAAAAAAAACAAAACAAAAACAAAAACAAAAACAAAAACAAAAAAGCCCCCAACTTAATGTAATTCGAAAAACCAAGGTATGGATGGGTGTATATTTTGTTTTTGATACATGGCGGGGTCTTTTGCAATAGTCGAAGGATGTAATGACGGATACATTTTTTTTATTGGTTTCGGTTGGAATTGGAAGAATAGGATTTCTTACAAAACGAGAAGTATAAATACGTTACTGTTTGATTTTCAAACATATTGTGAAAGTAATTGGGGATCTCATTTTAGTATATATGTAATGAAATGTGAGTGTCTTTAACTGGAGTATTTCATGAATTTTTAAAATATTCAGTTTCTTGATTAGTGGATCTGTGTAGGCGTGATATTTTGCATGGCACCTAAGGCGTACTATTTTTTTTTTTGTAAGATGACGATACGGGAATGGGAGTAGCCCCAAGCAAGGATACACTAACTTAAATGAGACAGAAAAAGTGAAATATACATTTTGAGTAAAGTCCTTGTAGGAATATATTTATTTAACCTTTTGAAACTTTCAACCACTTGAGAAAGTTTATTACCAATTTTGAGTACATGGCTATTCAAATTCAAATATTTCTTGAATCCATAAACCAAAGAAATCAAATTTATCTGTTTTTGAAATAGGGATACCTTCACTTTTGAAACCTAAGTAAAATTTATCTTTCTCTCTTCAGTTGAACGATTTGCAAATGGCCCAGTAAAAGAAACGAATATAGGATCCAGTTATATTCCTGGGTTGGGGGTGGATGTACACTATTTTATATGCAAGCCAAACCAGAAGTATATTGTTACATGATCAAGGAAGATGTAACTGCTAAATGCACGCCTTTCTCGACCGAAGACATTGATACAAAAATAAAGTTAAAGCTTTGCCAATATTTTTATGTATTTGCACATGTATATATATTCAATTTTTGTTTGTGATATAAGCTTTGAAAATTACTAATGTGTTTACTTATTTCAATGCTGCTGATTATCATTATACAAAAGACAATGTAAAATAAATTGCCGCTCTAATTTGACTATATTAAGTGAACATAGTTCACAGATTGATTCATTCGTCTCGATCTTTTATTGAAGGTTGCTCCCTCTCCAAGTCGAACAAAACAGTGAACATGTAGAAAATTATTGAATTCCCTTAAAACATTTTCTAATTTATACGCAATTTTGAATTTTGTACAAAAATCCAACTTGGGCGAGCTTCAAATCATCGGGTAAAATAGTTGTTCATTTTGACATATAAGTCGGCTCTCTAAATAATAAAACAGCCTTTCAGCACCAACGTAACATAACCCGTTGTTTTGAAGAATTAGTCTAACACCTGTGGCCCATGTAGGGAAGCCTTTCGCGTCTAAGTCTGCTGCTGTATTATATAATAAAATGGATATGGTGATAAGGCAACGTGTTACCACATGTACACATATGTAGTAGTACATTGCCGTACTGGACAGCAATGATATAACATCTCGTTATAAACTGATAGTAGTAAAAATACATAAAGTATAAATGATTGCTTTACAGCAAATTTGTCTGTGTGCTTACGAAGCCAAAATACTTCAACGATGTGCAGCAGCTTTGAAAAATCAAATGAGTGACATGACTGCAAATTGTAAGCTGGCATCTACACTTTCATAGATTCAGACAAGAAAAAAACATAAAAAAGAAAGGAAGGAAATAGAGATGAAAACGAAACAATATTTTAAGAACCAAAAATATTTTCATGTGCACACACTGACTATATATATATATATATATATATATATATATATATATATATATATATATATATATATATATATATATATATATATATATATATATATATATATATATATATCCTTCACTGATTTACAATTAAATTGGCATAATTTGGATATCGATAGTGCTATTTGATCATTGGATCAATCTTATTAGTAGGTCCGTATCCAGACCGATTATTGCGATAACAACTGTAGCAGTTAATGACAACAATTCTTAAAATCCTGAGTGCGTAACAGAAGACCGAAGGAAAGAAACAGAAACATATAAAAACAAAAATAAAACAAAACAAACAAACCCAGAATGCCTGTGTGTGCATAAATGTTGATATTAGTGTCTATTATTAGCATGATATATGAATATTACAATCACGGAATGTCTTCATGATGTCAGTGAAGAAATACACCTTAGATGTACAGTTTAAAAAAATCGATAAACAAATGAGGTGTCTGCAGAAATGTTACAATGTTTAAATTTGAAAATATTGAATCCATTGTGCAGATGCGCAGATGTGTTATAAAATTTTATCCTAACAGTAATAAACAACAAAAAATTAGCAGTTATTTGATCTTACTAAAGTGGCTAGATATAAGGAGAACACAACTACCAAATGACAGTAATGTTGGTGGTATTACAGTTGCTAGATATAAGGATAACACAGATACAAAAAGACATTATTGTTTCTCTTATCACAGCGGCTAGATTTAAGGATAAAACTGCTACAAAAAAGACAGCATTGTGACTCTTATCATAGTGCCGACATATAAGGCGACCAGCTACCAAAAGACAACATTGTTGGGATTAATTGCAGTGGCGAGATACAAGGATACTACAGGTACCAAAAACAGTATTGTGGGTCTTGTTACAGAATTATGATAGCCGGGGATTTTATTGGGCACATAGGAAATGGAATGAGTGGAATAAGGGGATGGGGTAGGGGAATCGATGGGAATGGAATCAAGTTACTGAATTTCAAAAGGGACTTTGGTCTGAGGATACTTAATAAGGATGTACAATGCAAAGGAAAGTGAACATGGGAATCTGGTGTAAGGCAGACAATAATTGATTATATTTTAAATTGACACAAAGATGCAAAATAGATGATAAAGGGGGGTTGGGCTATGCAGTGACTATAACTGGATGATAGTCTCCATTTCCATAAAATATCAAAGAAGAAATAGAGGGGTAACTTAATGGGTGTGGAAGATGAAGAGCGCTAAGGACTGGGCAGGGTCATAACTTGGTCAATTTTCATCTGATTTGGTTCATGTTGGGCTTAAATTGTGGGTATTGTAACACTGTACATTTTTGCAATTTACATGTGACCTGTGAAGGTCGAAGGTCAAGGTCATTTGGACCTTGAAATTTTCATCCAGCCATAAGCTTAATGGAATGTGAAGTACCCAAAATATGCCTGTAAAGTAGAAAGAAAGAACTCCTAGGAAAAAAATATGTCTGTGTTGGCACACAGACATAATTCTTGGAAACATAAGTATGTGTTAGCACACAGACATAATTATATGGAACTTCGGATGGTCATCAAACAAATAAGGTAGACGAGATATTTAGAAGTGAATGTCAACGATAATCTGACTTGGTATATGGGCTACTTAACAAATTGCACTTAAAAGTGATGAATAAGCTTGCCGTTTTCAAGAAACTTGAAACAAATTTATGCCGAAACGAATTTTGCAACGAACCGATTTGAAACGACACTTTTACCATTTATTGAAAATGAGGACATGATTGCGTCACATGTACTGACAAGCGCTATGATCAGAGTGGGAACATTGCAAACTGACTGCGCCATAATCAAAGTGAGACCATGGCACACAGACTGCGCCATGATTAAAGTGAGACCATGGCACACAGACTGCGCCATGATCAAAGTGAGACCATGGCACACAGACTGCGCCATGATCAAAGTGAGACCATGGCAAACAGACTGCGCCATGATCAAAGTGAGACCATGGCAAACAGACTGCAAAGCTGCGCCTAAACTAACTGCCGAGAGGTGTGACCAGATAACAAAATGTCACAGATGAAGATCTGGTGGATAACTTATAAATGGTATATCAGACAATGAAAGAATTGCACTGCGACTCAAGTGCTCAAATGTGCGAAGGGTCATGCGTCAAATTACTCGTGTGACCAAATAATGCATCAAATCATAAAAAATGTTTGCAACACATGTCAGACATCTCACCAAAATGTTCACGTGCTGTTTCCACGTAATAAAACAAACATGTTTAGCAAAGCACTTTTTTACGATGGGTCTGCCATGCTGAGCAGTGTAGTGATGTGCTGGATTTTGAAAGTCGGCAAACGCCTTTCTACTTCAGTTAAGAGTTGTATATTATATATATATACATGTGGGAACCTTTATATGAACTAGAAAAAATTTGCTTTGCAGCAAATCTGTCTGAGTGCCTGCAAAATGAAAACAGCTTGAATAGGTACACTTTGCCATAGTTAAACATAATCTAAATTTTGTGTATACGCCTAGTTTGCATAAATCAAAATTCTGCAACGTGGGTTCTTTGTTCACTGGAAGTAGCCATATCACAAACTTATAAACTGAAGCTTGAATGACACCACTATCTATAAAGCTTAGAAGCTATTCAAGATTTTAATTTTGTGCATTTGCCTAATTTGCATGAATTAAAAGCCCTCACATAAGGTTCATGGTTCATTGGATGTGGTTATGTCACAAACTCAACATATTAGTTGGAATGGTACCTCTATGCATCATAGTTCTGAAGTTATTGAAGATTTAGATTTTGTGCATTCACCTAATTTGCATAAATTACATTTTTACAATTTTGGATTATTGGATGGGGTATGTCACAAACCTTCACATTAAAACTAGTATAGCACTTTTATCTCTCATAGTTTTCGCGCTATTCAATATATAAATTTTGCATATTCTACTAATTTGCATAAATTGAAATCCCATAACTTTAGTTTATGGTCCATTGGACACATACCTACAAGTTCAAGTTGAAATCGCACCATCATGTACAAGTTACTCAAAAATTCCAATTTTGTGTACTCACTGTATTTACATAAATTAAAATTGTATAACTAGGGTTCATTGTTCATCAGATGCAATTGTGTCACAAACCTATAGATTGAGTTGGAATGAGACATCTTTAATATTTTGAAGTTATATAAGATTTAAATTTTGTGTTTTCACTTATTTTCAAAGAAAAAAAAATAACAATTTTGGATCAAGGTTCACTCAATGCGGCTATTTCACAAACCCATAAATTGAAGTTTGAATGGCACCTTTATCTACAATAATTTTGAAGCTATTCAAGATTTATCTTTTGCATATTCACCTAATTTCCATAAATCAAATCCTACAGCTTTGGTTCATGGTTTACTGGATGCGGCTTTGCCACAAACCTATTTTAATGTTGGAATCGCATCTCTATCCACAATAATAATAATAATTAATAATTTTATTAAAACCCCCGAGGTTTGGGGAAAATTACAATACACAAAAATCAGTTCACAGTACATAAATACAAATAATTAACCCATATGCAATTAAATTATATAATTATACACATAATTTACAATAAACCGAATAAAACAGTGAAGCAAATAATATTCAGTACAGATTAGAATCCACAAACTAAAAAGAAATAACTAACGACTGCTGAGCACTAATCTCGGGTGACTGTAGCCACTGCAGCTGGGTCTGGCGGCCAGAGGTGGACACTGCACGGAGAGACCGTAGTCGCTCCGTGCAGTGGACAGCACCGGCAGCCAGAGCCAGATACCACAAGCCAAAGTCGAAGTTAAAAAAAAAAAAAAAAAACCTTATACTTCTCATACATAAAACGTTAAAATATGAATAAATAAGTATGAATTCACGAGGCCCAAATCTGTTTAGAAAGCTCGAGTCAACAGGCGTACAAGAGAATGTTCTATAGACCAGGGTTTAACAAAGTTTTCCTCCATTAACAAAAATCTCAATGAGTCGACTACTCCATCCGAGTTCCTCACTGTTGATGAACAGGCATCTTGAGGAACAGGATTGTCAAATATTATATTAATAGGAGAAATACCATAATTAATAATTCTGTCAACCAGAGAATGTGAGACACTGACCCCTTCAGTGATATATTTTGCTAAGAAATGGGAGCATAATTTTCCATAAGGAGAGTCCACTTTAAACACACGTGCCAGTAGTGACATCGTCTCTTTTTTAACCAAATCTTTCACAGGGGCAATATCTAGGGCAGACAATAACTTAGAATGATGAGATCGTATTCCAATTCCAAGAGATTTCTTAATAGTACCACCCTGAGTAGATTCCAGTTTCTGTATTTCAGATTTAGATAGATGTATCGAGTTCAGCCCATAAAGGAGACATGGGGCGCCAATACTTTTCCAAAGATGTGCTTTGACATCCGAGGTGAGACCTGGGTATGACATACCAACACTACTAAGGCCATACATAGCTCTGCGGGCAGATGCTACTCTTTTATCCACATGACTTGCAGCCTTCCCGTCACTAGAGAAGGAAACCCCAAGGCTTACTAGGCTGTCGACTGTTTCCAACGGATGACCACAAAGGAACCACTTAGGTTCTTGCATAAGACGACATTTGCCGAAAACAATGCATTTAGTTTTTTCCGGGCTAAATTTAAAACGCCACAGTTTGGCGTATTGTTCACAAATATGAATAAGAGCTTGCAAACCAGTAACGGTGGAACTAAATACAGTAATGTCGTCAGCATACGCGTACGAGTTATAAAGTTCACCACCAACCCGTAAACCTACATCAGCAGTTTGTAATTCCAATAATAGGTCATTAATAAAATAATTAAACAGGTGGGGAGAAACTATACTCCCTTGCCTGGTACCACGAGAACATTTAAATTCAGTACTGTATTTACCCTTCCATTTAACGACAGCATGCAGATTCTGGTACCACCTATATAAAAATATCCAGTGTGACGTAGGCAACTTAGCTATTAATTTATAAAACAGACCTGCGTTCCAGATACTGTCGAAACATTTCATAGCATCAAGACTACATGCGTACAGTGGAGAGCTGCCTTGATTGAAACACTGTACAATGTCATGAAAAAGGGCACAGCCCATATTAGCACCTCTCCCCTTCCTGAAACCAAATTGATTATCAGCAAAGTTATCTTCTGGTATCAGAAACATTTCAAGAATCTTGGCATGGAAAGAGCTAAGCGTAATGGGCCTATAACTATTAGGGCTGTTAGGATTTAGACTACTTTTCTTGAGAACTGGGATCACAATACCCATCTGTAGTACCCGAGGGATAACGTTCCAAGTCATAATTGTAGAATACAAGGTGGATAAATGTTTACGAAGTACTTCAGAATTACCATTAGTGAGGTGTTCAGTAGAGATACCATCACAACCTGGAGAAGTATTACTCTTCAACTTAAGAATGAATGAATTGACTTGGTCAGGGCTGATAGTGACATGTTCATAAACTCCCTGATTTTGAGAGAAGAAAGATTCAACCTTAGCGATGATGTCAAGCTGTTTGCTTGAGAAAGGTTCAGTGTCATTTACGACTTCAGAAAAGAACTCCATAAACTGCTCGGGTTGAACAGAAGAGCATGGGTACTTCTTTTTATGTATTTTAATGGCATTCCAAAAAGCACTCATTTTACGATCTCGGAAATACATATTAAGGGCCTCGTATCTACGGTCAATATGACCCTGTATGCGTTGTATGGACAACCTACGGAACTCTTTTTTAAGATATTTCATAACCTCATAAACAGCACCTTTGTTAGGACGGCCGTTTTTTACCCATAAGTGCCACCAAAATCTTTTACGGTCCCTTAAAACACTCAGCTGAGGGCACCAGTACGACTTAGGGCGGTAGCGTCTACGCGGCACACATCCCGACTCCACAGCGGCCTCGTGCATAGCATTGTTAACCCTTTCTAAATATTCATCAGTCATCTTGGTCACACAAGAATGCTCATTGACACATGACACATCCAGTAATGGCAAAGCTTCAAGTTTTTCAACAAGGATAGTGTTATACAGAGAAACAGACTCTGGTTTATTCCATTTGGGAAGGGGAGCAGATGTTATTCCATGGGGTTTACGGCGTGTTCCAGAGAACAAGTTAGATTTACTCACCGAAATATGCATTTCAAGATTAACTGGTAGGTGGTCACTGAGATTATTCTCATCTAGAGGGACTATTTTACATTTGACAATACTAGAAAAGTCATGCGAAGAACTGAAAATATGGTCAATCCAGGAGAAATGACCGTTACCATGTGAGAAATATGTATATGGCACGCACTGTTTGTACATTAAATCAAGTGCAACAAGGTCATTGTCAACCAAAAAGTCAAATAAAATTTTACTGTGTTGGTTATAACCCTTGTGCTTGTACCAAACTTTGTTAAGTTTCTCACCCATAGGAAGGGCAGCATTAAAGTCACCACATAACTTAATGGGGGCTAACATACCATATATATCAATAATAGATTGGATAACATCCAAGGTTTCAAGAAAATTATCAGTACTATCACGTTTGCCATCATAGAAAGGCATGTAAGCACATATAATAATCTGAACTGTACTGCCACTGGAATCAGAAACTTCGTTGACAATAATACGGTCAGATGGGGTTTTGATTTCCTGGAAGAACAAGTCTTTCTTATTTTTACACAGCATCGCAACACCGCCAAATGGACGGCCTCTATATTCAGGGTCTATGTCCTCCATTGCTGATTTACTAAAAACGGTAAAACTGTCCTTCTCAAATTTGTCACCAAGAGTATCTTCAATAATAGTAAGCTCAGAAGGCTTAAGCCAAGTCTCAGATAAACATAAAAAGTCACACAAGCCAAAACGCTCTAAAATATAATCATAAGTTTGCTTAAAACCTTTACAATTAAAAGCCTCGCAGTGTATACTGATAGGCTCTAAAACAATATGGTCAAGACGAGAATCAGTGTCACTATCACTACTAGGATTATTTTTATTATTGTTGTGACTAGTGCACCCACTCCCTTGGGGTTGGCCACTCTGATGGGTGCAAGCCATGGTGCTGCGGTAAGTGTCCTGGCACCCATGCATGGGGGTTGGTTGGTTGGTGCACAGCTGGCCATGCACTGTATTGTACGGGGACATGTGGCGCTGCTTGCCGGTACGGCTGGGCTTGTGACGGAGCGTAGTACACGGGCGCCTGCGGAGGGACCTGGTAGGTGTCTTGCGCGAATGCGGGACCTTGTGCCTGCCTCGCGCTCCTTTGCTGCTGTAATATGGCTTGGCTACCTCGCAGTACTGGATGTGGCCTGGCATCAAGATTATGGGCATTCCGTTGTGGTTGTTGGGTTTTCGATTTCTGCTTCAGGCCGGCTTTTTGGGGACCACTTTTATGATACAGCCTAACCTTAACACCTTTTGGCCATGTTATAGTGTGAAGTGCTCTTTTAACCAAATTATGTGGCACACGCACTCTGTATGCTTTCCAACCTTGCCTGGAAGATAAATCAACGGGCTCTGAAATGGGATGGATTCCAACAGACTGCAGAAAGTCACTGACTTCCTGTCCAGTATGACTTAGGTCAAGACCACCAATGTACAGGTCTCTACCATCTCGTGATTTGGGCTCTGTAGAGTATTTATTGTCACGCAGATCTACATCTGCAGCTCGAAGAGTCACACTTGGACTGGTGGATGTGCTTGAACTTCCATGCTTTGGCTTGGTTGCAGCGTTTACATGTACTTGTTTAACACTCTTTCCTTGTAGACATCTACGTTTAGCTGGAGACTTTTTCAACAATTCTTTCTTTCTTTTCCCAAGCTTGTTTTGAAATGACCTTGCAAACACTGTATCGTTTTCTAGATTGTCACTTTCATCATTAGATGACAAGCTCGAGTCACTGTGAATGATCTGCTCGAACAGGAGACTATTATGCCTCTTATCCACAGCAGTATTATTAGATGCATGCTGCATAGGGCTGTTTGTGGGTTTCTCATTCTGTGTAGTTAATACCACTATCTGTGCTCTTAGGTGTTCATTCATTTCTTTCATTTCTGTTACCTCTCTTTGCAGAACCTCGTTCTCATCTTTCACTTCTTTTACATCCCTTTGCAAGGATTTTAACACTATATGCATGTCTGTGACTGTCAAAATGAGTTCCTGTAATTCACTAGCGGGGCTCACCTCACTCCCTTCATTACTTATAGCGTTTCGTCCACAGATATCTACAGTCTCAGGTATACTACTGGAGTCCTGTCCATTGGAATTGTCCCCCTCTCGAGAGACAAAGATCTTTTCAACTTCCTTGGCCATGTTTTTGTTCATAAGGCTATAGCCGAGGTTACATATATCAGGAACTATCCTGTGTTTTACCTGTCTATTTATCACTCTCTTGTCTTTAAGATGCGGATGCATCTGTTGCAACTGATCGGCGAGTGATTTGTGCAGACTGCCAAGCAATTCCATACCCCTTGCTGAGAGAATATCCTGGATATCCTGGGTATTATATTGGTATATTTTATCCAAGTTTGTTGGTGTGAGTTTTACCTCAGACTTCGGTAAAAATCCTGAGTTAAGCTATGTAATTTGTAGCGGTCCAAAATTATCGGCTGCACGCTTCAACCTCGGAGTGATATTCCCTGATAGGTTTTGAGATATTCAACTTGAAATTTTTCGATTCGCCTAATAAGTATAATTTACAATTCCTCAACTTTCTTTTACTATCTATTATACTGGTAGGTGTCAAAAACCTGTACGTTCACATTGAAATTTTGAGTCTATCTGCAACAGTTTGGAAGATATGAAGCTTTTGAAATTCAAATTGCCACTCATTTGCATAATTCTAAACATCATGCCTATTGCAAACGATATGCACAATTTCAGTAGTGGGTTCACCATGGAGGTTTTCGGAATTATAGTGTTCGAAAAAAAAACTCAGGACAAATTCGGTCGTAAAGAAAGAAAGAAAGAAAGAAAGAAAGAAAGAAAGAAAGAAAGAAAGAAAGAAAGAAACAAAGAAAGAAAGACAACATTCTTGGAAAAACAAAATGTCTGGGTTCGCACCCAGACATAATCATGGAAGAGCAACTGACACAAATAGAACATTTGTGCTTGCGGATTACCATACTGTTTGTAACAAAAGGCCAATTTGACCAAGAAAGGAACCATTCGTGTAAAGTAAACACACAAGTTCAGCGTTTTCAATTATGCAAGCATCCAAACGCTGGGAGACTGCATCCTGAGCTCTCACTCCGTGGTCCAGAGCTCAGCGGTCACACTGCCCTGGTACTTCAAATTACTTTGGCGCCACAGGTCATGGCGACTTTTTTGGTCACAAGGCCGGCTAATATATACTAACACATAAATCTATGGCAACCACGGGCCGTGCAATGTTCCTAGCACCATCGCTTCATCTGGCTAAAAATGGGTGAAGTAAAAAAGGTTGGTGATTGGAGCACAGGCTTACCTATGAAGACGATGTTCAGCATGTGAAAGGCACTGACCACACCACCTGTTAGTAGCACCAAGGAAACGTGCAGCACATGCCAGGGACCACATTGGCCGAGACTGCTCAGTGCCTCGTTTGCGTCCATACCTCGCGCCTCACAGAGCCGTCAAGGGAATAACTGTTACCTTACTCTTTTTGGCACTATTGGGTCAGTACGGATTTCACAAGCCACAGCCAATAATACGTCACACAAGGACCGTTTCTGGCAATCCCGTAACACAATATAAATGTTGAATACACTACTTCAAAATTAATTCCCAATTTCATGAAGATATTAAATATTATTATAATATAAAACAACTGACAATTCCCTGCAGACTTACGATTAGCATATAAAACAAACTTTGTTCCAGAATGTGTTCATTAATTATGAATGAAGCTGCACAGTGTCACAAGGATAAACGTACGAGTGTACATGGATGTATGTTGGGTGCGTCTCAGGCGTTTGATCGAATAAGATTTGATCAACTTTCCACTATGTTATTAGAGCTCCCTTTACTCAATTTTTGCTTAACCCTTTCAATGCCAACTGCCACTAAGGTCGAACTACTTAACACGCATTGTTCTGAACTATAATCAGGCTGCTAGATTCATGTTCCTTGTAAAAAGACTTCTCATTTGAATCCCAGCATGCCTGTAGTTGCACAGAATATAATGGACTAGGTCTACAGCTTTGCTCGGCGCACTTTAGACGTATGGCTTTCCAAACTGTGGCACTGAAAAAACTTAGCGGGTATTTGAGTCTCAGAATTAATGTTAAATGGGGCTCTTGTAGCTCAGTAGCTTTTAAGCGAACTAATGTGAAGGAAGTCATCTCCCCGATTTTGTTTACTGTTCAGGTGAATGATTTAATAGAAAAAAGTGGGAATTGTGTATGTTTTATTAGAAAAACCATCTTGAATGTATAATGCATTATGATGATTTTTCTCTCTTTAATTAAGTGGACTCCAGCACATGATAGATATATGTAATTATTTTGGTACTGAGAAATCAGTCATGCTTAATGAGAAAAAGTGTTGTATACAATTTACCAATAGTGTTAAAAGGATAGTACGCACTATTAAGCTGAATGGTTCTCCCATGAAATGGAAAAGCAAGATGAAGCATGATGCTGTTTGTCATATAAAAACATTCTTTATTGAGGCCAAAAGAGTGCTCTCCAATTATCATGCTGTAAGCTGATATATTTTGGGTGATCTTTTTTCCAAATAATGTAATTCTTTCTATAGTATACAATCATGGGACTTTAGATTGTAAGATATCATTAGTTTTTATAAATTATGGACAATAGACTGTGAGGAGAAAATGCAATATACCTTTTATTTTCATTGTTATTTTTTATGTCTGCTCCGACAAGGTCCTTCCTTGAAAAGTCTATAAATCTGGCGTCCTTTTTGTTTTTTATTTTGCAGAAATACCTATTCCAATAGAAATGGGGTAGGTTCATACATGTGTGGAAGAGGATTAAAAAGAAATACAACATTTTTTTCAAAAAATATGTATTTTATTTCAAATAGATTTAGCGGCAACTTGGAACAGTTATTTAAAGGATACATGATTGTTGATTACTTTTATGATAATCAAATAAGAACATGAAAGCATCTTAGAAAATTATTATATACCAGGTATAATTGTAAATGTCGAAGGCTTTAGCAGTCTAGAAATGCAACAATCATTAATGCCATGTCAACTCTGTAACGCCGTGTGTGGCGGAGGTGTGCATTGGCGGGTCGCATGCCCTTGGCAGACCTGGATTGTGCGTGGGAACCTTTTTCACTGCGGTGCAGCAGCGTCGCCCATACGCTTTAGCGTTTGTTTCGGGTTATGTCGTCCGCTGAACTGTTGATCACACACAGTGTGCAATATATGTCTTCACTGCATGGCACCCATTTTGTACTGTGTACCATGTCAACACTGTACGTCACTCTTACATAGTACCAGATGCAAGAATGACTATGTACCATGCCAATGCTGTAAGTCATTCTTACATCTGGTACTATGTACCATGCCAATACTGTAAGTCATTCTTAGTTAATTCTGGTACTATGTACTATGTCAACACTGCACGTCATTCTTACATCTTGTACTATGTACCATATAAAGACTGTAAATCATTCTTACATCTTATACTTTGTACCATGTTAACATGGTACGTCATTCTTGCATCTGGTACTATGTACTGTGTCAACAGTGTCAGTCATTCTTGCATCTGGTACTATGTACCATGTCAACACTGTCAGTCATTCTTGCATCTGGTACTATGTAACATGTCAACACTGTCAGTCATACTTGCATCTGGTACTATGTACCATGTCAACACTGTCAGTCATCTTGCATCTGGTACTATGTACTGTGTCAACACTGTCAGTCAATTTTGCATCTGGTACTATGTTTCATGTCAACACTGTCAGTCATTCTTGCATCTGGTACTATGTACTGTGTCAACACTGTCAGTCATTCTTGCATCTGGTACTATGTACTGTGTCAACACTGTCAGTCAATTTTGCATCTGGTACTATGTTTCATGTCAACACTGTCAGTCATTCTTGCATCTGGTACTATGTACCATGTCAACACTGTCAGTCATTCTTGCATCTGGTACTATGTACCATGTCAACACTGTCAGTCATTTTTGCATCTGGTACTATGTACCATGTCAACACTGTCAGTCATTCTTGCATCTGGTACTATGTACCATGTCAACACTGTCAGTCATTCTTGCATCTGGTACTATGTACCATGTCAACACTGTCAGTCATTCTTGCATCTGGTACTATGTACCATGTCAACACTGTCAGTCATTCTCGCATCTGCATGACGCCCGTTTTGTTACTCGTGCTGTGACCTATTAATGACATGTGAACACTGTATATTATGTTTATCACTGTCTGACACCCAAACTTGACTGTGTCATTTTACTGTTACATATATTTTATACAGGGTAAACGATATAATAATAATAATAATAATAATAATAATAATAATAATAATAATAATAATAATAATAATAATAATAATAATAATAATGATGATGATGATAATAATAACAATGACATATTTTTGTTAATTATCTTATAGATATTTAAATAAGTATGTAAAATAGTCCGTAGCTGCAATGTGAAGATGAGCAAAGTGGGGTCGCCTGCTTGATTGCACATGAGTAGACGAAGTCAGAAAGCACACCTCGCAGAAAGGTAATTCAGAGTGCAGTTTCAGTTGAGCTTCCTGTACCAGTTTTGGATCACATTTGACCAATGGCCTACCCTTATCAGAGGCACATGTCCACCCAGACCATATGCAACAGACTCTACACTGCCAATTTGAGGCTGAGGTCCATGGTGAAGAAACAGACTGTGACCAATCGACACAAGGTTGCAAGAATGTACAAGCAGAATGGCGCAGCGTTCTGTTTACTGACAAATGTCACTTATCCCTGCACAGAAATGACCGACAAGACCGGGCCAGGGAGGGACCAACTGAGAGGCAGCCTTCTACAGCCCACATTTGCGTTTGGAGGTGGCAGCATCCTGGTCTGGGTTGCCATCTCAGCCAATGGCAAGACTGACTTAATCATACTGAATGGTACCATAACTGCCAGACACTTCATCACCTAAAGCCTGCAACTGCACATGCTGCAGTCAGCCACGTGATAGGATTCTAAGTCAATTTAGTCTGAGCAGTGTAACCTGCTACCTCGATCTGGTGTCTGGAATCGTGGCCATTTTGAGCCAAGAACCAATCACATGGCTCATGGTAGTTGTCCTGTCAACATGTAAACAACCATGTTTGTGCATTTTTGGGAAATGCTTCCCTTTGTTAATGTATGTAAATTGTTTTGAAGTTGTGCAAAATGCTAAAAATTAGTATTTTCGGGAAAAAATCAGAATCTGCCTGTGAATGATACCTTGAGATGTGGGAATAAACACCGTGTCCATTGCCCCAGGTCAAGGCAGACGACTGTGTTTAAGTCTACAGTAAATACAAATGGTTCATTCAAGTTTGATCATTCTAAGCACATGTGTTAACTTCTACCGTTTCTTGCAAAAGTCCAAGTTTCCATGACCAGTCCGTGCATGGGGACATGTGATACAATCTTCAATAGATTGAACCTGGATTAGACTGCCATGTTAGTTTTCCAATGCAACAGGGAGGAAGGGTTGCCAGCACTGTGTTCATTGTCATGAAGGATAGATATCCTACTGACTACAAATACACTTTTACAGCCACAGGACTCTCCATTGACCAGTTCAAATTGATCAAGGGCAATTTTCTAAAAGTATCATTTTTATAAACTTTGGTCTGTGATAATCGCTACAGAGGCAACTCATTTCACCTTGAATGCTGCTATTCCCTTATGCACATTAATTTAAACCCTATGATAAAGACTGTGTGATTGTTGTCCATGTGCAAAGCAGCACAGCGTTGTTTCTTCAGGATTTGTGTGAAATTCAGATATTGTCAACAAATGCATAGGTTTGTTTTATATCTTGACTTGTCTAATTGGAGACCTTTTTGCTACTTTTTTATTAGTTTATATTGTGCAATACTAACAATGCTTCTTGTGACTATCTTCATGCGATGAGTGACCATTTATGACCAAAACCAAACTTTTTAAAATTATTTCCGGTGTTTTCAAATGTGAAATTGAACTTGCTTCAAAGGGTGGGACCGATCGTAAATGGGTGCAACTTAAAACTAGAGAAGAAGATTTGCTTCAAAGCAAATCTGTCTGTGTGCCTTCAAAAGTTGTAAATATTAAATGCTACAACTTTTATCCTTTGGTACTTCACATGACATTAAGCTTATAGCTGCAAATTTCAAAGTCCAAATGACCTTGACCTTGACCTTTACAGGTCACATATAAATTGCACAGTGTTACGATGCCCACAAGTTAAGCCCAACATGAACCAAATCGGATGAAAATTGACCAAGTTATGGCAAGATGAAACTTTCAAAGGGCCAAATGACCTTGCCCTTTGCCCTTTTGAGCTTACATGTTCTTATAAAAATGGGCAATGTTGCCATACATACAATTTGAGTCCAACATGATTAGAAGTGGATGGAAATTGGCCGAGTTATGGCTGGGTGAAACATTCAAAGGTCCAAATGACCTTGACCTTTGAACTTCAGAGGTCTCATGTAAATTACATAAAATGTGTAGTGTTACAATAGCTACAATTTGAGCCCAACATGATCAAAATTGGATAAAAATTTAGCGAGTTATGGTTAGTAGAAAACCACCATCGAATGTGGCCTTTGACCTTGAAATGACCTTAAAATGACCTCTATCTGTAGTGAACCTTGACCTCAAAAATGACATTTTGGCTTAAAACTGACCTTTGACCTTGCATGACCTTTGACCTTGACATGACTTTGACATTTGGGATGACCTTTACCTTGCTATGATCAAACTCCTATACACTTGGAACAACATGTACTATAGAATATAAGATATTGAAGATTTAAAAATTTAATTAGCGCTCATTTGCATAATTTTGAAAAGCATGACCTCTTATTATAAAAAGGCCAGACTTCATCTATAGAAGTATAATTGTGCCAAGTTTGGAGTTTCTACGTTTCTACGTGTAATACCTTTCTACGTGTAATACTTTTCAAATGAAATGTTGGACAAATTTGCTTGTAAAGAAAGAAAGAAGGAAGGAAAGAAAGAAAGAAAAGAAAGAAAGAAAGAAAGAAAGAAAGAAAGAAAGAAAGAAAGTAAGAAAGAAAGAAAGAATTCCTAGAAAAACAATATGTCTGTGTTGGCACACAGACATAATGACCAGTTTATATGCTATGTCTGTAATTTTTTTAGTAGTTGTATTTTCATTCATGAAAAACAACTTGCATAGTTAAAATACAACACAGCGCAATGTAAACAGGCGGTTAGAAGGTTTGGGACCATCCATCAAATATACCAGGGCGCGCCAATGAACAGTCTGCAAACATAGTTGTCCCAATGTCAGTTTGAAACACAAGTGTTCTGTTTTTCACTTGGAAAGGAAATCTTCCAAGAGTAAAACGATTGGCTGGTAGATCTTGCAAGGGGTAAAACAATCGGCTATACCGAGATATTACATTCAAGCAATCTTGTACACCACTTATTTCAACTTTAAACATGTTCCTAATGTACTTTGATCACGACGGGTTGGAAGTTATCCACAATGGAATTTTTTTTCTTTGATGTAATTGCAAAAACATAGTCAAAGTTGTTGTTCAGACCAGGGTTTCAAAACCGCCATCCAATATGACTACTAAGTGAACACGAAACAGAATATCAACTTAGCATAACAAAATGACTCAATAGAATGGGCTTCTTTTATTTTATGCAACTCAACAAAAAACTAAAAAAAGTAGTATGAGATCATTATGTGTCAATACCGTAGTCATAAATTAGTAAAAACACTCAAAATCTTAACAGGCCCATCAACATGTCTACCACTGGATATTATAGCAAGATCTGAATGTTCACCAATCAGCGAACACATTGTTCATTTAATATCTAGAATTGTTAAGATGTCATGTAGACAATATAAGATAACTTTCATGAAAATAAAACGAACTTACACTTTTCAACAATGCCAGAAAATTTGCAAGGATTATCCGAACAAACAAGAATCACCCATGATCAAAGCCAGCTAGCCATTAAAACAAGCAAGGACGAAATATAATACCAATAACTTACATGTTGTTTTTATATCAGTGAATACATTGAAATCAAACATGAAGGAAAATATCTGCCTCCTGACGTGAGGCAAGGTACCAACTGAAGCTAATAGTAGGTTTAATTGACTTTATGCTAGCGACTCTCTATTTTAAGAAGTGTCTTGCCTCATACACTCAGGTGGGTGTAAAATGCCAAGTACAATTGTTAGGTTTGCATATTTACTACATCATTTAGAAAACACCGAAAATCTACCTACAATCCTTAGGTTTGCAAATTTACTACATCATTTATATAACACCTAAAACCCAGCTCCTATAAAATGATATCCTTTTCTTACACTGAAACGTCAAAAACGATCAAATTAACAAATTTAGTACAAAATTTTGGATTGAGTCAACAGCTTTTCTGGGCGCGCACTGGGCGAAATGGGCCCGATGCGCGCCGAGAAAAACTGCTCACCTGGGAAATTTTCTCTAGACCTAGAGGCATGCTGGTACTTGAATGGAAGTTTTTTTTACAAGGAATACGAATCTGAGATCCTAATGATAATTCAGACTAGTTTGACTTTAGCAGGTCGACTTGAGACGTGATTGGCACTGAAAGAGTCAATTTTCATTTTTGAGTACCCTTGTTTCACAAGGCTTTGGGAATCGAAATAAATGGCGGGAGTTAAACTTGCCAAATGGGTCGCATTGTGTAGCAAAGGCACTTAACTTTGACACATGGATCCCTCAGAATGGTCTAAGTGGAATATTACTATCCATGTGGGAGTAATTTACTATAAAAATTCAAAAGCATCACGTTTGTCATGTTATTTGAACTTTAATTCACTATTATTATATATCATTATATCTAGAAATGAACGATGACTGTCTCTGTGGTTCCCTTTAATTCGAAATCATCAGGGTATATGTGGGTTACTGTATGCTCGAAAGTATTTATTATTAGTATTTAATAGGTCATCAATATATCTTAATGTAAACGTGAAACATTTATCGTGAAATTTTGTCTCATTTGACAGTTTTACCAAAACCTTATACTAATGGTAAAATAGATACAGATTGGTTTATAGATGTGCTCAATTAGTATCCCTTTAGAATACGAATTGTCTGGCTAAAGAAGGAATCTTCAAAATTGGTATGTATGTTATCAATGAAAAATTTCAAGAACGCGACAAACTGATCATATTCAAATGCGGAAGGTTTATCCCTGCAAACCCCCCCCCCCCCAGGTCATCACCACAATTTGCACCTTTAGAAGATGTGATCATTATTTAACAGTCATTTGTTTCATACGTTTTCTATGGGAGACTTGACACTTTTTTTTAAAACGGAATCGGGAATAGCTGTGCATAAAGTAGAGAAATCCCAAGATGAAAGGTGTTCATAAAGTAAATGGTTATCTGTAGCAATCAACTGTTCCACATAGCGGTATAGGACCATTTGGTTCCAAATTCAGTCAAAGTTGAAAACCCTCCAAATTTTGACAAACGCATCAATATGAATATCACCTGATATGACAGTTAGATTTGAATACCCACCAACCAATACGTTATTCATTAAATATCGTAAGAATAGAAAAGTGGAAATCCGGAAGTCCAAGGTAGACATACTAATGACTTCAGTATCAATTTTAAATCAGTGGATGAATATCAATTGCAGTATGAAGATAAAGATCTCTCTCTCTCTTCTCTCTCTCTCTCTCTCTCTCTCTCTCTCTCTCTCTCTCTCTCTCTCTCTCTCTCTCTCTCCTGATTTGAGACAGGTACAGACTAAAGTAAATAGCAAGTAAAATTGATTTACGGCTTGCAAAACTGACAATTCTATGGTAGAGCAAGGCACAATGCTTAAAATAATAAGAATTTAACATCCACAGGTATTTCAATTTTAACGTGCATAACCTATATTATATTGTGAGACTATAAGATTAAGTAACATTTATGTGACAATTAAAACACATTTAAAAGGCTCTGTATGTTTGAAAAAATAGTTTCTAAATGAAATAATTTTTTATCGAATTGCCTTTAAATATTCAATTATCATTTCTTTTTATGATTTAATATATTCGTTGCATAAATGCATTGGAACCGAAAGCATAAAGCTCATTTTAACACGAAATCCCGTATTTCCGTACATTCAAAGCAACAAACTATGGTATGCCTTATAATTTACAACAGTTAAAACAGAATTGCTACCCATGTTCCCCGTTAACTATGTTTGTTGAGGTTACAAAAACCGATATGCACTTGGATATCTTCGACTGTTTTAATCTTTTGAGCTTATGGCGGGTCTCTCGCATCTTGCAGACCACCCAACATGAAGTTTTTGTACGTCATCTGAGTAGAGTCATTATATTTTGCAACAACAACAGCAACAACAACAACAACAACAACAACAACAACAACAACAACAGCAAAAACTAGAGAAGAAGATTTGCCTCAAACCAAATCTGTCTGTGTGCCTTCAAAAATTGTAAACATTAAATGCTACAACTTTTATCCTTTGGTACTTCACATTACATTAAGCTTATGTCTGGATGCAAATTTCAAAGTCCAAATGACCTTGACCTTTGACTTTTACAGGTCACATGTGAATTGCACAGTGTTAAAATACCCATAATTGTAGCCCAACATGAACCAAATCGCATGAAAATTGACCAAGTTATGGCAAGATGAAACTTCCAAAATACCAAATGACCTTGACCTTTGCCCTTTCGAGGTTACATGTTCTTATAAAAATGTGCAGTGTTTCAATATCTACAGTTTGAGTCCAACATGATTAGAATGGGATGAAAATTTGCCAAGTTATGACTGGATGACACTTTTAAAGGTCTAATTGACTTTTGACCTTCAGAGGTCACATGTAAGTTTCAAAAATGTGCAGTGTTACAATAGCAACAATTTGAGCCCAAACATGATCAAATTTAAATAAAAATTGACCATGTTGTGGCTAGACGAAAGCACCATCGAAAGTGGCCTTTGACCTTGAGATGACCTCTACCTGAAGTGAACCTTAACCTCAAAAATGACATTTTGGCCTAAAACTGACCTTTGACCTTGACATGACCTTGACATTTGAGATGACCTTTACCTTGCTATGATCAAACTCCTATACACTCGGTTCCACATCTACTGTAGTATATAAAATATTGAAGACTTAAAATTTTAATTAGCCCTCATTTCCATAAATTTGAAAAGCATAACCTCTCATTACAAAAGGGCCAGACTTTTTTTTTTTTTTTTTTTTTTTTTAATTTTTATTATCAGATAGAGCTCATACAGTACATAGTATGTTATAATCATACATATAGATACAATAAGATACATGGACATGAGAGGTATGTTTTACAAAAGTGATCATCATTCTGATTTTATAACAAAATATTTCCATTTATCATCATGTTTTTCAACCTTCAGTTTCTTGGTTGCAATATACCTTTCTATTCTTTTTGTACGTTGAACAATATTCTTGAATCCATATATATTTGGAACAGTGTTCCCATATTTGCATGCATTAATGTATTTTTTGCCCAAAATAAATATCAGATTATATATTGGTTTTATGTTTTTGGTACCCATAAGCACTTCTTTTTTATCAAAACTCCCAATAACAACATCGTTTACTTTACAGTGACTGAAAACTTGCTGCCAAAATAATTTTACAAATTCACATTCCCAAAACAAGTGTTGGAGAGACTCTATCTCCTGATTACAGAAGCTACATAAGTTTGTTTCAACAATATTCCATTCATACAACCTTTTTCTTGTATAGATAATTCTGTGTAAAAATTTAAACTGGAAAGAACGGATTTCTGCAGATATAGTTGATATATATATCATGTGAAAACTTGTGTCGAGTTCATCCAAGAAAATTTGGCAATCTAGTTCCTTTTTCCATTTCTCAACTAGTAATTGAAAGTTTCCAGCATGAGGTTTAAGCAGTTTTGGGTATACAAATCTAGGTACCTTTCCTATGTCTATGATACAATCTATATTTTTTCTTTGTTCAGGATTATGTACAGCTGAGGTTTTGATCATGTCTTTCCACGCAGCTGGAATTGCATATATGACTCCGTAATAAGTAACAAAATCCACTTGGATATTGAATTTTTGTGTAAACTCAGCATATGACATTATTGTTCTGTTTCTGTTAAGTAAATCTTTTATACATCGAACACCTTTATCATACCATTTTCTGTAAAAAATTGTTTTCTTACCTATCTTTATAAATGAGTTAAACCAAATTGTTTGACCTGTTACTTCAGTTGCACTTTCTGGATTTTTAAAATTATAGTTACTCCAACTTTCAATCACTTCATACCAAAATTTACTTTTCATATTACGAAATATATCCTTAACATCATCAGCATGAAAGTTGCATTCCCATAAAAATTTGTCTTGGCATGGGAGTTGCTTAAAGACTAAATATTTCCATTTTGCATTCATATCAGATAGAAGCCTTTTAACCCAGGCACACTTAATTGCTAAGAACTGTGAAAATAAATGCGGTATACCAAGACCACCATCTTTGGTTGATGCACAGATGTAACTTCGTTTAACTTTATCTGGCTTGTTATTCCACAAGTATTTATATATCAACCTTTCTATCTGTTTTGTAATTGCCAATGATGGATTTGGTAAGACTGATACTAAATACAAAAGTTGAGACAATGCTAATGATTTTATAATTAAAGTCTTGCCAAACAAGCTCAAATTTCTTTTATCCCACATATTAAAAATATTTTCTATTTTTTCCAACTTTGGAATATAATTAAGTGACTCAAGTTTATCTCTTTCTGGTGTGATTTTCACACCTAACAAAGCTACAGGCACATTTGTCCAACGTAGGCTGAGGTTTTCTGAAAAAATTATATCAGTATTTTTAAGAGAACCGATTCTCAAAATATCTGTTTTCGTTTTATTTACTGTCAACCCTGAAATCTCTTTAAATTTTTCTAGTATAAAAAATAGACGGTCTAGGTTATCTTTGTTTGCCAGGAGAGTAAAAGATGTGTCATCGGCATACTGAGATACTTTATATTCATGTACATCTATTTTTATCCCTTTGACATTTTCATCTCTTCTAATAAAATTTCCCAAAATTTCCACACATAAAATGAACAGATAAGGTGAAATGGGGCATCCTTGTCGCACTCCGCACGACAAGGAAAAGGGTTCTGAAGTCCAGCCGTTATTAATTACTGAACTTTTAATGTTTGTATAAAATAATTTTATCCAATTTTGAAATGAAGGTCCAAAATTAAAATATTTTAAGCTTTTTTCCAAGAAATCCCATTCTAAATAATCAAAGGCTTTTTCAAAGTCTATCAGAACTAATAAAGCTGGAATGTTTTCTTCTTCTGTGTACTCCATAATATTCAGAATTCTATTTATATTTTCACCAATATATCTGTCTTTTAAAAAACCTGTTTGATCCTCATGTATAATTTCATTCAATACTTTTTTTATTCGGAAAGCTATGCATTTTGCAGCCAACTTATAGTCTTGATTTAACAATGATATAGGGCTCAAATTTTTTAGTTCCAATATATCTTTATCCTTTTTTGGGAGGAGGGTTATAATACTATGTCTTTGCGAAATTGACAGCAGACCTCTTCGATATGACAAATTAAGTGCCTCTAGCAAAAACTTTTTGCAGTCAGCCCAAAATACTTTATAAAATTCAGCTGGAAAACCGTCGGATCCAGGAGATTTATTATTTTTCAAACTTTTTAATATTACCAGTGCTTCAGTTTCCGTTATTATTCCTTCACAGTTCTCCTTTTGTTCATCTGACAGTTTAGGGATGTCTTCATCTTGTGGAAAAAAATCAATCTCTGTTATAGAGTTTCCTGGATTGGAGACATGCAAAGCAGATGTGTACAGATTACTATAAAATTTGTTTTGCTCCTGTAGAATTTTGTGGGGGTCTGTTGTAATTTCATTATTATTCTAAGCTTCTTAACTACTCTGTTATTGAAATTCCTTTTTTCGAGATTAAAAAAATATTTAGTAGGTTTTTCCCCCTCATCATACCATCTAACTCTACTTCTAAGTATAGCTCCTCTTGTTTCTTCTTCCATTATGGTCTCTAAATTCAATTTTATTTCCTTAATTTCTTTCTCAATTACTTCACTTTCATTATCCATATATATATCTTCCAATTTTTTTAACTGTGTTTCTAAATTTATTATTGTTCTTTGCTTCTCTTTTTTCCGTTGTGAGGAATATTGCATTGTTTTGGTACGAACTTCCATTTTAATCATTTCCCATTTTAGTATGGCATCTTCATCCTGGTATATTTCTGCTGTTTGTATTATTGTTTCTTTTATCAAGTTAACATATTCTATTTCTTTTAAAAGTGAACAATTCAGGTTCCAGTAACCTGGACCTCTCTGTTCCTGACTTAACTTCAGTTCTAGAGTAACTGCAGAGTGATCGGATTTATATCCAGGAGTAATTTCACTCTTTTCAATACAGCCAACTAATCCAAAAGATACCAAAAAAAAGTCTAATCTACTGTATATAGGATAAGGGTTCTTCCTTTGCCAAGTATATCTGCACACACCTGGGTTTGCCCGTCTCCACACATCAACCAGGTCAGTTTCTTCCATCCAAGACAAGATTACACTTTGGTTTTGTAAATGAGTGGTTGCTTGACCGCCTTTTTTATCTAGATCAACATCTAATATAACATTGAAGTCTCCCCCAATGATTCTATTGTCATTTGGCAAAGATTCTATATTTTGTATCAAATCTTCAAAAAATTCAGGTTTGTCTTCATTATAGCCATACACATTTACCAGGGTTTATCTTTCTTGATGTATTGTTATATCTAGAATAAGATACCGACCTTGATTGTCTGTAATAACTTTATGGATATCATATTCAAAATCATTCTTAAATAGAATACACACTCCCCTGGCATCAGACTGTCCATGACTGAAATAAATATTATAACCCCATTCAGCATGCCACAGCTTCTCAATCTCTGACGTACAGTGGGCTTCTTGTAACATAAATATGGATGCTTTCTTCTTCCTAAGCCATCCAAATAACTGTCTTCTCTTTTCAAAATCTCTGATTCCTCTCACATTAAATGATATTATCCCAAGATTATGTTGCCTTTGCATTTGAAACATTGACCATCTTTTGCCTTTATAATAAAATGCTCTATCTGAAAAAATTTTATGAAATATATTTTGTTAGAAGATTGGTAACTTACAAAAGCATTAGTCATAAATTGTGTGCAGGTGTGCAGTTGGGGCCCCAACTGCACAAAAGGGCCAGACTTCATCTGTAGAAGTATGATTGTGCCAAGTTTGGAGTTTCTACGTGTAATACTTTTAAAATAAAATGTCGGAAAATGGGCCTGTAAAGAAAGAGACAGAAAGAGAGAGAGACAGACAGAGAGAGAGAGAGAGAGACAGAGAGAGAGAGAGAGAGAGAGAGAGAGAGAGAGAGAGAGAGAGAGAGAGAGAGGGAGGGAGAGAGAGAGAATTCCTAGAAAAACATTTTGTCTGTGGTGGCACACAGACATAAAAAAGAAAGAAATGAAAGGCAGAAAAGAAAGAAAGAAAGAAAGAAAGAAAGACAATAATTTTGATAGTATGTAGTCATATATAAACTACCACAGTCTATGTCATCATTCTTTTCCATTTTATTCTCATGAACCAAGTAGTCTTCTAATCATGATACAACTTGTAGACGTCAGTCTATTCATATTTGTGCATGCTTTGTTTATATTGAACACTGACCTGGCTGCCTGTGGCAGTGGAGTGTGGTGGTGTGTTTGTACGGTTCCTAACCTGCCAACCTCAGTGCAATGAAAACTACAGCTTCTTGTGGCTTTCAGTTGAATCTGTTATGTCTTACTCTATTAATTAATCATGTGTTGTTCCAATTTTCTAAGTTACACCTTGTCTGTCTTGTGTAAACATGGCAAAAGCAATCACACACGGCATTCTGTGTGCTACTCAGGGACACACATACAGACAAGCATGCTGCCCGTAGCCTGATATCAAACCCAGGCTCTCTGATCTGGGTTAAAAGCATCAATTACCAAAGCGGACCCCAGATTCTTGACTGATACAACCTTCATAGTCTTTGTTACTTCACATTCCATTACGCTTATAGCTAGATTAAAAAAGGCCTGAATTAGCTTGACTTTCGATCTTTAGGTATTGTATGTAATTACAAAAATATGCAGTGTTGCAATACCTACAGGTTGGGTCCAACTCGGTTAAAATTGGATGGAAATTAACCGAGTTATGGCTAAAATTTCAAATGTGAATATGACATTGACTTTTGACCTTTAGAGGTCACATGTAAATTACAATAATGTGCAGTGTTTCCAACATATTGATCGAAGTTGGATTAATTACCTGTACCTATAATATTTTTGGAGCTATTCAAGATTTAAATTTTCAAATGGCCCTAATTTGCATAATTTTCAAAACCGTTGAACCTCTTTACAAAAAGTCCAGGCTTCATGTATGGAAGTAAAATCATGCCAAGTTTGGAGTCTCTGTGTATAAAACTTTTCAATTGAAATGTCGGACAACGAAGAAAGAAAGAATTCCTAGAAAAACAATATGTCTGTGTTGGCACATAAACATAAAAAACTAATCTGAATGATACGCTAAATGTAGATCTGTAGGCATCAGAGGACGTGTTAAATCTGTCCATATCCGGCGGTAGCGTACCTAAATGAAGAGTTACCCCGGCAGGGTCAGACATTCAAGAGTGACGTGAGTGGTAAACCTGGAAACACAGAGCCACATTGTTCTTATGACATATTTTAAGTAATGGAACGCCTAATTGACAAGTTTTTATGCAACATATCATTGATAAATGTCTCTTCTTTCAAGCGTAGTTTAGACGACAAGATCCTTCTTTGCATAAGTCATGCTGTGTCACCGAGAGTGTATAAAGTCACATGCTTTCTTTTTAAGCTCATGGATAATGAAACCTGTATTTTTGAACTTAACAATGTTTCTGTGCCCAGTGATCTACATCCAAACCTGTTGTAAGGCATTTGAACTTCTTCACCTAAATTTGCATAATTATCTTTCTGTAAATTGTGTCTCGGTGGTCTCGGGGGTTTTTATATTGGATACATTTCAGCAAATAAAACATTGCGTCTTCAATCTGTGAGTTGAGATATTTGCAACAAGTTTTGTCCTTAATGGGGGTCTGATTGTGGCACCCCGTCTCTATTTTCAAATCATGTGCACTGATGGGGAGTCAAAGAAAGTTTTCTCTTTAGTGGCGTTAAGTTCAAGTTCAAGTGTGTTCCCTGGCAAAATTAGTCTTGAATATATAATATGTTTTTAAGTTTTTTAGAATCTCTTTATTCCCTTTGCTCTTGCTTGACATCTTGTTGAGGTACAAACAACGTGATATACATACATGCATATATATATATATATATATATATATATATATATATATATATATATATATATATATATATATATATATATATATATATATATATATATATATATATATAAAATGATGTAGAGTACCTGAAAAATTATGTGGTTCACCTATAAGCACATTAATTTTGACGTTAAAATGATATATATTTATAAGTGATCCATTCCGCATGAAACATAAAGATATCCGTCCATTTGAGATCAAACCAGTAGAATCATACTATCAGGTATACCTATTGAATGTGTTACGTGTATGTTTGACAATACTATCAAATGAAAATTGCCATCTTCCAACAGTGTAATGCTAGCGAAATTGTGACCAAATGTAAAACCATAACAGTTTAGTTGGTTGGCCAATATGTTAACTCTATCAGTGTTATAGTTTGGACGGAGTCAACAGCTTTTGACATGAACCTTTATATTTTATGTATAATATGGCATGTTGGTACTTCAGTGAAAGGTCATTTTCAAGGAACATTAGTCTAGCATCATTATTATAATTCAACGCAGTTCCTGTAAAGTAGTTAGACGTTTGTCGCAGTTGGCATTGCAAAGGTTAATAGAGCTGCATTATCGGTTAAATTTTCACTCACGATAATTGCTTTTAAATTGTTAGCCAAATTGACTGATAGACATCATATTTATTTGGGCAAAATTACAGGTTCAAGTTCCTGTCATCAGTGTATTTTTAAATATCCCATTGTTCTTATTCGTTAGGGACCTATCTGTGAAATGGTTGTGTCTGTAATTCACCCTATTACGGTTGAAGATAATAATTATCGTGTCTTTCAGCCCTATTTACCTGTTTTAAACTAGTGAGCGGCTGTTACCAATGACGTTGGACAGATGCAGTTGCTTTTATTTGCCTTGTAAATGTGTCTTGAGGTTCTAATACTTCTACGAAACTGCCATTAAAAAATAAAAACACCAATAATCCGATGGCCAGATATACTTAGGCCAGAAAAAATAGTTAACAGGATATATGACTTATGACCCTTTGAAAATATAAACAAATATTTAATGCATTGTACATGTAACCTAAATAACCACAACATCAGCATAAATGACCGGTTGATGTCCTTTAGTTTATGACAATGGGTACAAATTCAATGGACTGCGATAAAACACTGGTGTTCATGTCAGCACGTCCTTAATCACTCACAAATGGAACAGTTATCTCCACTCCTATTCGTTCTTTTCATTTGAGGCAGTGCCAGTTTTAATGACGCACCAGATCCAACTACAAACGTGCTGTATACAGAGCAAACCTTAACCCTCCGTCGACAGCAGTTTTAGCCCCAAGACGCTTTTGGGAGGTCTAGGCATCACATACTGTTTACTGAAAAAGGAAGAAGAAAAACACAAACACACACACAAATGAAGAAAAAGCAAAGAAAGGAAAACATTGACCCCACGGATGACGTACATATGTTGTTTTTCCTGTGGTGACACACGCGTCTGACACGTTTGACACACATATAAAAACAGGCCCTTTTTAACACTGTGCAACTGCCAGATTTCATTCCTCCCGTGCACGCCGAGGTCTGCAGGATTTTAGTGCATGCTTTGATATCAATGTCCTTTATTTTGTTTATTTATTTATTTATTTAATTAATTAATTAATTAATTAATTAATTAATTAATTAATTAATTTATCTATCTATCTATCTATCTATCTATCTATCTATCTATCTATCTATTTATTTATTTATTTATTTATTCATTTATTTATTTGCTGCTGTTCATATTATATATCGATGACCTGCCGGATACAGTTATGCATTGTGATATTTTTCTTTATGCTGACGATACAGCACTTTATTTTGCTGACAGAGATGCATCTCATATTGAAGATACACTTAATGCTGAGATGCAAAACGTATCCTACTGGTTCAAGGCAAATAAGCTAACTTTAAATACAAAGAAAACCAAAGTCATGACTTTCGGCACTCCTCAGCGGCTCAAAAAGGTACCCCCACTCAACATACATTGCGACGGTGATATTATCGAGCAAGTGTCAACTTTTAAATATTTGGGTGTATTACTTGGCTCTTCCTTGTCCTTCTCAGCGCACATTGATTATATTTGTAAAAAGGTAAATTGCCGGTTATCTGCTCTGGGAAGGACAAGGAAGTTCCTATCTGCCAAGACTAGTCTGATGTTTTATAAGTCATTAATACTACCATATTTTGATTATTGTGATATAGTATGGGACTCCTGCTCTTGCCGCCTAAAGCAGAAACTCCAAATTTTACAAAATCGTGCCCTCCGGATTGTTACAAAATCTCATAGACGTACACATGTTTCGGATCTGCATAATACCACTAAAACCCTTACCCTCCAAAAAGACGCGATTTTCATACTGATGTTTTTATGTTCAAAGCAGTAAACAACCTACTCCCAGGCTATATTTCTTCCAAATTTATAGATAGCTCTGAGGTAAATCCTCGTGTAACTAGGTCCACATCAACCAATGCCCTCTTTGTTCCCCGGTGTAAGCTCAATGTCGGCAAGAGCACGATATCCTGCAGGGGCGCCACTAAATGGAACTCCCTCCCTTACCGGTTAAGGAGTGCTCCAAATATAAATTTATTTAAATCGTGGTGCTACCCTCCCACAACTATATGTATGCTCTAATTTTGTTTGTATTATCCTGCCTATTTTGGACTCTGTCCGCCACTTGTGTTTCGACGTATCTTTCATTTTTATTGAGAGTTTTATATTTTATCTTGTTTTAATAATTTATGTATTATTATGTAATTTATATGTTCATCATGCCTCATGTTTTCAACAACCCATTGTATCATCCAGGGCCTGGCGGGAGATCAGAGCTGCGGCACTGAGCCAGTAACCCTGGTAAAATAATAAATAAATAAATAAATAAATAAATATTTATTTATTTATTTAACACTAAGACGTTTGTGCTTATGTATACATGAGATACCCTTGTTCTTAGATGAAAATTGATCAAGTGTTGTAATTTTTTCCCCATTTTTTCTTTTGGTTTAAATTATCATTTCTTCAGTTTTATCAGGTTTAGAGTCTACTTTCCATCTTTTTCCTATTTTTGAAAAACATGAAAGATTGTATTATAATCGATAACTATCCTGCAAGCTGTTTGTCGAGTACCAGTTATGTTGTGAGGTTTGGAAAATTGTAAATTTAACATTTAACACCATGACCTGATTTGTGACCACGCCTTGGGAAATAAAAGCGATTTGGAAAAGAAAACAGGGTTCCTACCTTTTGGTGCATTTGTTTTATCTTTTTTGGAGTAACTGCCAGGGATGCAAGTTTTTAAGACCAGGATGAACCACCAGAGGGGAGTTTTTCAGATCATGCCTCACTAGTTCCATCCCTAATTCAGATGTGTTCCAAGGCCAGATGATCATCTACTTATGGGTCTTACATTTAACTTCGGTATAAACCATATAATGGAGATAATAGTACATATTATGATACAATGTTCAGATTATAATGTATGCAATTACATTAAACATATTGCAACTTTCAATTTTGTGGTGCTTTTGGAAGCCTGTCGTAGGCATACATGCCAGAAAATTAACATGTTGCTGGTACCTGTCTGCTTAAGATAGATGTTATAATGTAGGTATCCATTTTAGAAGTCTATGAGTGCATTTCCTGCTTTGTCAATCTTTACTTTATTTTCACATTCAGTAAAGCGACCATGGACACCGCTGATGACAGGCCATTAGCGAATGCCCCATTCAGATCCACACTACCCTTCTGTACCAGCTGATAGTGATCCAAGTCACAGGAAAGATCGTGTGTCAAGTCAAAGGCAAAGACAGTATAACCCCCTGCAAAAGTCTGCTGATTCCATTCCCTAAATCTTCCTTTAGCTTTCTAATCCCTGAGTACAGGCTCAAAATTTCCTTTTATACATGTCTCCTGCAAATTTGGGTTTGAGTGATTACAGGATTTCACCCCGAACTTTAAGTTTACCTTTTATAACTGTACATTAACATTAAGGGCTAAATTTGTTTTAGGCCTACATTAAATGAATGTGAGTGTTTTCCAAAGTGGGAGGATTGGGATCCCGTAAAACTGGTTTAACCCACTGCCAATATGTTGGTAACCTGTTCCAAGTCAGGTAGAAGATACTCTCATTCGTTTAAATCTCATTACTGTTGGTCATGGATCCTTCTGACGACGAACACTAGCATGTCTTACTATTTCGTAAATGATCCTGAATCTGACAAGGTTAAACTGGTATTTGGTTTGGTCTCATCACTATCATTGAAAACTGTTATCCACTTCTCTTTTCATGGAACCCTTATATATTTGGTAACAATTTGAACATTCAGGCATTTTCTGCACATATTGCATTGCAGTAAGTGTTCCAAGTGTAGTGAAACTGATGTTGTTTTTTATAATTGTCTGATGAATATAGTTTGTTATTATGAAGGTCATGTCAGGTTGGCTCAAAGTGTTTAATGTACTCTTTCTCTGTCTCTCTTTTGTATAAATAATTAACATCTAAATCAACTGACTGACAAGTTGAACTACGTCTTATTATAAATGAAAAAATTTAAAACTGTTACAGGAAAACAGTTATACTTACAGTTACCTTTAGGAACATTTCAATCTTGAACATTTAAATGTCCTTTCAAAAATACTTCTGGAGACCAACTTGAAATGTGACTGCTATCCTTACAAATTTTGACTATTGTAATGCATTTTTGACTACGTTTTAATGATTTGAGGCCTAATGTCACTTGCTTCTGGCTGATGTTTAACATTTGAACCAATGTACGTACTATATTTGGAAATTCAAACACTTTTCTTTTTGAAATACTCTTAGTTTATCTCCTTTAAAACAACATCATATCTTTAACTACATGCCTAAAACACATCGAATTATATAATCATGTTGTTTAGATTCTTATTGATGGTCATTTTAGGCCTAGAGGGCTTTTCTGATGGATTGATGTTGGTGTTGGTGTCACTTTGTGGACTTATATGGATGATGATCATTGTTGAGATGGTGGTTGCAAGTAGTACCTTTTTAAATACTGAATTTTATAGACATTTTCAACAAGTTAAGAACTTCCGCTTACAAATTCTCTGATGTGATGCAAATTTTGGTCCCTTTTCATAAATTGTATGGTCCTGTATGTGCATGAATGACACAACTGTTCAAGCCAATTTACTGAAATAGGCCTATAATTTCAAACAAAACTTTTGGCATTCTGTCATGTGAAAACTAGATAAGGTTTTTTCCCCCCTATGGACCTTTGCACTTACGTTTTGGTCTCTTTTGGGTAAATACGAACTATAAATTTATATGTTTCAGCTATACATACCAAGGAACATTGCCTTTGGTCGGAATTGACTTGGATTTGTTTTGTTAGGACTACGGTTTGGATATGGTAATCACACTGTCTAATTTAAATTGTAATGCTTGAACAGGAAAGTATTCTTGCCGAGTGAGCCATCATAGGCATTGTTGTCTGCTTAACCAATGTTGATTCTTTTTAGAATTCCATCTTTAGCAGATCCTGCATGTGTTCAGAAGTAGTTTTTACTAGGCAACAAATGACTATGGATACATCTGGGTACATACTGCTTGATCATAAATACCTCCTCCTCTGCCCATTGAACATAATAGCTGTTTTTAAATGGTGCATTGGTATGAGCTATGTGAACAAAATCACCAGTTTTCAGTTTGTTTTGTCCTTTTTTTCTTTTTTTTATGCAGTGACATGTCTTCATACTGAATATCCCACAAATCGTTATCATTGACATGGTCCATTGCATATTGCGGTGATAAACATTTTAATGAGATGTGTGGAGAGTTGTAGCCAGTCATTTAATCAGGTAACATGTCAATTTACCTGTTTGACCAGAATCTCCACATCCTCTCCTTGATTTTACTATTAAACATCTCAACCATCACTGCTTTGATATCTTAATTTTTAGTAGAAAAGTGTTTTATTGCATGATGTCTCACCAGCTTTTGGAACGAGTAATTTGTACACCCCTTTCCCATGTCACTTTGGGTTCTTTTTGGCTTGTTCGCAACTACTTGAAACACTATGTGTTTCACTACATTGACTGCCTGTGCAGTTTTAACCTTCATCAGAAGAGCCCAAGTGAAGGAAGACAAGCAATTGATCACAGTCATGATATATGGCAGTTCCCCGTTGTTATGCCTAACAATGGAAGACAGGCCTCACAGATCTACTTGCCACTCTGCATTGCTGACTTCCACCACAATGTATCTCCAGGGAAATATCTTTTTTGGTTGCCTGTGTTAAGTGTACCTTCTCTGGTTCATTAACCAACTTTTTGCTTTATATTCACTGACACCAGACTCTTTCGCAAGTCATTTGATACCACTGTAGCTTCCAGGACTAGCAAGGTGGTAGTAAGTGGCAACTAGTTTGTCTTCCATTTTTTCTTGTATCTTCCCAATTGCTTCCCAATGTTATGCTGTCCCTTTTTGCTTTGTCTGCATTTTGCCCGTGACTTACTTTTGGATGCAAGGACTGCACAGCAGGTCATGATGGTTACCTACTGGCTCTCCTTAGTATGTAAAGAAGAATTGACTGTGGGACTCTAGTCTTAAGTATTTCGGATCCCCACTGGAAATCACAAAATTCAGGCAGGCTAGGAACAATATTTTCATCGTCTCCTGTGTATAGAGTAGGCAACGAGATCCTTTATGTGACCACCAATTTTGAAACACTGTTTCACTATCAGTTTTCCTTTTCTATTGATGGTCAGATTAGGGTTCTTCTTCACATCTTCCACAAGCTGTTCTTTATTCCTCCTTAAACGCTTTGGAACATTGGTAATTGCACCTTAATATGGTTCTCAATTTCCTGCCATTCTCTTTCTTAAATGACATAAATTGTCTGTTGTGACTGATGTGATATGCAAGCAGTCCCCTGGTATGATATAGAAATACTTTGTTGCTCCTCCAGTCTTTGTTATGTCCTCGTGTATTTCTGGATAGCTGCCTTGTAGGCCATTATATCATTATTCTGTACCGCTGTGGTAAGCTAAACTCTGGTTTCTAAAAGTTTTGATATGTAAGGATTTGTTAGTGTATTGGTGGGTTTCACAGTGATGGGTTGAGCTTAAAATGATGGTACAGCATTGACATCTACCGATTTCATCTTTTTGACATTGCACATTTTTGTTTTAAGTGGTTTTGAAGAGAGTCCTTACAAGTGTTGCTGTCAATGGCAAACATACAGACATAAATCTGCCCCTCTGGCTGAAATTATTTTTCTTCTGTTCTCTTAGTATGCCTCTGCCAACTCATTTCCATAGTCTGTACTTTTTTGCAGACTTTCTTTTGTGACACTTGGGGAGTTTCATGTTGCCTTCTCATATATTAAGCAAATATTCACAAATGGCATCTATCAATTCCGCCGGTGCTTTTTGTATCATGCTGCCTCTCATGCTTGGTGGACATGCATTCAAAGACAGTATGACAGCATTCCGTTGCATTCATCTGGAGAATTTCTTTGTCGCATCCTTCTCGTTTCAACACTTTCACTATACATGTGTTCTTGATCATAAATGCTGTAGGTTCTGAAGCAAAAATTGTTGATGCAATCTCTCTAATCCAGGTATTTGCTGTTTTTCCACATGAATTTTCAAAAACCACTAAACAGTGAGCTTTTAGACTGACAGTGTGAAAATAATTGTGGTTGGCAAACAAGTTGTGCACAATTAATATGATGCTGGTATTTTGATGGAGATTTTTGGGTGAAAATATCAAGCCCGTGCTTGTCCATTCCATCCATCGGCTCAACTACCACCAAGAGCGGTTCATTCCCACGTATATCACCCAGTCTATCCAGACCAGAAAGGAAATCCACCTTTGCCAGCATCTCTTCATACCCATCTTTGCCAAATTCAGTAGTGCCACACACCTCTGACAGGTGGAGGAGGTAAAATGTTTTGGGTCTTGTTTACCAAGTGTTTTATGCATTCAGTTTTACCAGATCGACTTGGACAAGCCATGATACAGGTTAAAGGATGCTTGAAACTTGGATCCATATTAGGACCCATATTTGGCTCTATCTAACTTTAAACTGACCAAGGTGCATTTAGGGGATCAATTTATGTCTGTAAGCAAGAGTGGATATACCATCATCCAAAATGTAGCCCTGGTCAACATATTCAGACAATCTTATTCACTACGTCAGTCACCAGCCAGTGATGGTAAGAGCTCCCCCCCCCCCCCCATACTTGAACCAGATACAGTATATGGTGGTAAATCATCAAATGTCAGATTTTTGTTGAGTGATCTACTCACAAATATAATTGGGAACTTCATTAGGAGTGTATTGACCCACTGTACTCCACCTATTGGAAAGGATTACATGAACAATGCCTGTGGAGATTGTATGCATTCAAAGATATCATATCAATCCTTTTTTTGTTTTCTTTCAACATACCAACAGACAATGTTAGCCACACCTCCTCTAATTCATTTCTTTATCATCTGATGCATGTCTATGTCAGATAGTAGATCAAATGACATTCGAAAGATCTTCAAAATGACATCCCAAGCCAGCCGTCTGAAAAAATGAACTGGATCTAACCCACATTCCCTCAATGATAGGGTGCAGATATTCTCGTATATACCACATAACAAAAGAACATTTCTGAGCAAGTATAGATCCTGATATTGTCCCAATGTTTTCAAGTGAAACATTGTCCTTAGTCTATGTGCATGAGCATGAGCCTTTTCATTGATACTTCTCCAGTAACTGTATTGCAAACTACTGGAAATGTGCTTCAAATCCATGTACTCAAAGGGATAGACCCCCTTCCTGGTCAACAGTTCTTTCTGAAGTCCTTTGAAATGTCAGCCAACTTGTTTGACGTCCGTCACTCCTACAACTGGTTCATACAAACAATGATTCGGAAACTGCAATGAATCTATAAAGAACGCATTTCTCAAGGTAAAAGAAATGTCCTTTTCTCAAGTTTATGGAATGCATTTCACTGCTCCCGCCAATTACTAAGTGAGCATCCTATCCTTTCAAGTGTGAATTACCGCAGGGAAGATGAATTTGGAATGGAAAGATTCTATGTGATTGTGTGCAGCATCATCCTCTGATTCATATTCTCTTTTACCCTTGACCAGATGGTCCAACATGTCTCTTCTCCTCTAACATTTGAAGTAAGCCTATATATCCTTAGGACCACTACCCTTTTTTGCCAACATGCCCCAAGATGGGTTGATGCATTATGTAAAAATAGCGCATCAAAATGCCACCCTTTGTACCAACATTTAGCCAGTGCATAATAATGCGTATTAAAATTTGTCAACTTTCAAAACCTGAAGCATAATCTTATTTTGAAGGTTTTATCTCTATTTTTTGTCAATTTATTCATTTTTCCGCAGTAGCCAAATATATCCTCTCATTTCTTTCTATTTTTCTTCTTTATTTACAAGCAGTAATGGTTCGCCAATTACAGAACAAAACATAAAGCCAAAAGGTGCCCATAGTTTTTCCCACTATCTTTGTTAAATTAGAAGCAGTAGTGGTTTAAATAAACTACAAAGGGAGCTGGCAATTTGTTTCCTATGTTCTTGAATCTACACACACTGCCTAATTTGGAGATCGAGATTATCTGTAGACCAAATGTCTTGCATGTTAATTCATGTTCTACTGTATTTTGATCTTTTGCAAAGAGGTGTGGTGCAGTACAAACAGAAGTTAATTTCCTCATGATACCTTGTTTCGTGAGATTTCAGTGAAGTCACATGTTTGATCAAAACATAATGTCTGCCATAAAGATGCAGCAAATTTATGTGTCAGCCTTTTCTACTGGCAGTGACATACATAGGACAGCCCTCAAGACCATCAACAATGATATACACCCTAGGATTCAACTTTTCAAACTTGGCAATATCTGTAATTTTTATTGGAAATGAAATCCTTGTTAAGTCCACTTCTGTTTGATAGCCAACATACTTGCTCACTCTGTCTGTACCTGTGGATGCTGAGTGTAAAGCTAACAAAACAGGTCACAATATTTTTCGTTCTGATTTTTTCACATTTATGACAGAATGGGTATGCGTTATCTACTTTTGGGTGAGAATATATGGGAAGCCCCTGCTGACACGTAAAGTGCCTAATTTTACAATCAACTCAAGTACTTGCTCTTGGCGTCAGCCAGGGCCCTGAGGAAAAAAATTGTCCACATTACGAGTGGCTGTAGGCCTCTTTCACCTTTGTCAATATTGCCCGAGGCAAGCAGGGTCATTGTTGATAGCTGAAATTGTAACAATGCTCCTCCGATCTGTTGGTATTTGTTTAATCAATCTTGCCCATTATGTTAAGTGAAGTGTCAGAGCTTTTGATCTCTGTAATTTTTATTTCAGACGGAAGACCATTGCATTCAAGTGTAAGTCTAAAAATTCTTTATAAATATCCCCGTCATTGTCATTGTCAGGAAAAAAACAGAGATCTTTTACTAATTTTCCTAATGCTGTTTGGTCAGACCTTTTTTTCACAAATCTTGCATGTGTGATCACTGGCTCAAAAATGGTGTGCTGGCAATGGGCCATGGCATCCCCTACATACTGTACCTTGTTCACCACACTTTTTAAAATATTATTGCTCCCCAGCAATTAAACAATTACAAAAATTGCATCCATTGACGGAATCTTGAAGAATTTGTCTGCATAAATCACACAACCAATCATCCAAGCTGGTCAATAAAACTGGTAACATCTACAGCAGAGCATTTTGATGTGTCTTGGGTGTCACGTCTTAACGAATGAACTCTTTAGACTATTCCACTATCCTTTTGAATATATCGCAGATCAGTCTGCAAAAATGAAACTGAAGTTGTCAAATGGCTGCTAAAGTTTTTGGTTTACATGAATGCAATACTGTTGTTGTGACTATTTCACTTTGCATTGTTAAACAGTGTAGCATGTGATGTATATATTTGTCAGATTCTTTCAAAAAGCTCTTTCATTATCAAGTGCCACTCGGATTTTTGCCTTCAGATTCTAAATGATGTATTACATTATTTTAACGTATTTGGAAAACAGTGACTCTGCCATCATTATTCTTCCTGTCTGTACACTATTCATTCTGTATAGCTTGCCAATTTTGAAAAGATTTAGCTTACAGATCATGGAAACCATGCTGGATGCCTTCATCAGAATTTGGCTAGTGTTGAGGATTCTTTCAGGAAAAGCCATAATAACGTTTAATTTATAGTCCCTATCATACTCAAATGGTGATTGATTCATGGAACAAATAAGCGTTTGTTGTTGCTCAGTTCTCAAAGAGAGATCACACATGTGATGTTGTTTAAATTGTTCTGTTGTTGTCTCCTAAACAAGGAGCTCTTCAGCTTCAATGCTGCAATTGTTGCTTTACACTTTGAAGACTTTCATTGCCAGGGCTTGAAGTGATACTATGTGAATAACAAAAACCAAAAACAAACATACAGTGTTGTCTGGTGTTACTTGCAGAGAAAGGAAAACACATACTTACCACACTGTTACAGCCTTATAAAAATACAAAAAATAAGATTCTGGAACAATTCCTCTGCAATCACCACAAGCAGATCACATTACCAATGAGATTGGTTGCTTCTCCTGTTCAGTTCGGCAGCTTCCACGAGAAGTATGATGTATGGGAAACTACAGAGTGTATTTATATGGAAGTGATGAATGTTCTGGGACCAGGTGAGCGTGGGAGAAGAATGACTTGCATCAATCATGCTGACAAAAAGCCTCTAGAAATTATCATTTAGATAGGGTGGTTAATATTCGAGAACCTGTGGAGTGTGATAAAGGTATTGCCTGCATCAATCAAGCTGACAAGAAACCTCAAAAGACGTAATTTTAGAGAGACAGGTGACCATTCTATAAAACGATGAATGTGAGAAAGGTATGACCTGCATCAATGATGCTGAAAAAAATGTTCCAGCTGTCTGAAATGTCCGTAAATTCCTTCCACATGTTCAATTACCTCAATAAATCTGTTGACTTCACCTTTACCCTGGTACAAGGAAAATAAGGTAGAGGAAGACAAGACAGCCTGGCTGTGTCAACATGTGGTGTTATACAAATGTCAGTGAACAATGTCAAAAAGAACGTAGCTTTGGCCCCAAATTCTTGGCAAAGTGTGGGAATTTGTGGTTCAGTAGATGCTCACACAACCGCTGAAAGTCCACATCTAAAGAATTTTATTTGTTGTAAATCAAGCAATAATTGACTTTTACACACAAACGACTCCTACTAAAGTCTTATAACTTAATGTTAATCTGTACTGCGATTTTGGGACCAGTTAATGGTTTGATTAATTTGTAACAACATCCAGACCTGACGGAAACGTGTGGGACTAATGGAAAAATCAAGGCCTCAAAAATGTCAATTAAACACAAAATATTATGATCCATAAAATTGCAACAAAACAAAAGGAGTTTGACAATTGCTGGATCAGGCCCTGCATTTAACTTGTAAAAAAATTCAATGATCAGGTGACATTCAATTGTTTTTTTTTTTTTTGTTTTTTTTTTGTTTTTGTCTTTTTTTTTTTACCCTAGCCTTTTTACAGTAAAAAGCATTAAAAACACACATGCTACCGAGATGTGTTTACAGTCAAGTATCAGCATTTTAAATGGAATTATGTAGTCTCCCATTTCACAATCAGGATCTTTGACGCCTTAGTAATTGAAGTCATCTGAGGTGACTATTAACCCTTTTCGATATTTATGGTCCACACTTTCAGATTTTTTAATTATACAAATTCCTTCCAATTACGTTCTAGAAATCATTAAATCAAGTTAAATAGATTACATTCTTTCCCCATGGGAAACGATGCATTTTATCCTGAACATTCTTAGCCCGAAATATTCTACTGAATTACAATACAGAACCTCTCAATCTTCATTTTTCATCAAAACCTAATGGCTAACAATAACCTAACATAAACAGATCTTGAGCTGGAAAGTCTGAATAGTATTCTTAAAATGCCCCAAAATGATGACTCAGCAATAATAAGTACCAGAATGCAACAAAGTGTCATGATTCCAGATGAAAGAGGAGTAGGAAAGGGAAGAAAATTTGAAAAACACATGAACACACTTCTTCACAAGAAAGATAGCCCAGGCAACAAAAGGAGCAAAAAGACGATACTTACGGACAATTCATGCCCTTGCAAAGAGAGCCAATCAGCAACACCAGATTCATATGAATGTTGCAAAGGGTCATGTCTCTAACACCAGATTCACATTAATGTTGGCAAACGGTCATGTCTGCAAAAACTTCTAATCCAATGCAGCATGTACATTGTCATTTTCACTACATACCCTCAGTCAGTATGTAAGCAGCCTGTATTAACTTCATTGCCCATTTACTTCTTATACTTTAATTCATATTTTCATGAGTTAGATTTTCGGACATGGAGGTCTTTACTGGCACCAATATGGTATTTTCTGAAAAAAATACAGTAATGGGGGGGGGGGGTGTTACTTGTGAAAGTGCAGATGTGGTTTTTGTTTTACATGAGTATCATAACCAAAGGTTGCGAAATATTTTGGTCAGCTTTGATTTGAACTATTGTAAAGCAACATAAGGGGAATTTCTGGCCGCACTTTATCTCAACGCTGGTCAAATTTACTTTTCTTTTGAAAACACAATGCTAGGTGTTAGGTTTCCATTGAAAATGTGACATTGTTTTTTGGTTTTTTGGTTTTGTTTTTTTGTTTTTCCTTTTTTTTTTTTTTTTTCTATTTGTTTGCACATGGGTATTATGGATGACTCCACTAACTGCTGCTATAAAAGTTACAAGCATCTCAAGATTTTCATTTTCTGAAGCTTCAAGATTTATCTGCAGATGGACAAAAACTCCATAATCTTCACGTTTACTGTACCAGTGATAATCGTGGGAGGTTCCTAGGATATTTATCAATCTGATCAAGAAACAGCTCTGCAGGCACCTCCAAGTCAGTCAGCACCACCACCTATATTTGATTCCAATGATGCCAGCAGCCTGACTTCCACCATCCAAGACTGGCTGCAACATGAAAACTCGATGGTACATCAACAGACCCCAACAGCACAATGCCAGCCACAAGACAATTTTTCATTTGACACAGCAAGCTGCCTGAGCATGGACGACATTGGCTGCATCAGTGCAGCAGCAGCGGACCTGCTTGATGGTGATATTTTAAAGCTGGCTCCCAGCAATTCCATATCTGATCACAAATACATGAAGTGGACATCATCAGTGCAGAACATGAAGATACGTCCTTGAATTTGAGTGTCCCCACAAAGGAAGACCACAATGTATGTGAAGTACACCCTGGGTTGCAGCGCTGGGCTTCACGGGGACATTCAGGAGCTTGGAGGAGGAGGAGGAGATTCCAAGACTGATATTATTGTAAATATACAGTGAATATCATTTTACATAGACTATTACATTTTTAGCATCGCTATTTATAAACCCCCCCTCAACCTCCCCCCCCTCCCAATGAAACCTGAAAAGCTGCTATACAAGAACCGAAATACTACAAAGAAGTGGAAAAATAGCCCTAATCGTTTTTTAGGGCCACATGCACAGGAATAAGGGTTAGAGCTAGTAAGGTATCATTTAAAAAAAAACCGTCTTCTAGTGCTTCAGCCACCTGTGATCCTAAAAAATGGTGCCACCACCAGTTACACCAAACAGGATAAAATGCACGCACCCAAAGGTAAGAGCCTCAGGGCTTTCTTTTCATTTTCCCGCCTTCTATGGTCATATAACTGCTCCCGTCCACACCACTCAATGGGTCATATATTCCTATGTGTTGTAATTAGAGCAACAGGTAATGAAACCCAGCAAAGCAAAAACCCATGCTCATCATCTGGTTTATAGTATTCTTCGTGTTTTCAAGCATATCAGTGAATTGAGTTATTTCATAAAATCGTACAATCTATTGAAAATGTATGTTTCAAACACTTCAGATACAGCACTAAATAGACAAACTGTTAGAGTTGATGCTACCTACCAGGTATGCAGAGAATGGTGCTATCATACCTCCAATACGTCCCAGCAGTGCAGCAAATCCAGTTCCAGCCGTACTGTACACACAAAATAAACTTTACCTTCAGGGCTCTTTGTGTCAATTCAGTGCTCAAAACATTGAAATAAAGGTGTACTCAGACCTTAGGCGTCCTTAGGTGGCATTACTTGTAGCTAACAATTTGATCTGCATAGGGTGGGGACTTCAGATTCAGTCTGAACCAAGTCACTTTGCTGAAGGACTTTATTTTCTTGCTATTAGTATTGTAATACATACTGGTATCTTAAAAGATATAGCCAGTCAGGTCAACCTATACAGTTGATGCTTCAGTTTGCGAATAGCAAGGATGAGCACAATCAAGCAACAGTGCTGAAAGTGGTAACTACAAATCTATATATCTACATTATGTAGGCTTTCAGCAGGAGGAACAGAAACTGGTCAACAAAAATAACTATGTCATTTCTACAATCTATAGTTTTTGTGCTTTTTAGACAAATCACTGAAATTCTTTTCCAGTTGTGTGACATAACATCTTGCATGGAATTATGGTTTCACTGCTCTGTTATGACATAATGACATGTCTTTGCTCTTTCTGCCTGAGGTAGACATGTGTGTTTCCTAATAAAAAATAATGTCATGTCTGTATATAAATCCAAACTTGCTCTGAGGCCTGGCATGTGCCGACTTTCGCATCGAGAGGATAATCATGCCAAGGCTGACAGAGCAGGACCAAGCAAGAGCCATAGGTAGACTGGAAGCTGGTGAAAGTGGTGGCAATGTGTCCAGTGCATTTGTCATCAATTACAAAACAATAACTGATATCCGAAAGAAAATTCGAAAAACCAATTTATGGGAGGTATTCCAGTTGTGCTGTCTAATCTGTTGTCCCATTTGATGGAGGTAGTAAGGTGGCGTGGGCAGGTATATCTACTGGTGTCAAATCCCACCTGGTGTTCCTCGGAACAATGGATGCTGAGCGGTGCATCAACCAGGTCCTTACACCTCATGTAGTCCCATATGCTGGTTCTGTGGTGGAGAACCTTATGTTAATGCATGATAATGCCAGGCCACATAATGCCCATGCAGTGACTCATTACCTAGAAGCTGAAGGAGTTGAGGTGATTACCCTGGCTGTCTGCGCCCCATCCCTTTACCCCATTGATGAGTGTGCAAACAGACATTTGTGCAAAAGCTGATACACAGTATGGAAAAACGATATTAATAATGCATCAGGATCAAGGGCTGTAATACTAAACAAGTACTTGTAATGCTGTGGCTCATTTTCATTGGTTATAAATCCACACAGGATTCAGGATTCACATCTATTTATTAGACATATATATACATATACATAAGATCAGCAGATACAAATGTCAGATATATGGTATTACGTAATACAAAAGAAAGAAGTATATTAGCTTAGACAAGGAGCAGCTTCTCACATAGACATGTACGGGTACAGGTTTCAAAACATATTCCACGTCGATACTAGCTGAAAACCTTTTTTTTTTTTTCTTGTATTTGGGTAATAAAGCCTATGTCAAAATTCTACAGAAGAACGTGCGCAATATGGACAATAATACTCCCATGTGTTTGTAGGTTAGACAGTGACAGGTTAGCTTATAGGGAGTCAAGAGTTCGGACTGTGAAATAGTGTAATGACTTCTAGGAAGTGGTTCTGGACAAAAAAAGACACAAATATAATGTATATATATAAATACATATACTTATTGTGCACGCTGTGTATAGCCCATTAAATCTACTTATCCTGGCAGTGTATAGAACTACATATCTATATTGTATATGCTGTCTGGAAGCCTATATATTTAAAGAGTTTGTCCCCTATAGCCCCCAAACTCTACACTGTGTAGGCTGTCTGTAGGCCCATATATTTGTACCCGATAGCCTGTTATCAGCACAATATAATTATCTAGGCTGTCAACAAACACATATATCATAATGCTATATTTGCTAGACTATTTACTGGTATATATATTTAATTGATGTCTATAGTTCTACATATCTAAGTTGTGTCGGCTACTCACATCTATTTAAATTTACATTGTTTTTGCTATTTTCACAGCCAATATAATTCCACTGTGTGGCATGTCTACAGCCGTATATATCCATATTTTGCCGGCTGTCTTCACCCCCATATATCTGTATTCTGTTGGTGTCTATAGCCTATATATCTACATTGTGTAGGCTGTGTACATGCCTTTTATATACAGTTGGTACACCGTCTACAAGTCTAAGCTGTCAACAAATTTATATATATATATATATAGATATATGTCTCGTGGGCTGTATGCAGGACTGCACATCAACATTATGTACGCTGTTCTCCGGCCTGTATAGCTACAGGGAGTGGTCTGTCTACAGGACGATATATTTACTGAGTACAAGCTGTCCAAGTCACTGTGATGTGATGATAGCAGTGACTGTATATTTTTTCTTATTAATAAGCTTATAGACCTGTATCACTCTCGGTTTACACTATTGACAATAAGTAGTCATGACAATTATTCTCATAATGTTTTTTAATTGTGACAATTTTTAAAAAGGTGAACAAAACGAGTTTTAAAAGGAAAACAAAACACATTCTTTGCTTTCATTAGTTCTGGAACTTGAGATAGTTTACATACTGTGAAGAAAAGCACCGATATCTATGCACATAGTTCTCTGTATTGAACATTATGCTGGCAATACATTTTTACAGTAATCGCATGCATTTTATGAATATTGAAAACACTGACCGGACCGTGGTTGGGTATATCTCTGCGCCAAACAGAATGATGCAAGAGAACGCTGAAGCAATGAAAGCCCTTCCCACCAAAGCAAGTGTTAACACCAGGGGGCCCTTAACAGGGTTCGAACCTGAAAAACAAACTCAACGAATACCGCGTGACATCACAACAATAAGGAAACAGTCAATCACTCACAGATAGAAGGGCACTTTTTTTCTTCAGGTGCTGTGAATAGTTGGTCCTGCTTCCAAGCAGACTTTTCCACAGGAGGGCAAAATGAACTGCTTCAACACACTGCCGGGGGTTGCAAAGCGTGAGAAGGGGCGGCAAATAACGCTGAAGTCCATAATGTTAACTAGTGTGGTACTTACAAATTCACAAAAATTCAATAATGATAATTACCATTGCACAAGTTGCAGTGTGGTACTGAAATGACGCATAGCTAGACAATAGCTATTTTTCTGCTCATTGAAATTACCTGTATTCACCTGTAAAAAGAGTGACATTGAAATAAATAATGGAGTAAAAGGACGAGGGTGTAACAGGGATCAGGTTAACAGGATCGATTGAAAGTTGACATGGCCCAGTAACAGCAACCTTTGCTGCCCTGTGATCATGGCGGACGTGTGGTCTCCAAACTCACTTACATTGTGAAGGTACTACATGGTATCTGAATTTTCACTTTTGATGTCTCATTCTTCCATCACTAATTCAAATTTCCAATAATACTCCTCGATTTTTATGTGTGGCGGAGAGCCTTTGACAAGTCACACTTGTATTGAAAAACGATAATCCTCACTGATGAGCATGATACTTTCCTGTGCTGTTTTCTGAAAAATAACACCTTCAGAACACACTTTTCCTTGATGCTGTTTTTGATTTTCGTTTTTGAAAAACGTGTACACCAATACGATATTCCGCTGCTTGATAGCATCATATTTGCCACATTTAGCTGCTTTGGTTGTACCCGGCCTGCTTGGTATTTTAAAGTTATTTTTGGGGAGTAAATGTGGTCAACTTGGATTTTGTTTTGATCTTAGGCTTGCAAGAGGCAATCATATGATGTTAAACTGCTTGACTAAAAAAATGAGGCTCTACACGAAACGATAGCAAGCAAATATCTCCTCACCTAATGTCTCTGAAACCGTCACCATCAGGAGCAGCATAGCCCCACATGTGATGTGATACGCAAAATAAACTGTCCTGCGACCAAAACTGCAGAAAAAACAGATGCAATGTATTAGCTATAATGGCAGCTTATATTTTTGAGTCACAATTGAATCACCTCATCATTATCGTCGCCGTTTTTGCCATGTCCATGACAAACACCTGCAGGTGAAAATGAAAAACAGAATATTGTGTTGAATTCTAGCAGGGTGGTGTTGCATATTCAACCACGTGTCTGTTCCCAGCATGTATATCACAGGACGATGTAACAGATTTAATCAGGTGTCTGATCTCATCATGAATCGAACAGGAAGATTTTTAAGATTCAGTCACGTGTCTGTTCCCAGCATGCATCTCACAGGACGATGTTAAAAATTCAATCATGTGTTCTCCCCAGCATGCATCTAACACGATGTATAAGATTTAATCACGTCTCTTCTCAGCATGAATCTGACAGGACGATGTTAAATATTCAATCACGTGTCTTTTCTCTGCATGCATCACACAGGACGATTTTACAGATTCAAACACGTGTCTGTTCCAAGGATGCATTTATTGTGCTATTTTAGAGTCAGTTTTTCAAACAGGGAAAGAAGATGTGTAAACTACATTTTGGCTGTTGTAAATATAATCACCAGATTCTGTAAGAAATGGAATAGCGTCTCTAGTTAAAAATTATGTCTAATTAAAAGATGGGGACCTGCACGGTGACTTTTCTCGGGCTGAATGCGATGTGTGGACAGCCCACTTATGAACGGCCTAACATGTGTATAATTGGAGTCATTGTCCTTTGCAGTATGAACTATTTATTTTTGACCCAACGGACATTTGTGACTTTTTTTGTTTCTTCTCTGTGATTCATACAGCCACATGAGGTTTTTTTTCGTGTGATATATGCAGTTTACTTGTCCATGCATAAGTGCGATTAATAACAATACGAAGAGGAACAACAACAAAAAGAAGAGGACGAAAAGGAAGAAGAAGAAGAAGAAGAAGAAGAAGAAGAAGAAGAAGAAGAAGAAGAAGAAGAAGAAGAAGAAGAAGAAGAAGAAGAAGAATGTATATATTTATGCCTGTTGTCAATGTCTAACCCCAAGCAAATTACAAAGATGATTACAAGTTGATATTTACTTTGGCAGCAAAATCATATCATCCCATCGCGTATCAGGAGGACATTATAGGCATCATTACATTTTGTTCCAATTTAGGTTTTCGGAACACGGGGGGGGGGGGGGTGAGGCGCATAAATCAGCCTGCAAAAGACCTTTAAGAATATTTTACGGTCCACAGAAAGTTTTGTGCAAAATAAAAAGCCATTATTTGCATACCTATGGCATCCAGTGCTAACATTACCACCCTGTAAGGTTTCTCATTTAATATCAACGAAACAATTGCAACAGCAGTCCAGCAGAAATTTACCTGGCCCTGTCATTTCGGGAATTAGCTCAAAGTCACCTGTGCAGTATCAACTTAGAAGGTACAGTATACCGCCATCATTTTAACAGTATCAGTGCATCTGGATACGTTGACTGGTCAAGTATAACCAAGCCAAGTATCCAGGCGCGTTGTTTACAAGGGTTACACGTGCAGGGAAATCCTATAAAATATATATATATATATATATATATATATATATATATATATATATATATATATATATATATATATATATATATATATATATATATGCATGTTATCAATTGCACTTACAAACACAAAATAGTAATACATGCTTTGCTTTATCAGAAAATTGTTTCAACTATCAATTTCATATAGTTATTCCGTGATGTCTTGTTCATTGCTCCATGTACATAAAAATGTATTTTCAACAAGTTATGATGCATCATTCTGAAATGCAGAGGAAGTCTTACATGTGGCTTCCTAGCCACGGTTTGGAGTCTTATTCCTGAATTAAATTGCATACAGTTCTTTGGTCTGAAATTCCAATTGAATACACAACTAATACAATAGTAGTTCCTTTCACACAACATTTTCCCTGCCAATGACGACAACAGTTGAACGAAAGGAACTAAAATTTGACATAATCTTGTTCCATAAACAAGCAAAACGTCACCTTGTCTGTTTTTATACCTGGATACAAATTTATAAATACAATTGTTAGTTAAATGCATACTATTGAAACAACTTTCGTAATTTTAATTTTTGTATATTTCAAACATAAAAATAAAATATACCTACTACCGTAACAGAAAGATGGCTAGTAACAATGTGGGTATTTCACAGAGACCTTGCAGAAAGAAATTGACGTACAAGTCCCCTGCCAGACTGCCCACATTGAGTGACAAGCTGTAGTACGTCAGATTGTTGCCGAACCTGAAGAGTGGAAGACCACAGCTTTGTCAACATCAAAAACTTCGGTAGTTCAGGCAAACCATTGGTAGTTTTCTAAACCATTTGACTTCCTGATGACCCCAATTTAAAGAAGAAAGGTAAACCCAAATCTAATTGTGGGAACTACATGGCAGTTGGTCAACTCCAATATTGCGGCCCCGGTAAGCAAGACAAATAACAAAATACGTGATTAATATGACCAAAAATTAGAACAGCTACTCTACATCTTTCCATGGTGGAAAGATAGACAGGATGGCATGGTTCTGTAATTAACAGAGGGGAAGTTCTCTCTCTCTCTCTCTCTCTCTCTCTCTCTCTCTCTCTCTCTCTCTCTCTCTCTCTCTCTCTCTCTCTCTCTCTCTCTCTCTCTCTCTCTCTCTCTCTCTCTCTCTCTCTCTCTCTCTCTCTCTCTCTCTCTCTCTCTCTCTCTCTCTCTCTCTCTTTCTCTTTCTTTTTCTTTTTTTAGTTTGCACACAAAGGTGTGAATAACCAGTGTTGTTGGTGAGATCTGTGCACGTTGCCACGATATCCTCAACTCGAATGTAAAGCTCAAAATTTAATCATTGTATTTGTGTCTTTTTGTCCAGAACCACTTCCTAGTAGTCATTACCCTATCCCGCAGTCACTCTTTACCCTCCATAAGCTAACCTGTAACCGTCTAACCTATATACATATGGAAGTTTTATTGTCCATATTGCACACGTTTCTCTATACCCGTACATGTATCTCTGAGTAGCGGCTCCTTGTCTAAGCTGAGTATCCAGCAAAGACATCCACATAATAAAAAAAAATATGAACGTGACAAATGATGAATTAGCTAAATACGTGAAGTTTTGCTTCTAAATGCAGAGATTCAGTATGAAAGAAGAATACCTTTAAAACAGAACATAGTTACTAAATTTGTATAGTACAGGTTCAGATAATAACAATTTGAATTACCCCTGAACTAGTATGTACCCTTACTAGCTGGATAGCTTATCCTACTTAAACCAGCTGCCAAGGTATAACTGAAGTGGAAACAAACTTGTAAAATGAACAGTTGCAGCTAGACCACCTGTACAAACCAAGGGAAATCCTAACAAGGACTGCAACAACATCCTGCACAACAAACGTAAATCAAACTCCATGATGACACATACTGCTCATTTTGAAAGTCTCCAAACTTCCAACCTCTGAGTCAATGTTTCAATGTAATATGTCAGGTTTGTGACATTTGAGAAAATACTTTCAACTTTCAATATTTTTTTAATATTGAGGAAATGTGCATTTTGGTATGTCAGAAAAGAATGAAAGTTATAAGCACTTATGCCAAAAAAAAATTATTAAAACAAGTATTCTTAGCACGATTTTAAGTACAATTAGGCATACTTGTTACTGTCGTATGCCGCTGCTTGCTACCAATAGCCCCGGGGAGGGGGGGGGGGATTAATATGACAGAAACCATGTAAGCCTAAAATGTCTGAAAGTGAATATTAAAACAGAATGATACCAAAGGTAGAATTATGTAACAAAACAGACAAGTCTAAATACTGTATAATTATTGTGGCCAAACTTTCTAATAATTTTCGGATATTAACAAAATTTACAGGGCAAGTCAGAAAAGAATGAAAATCATTTGTATTTAAGTTAAGAGAATGCAATCAAAATATAATATGTCTTAAATAAATATCAAGTACAATTAGGCAAGCTTGTAACTGTCGTAGGCCGCTGCTTGCTACCGAAAGCCCCTGGGGGTTTAACCTAACAGATAACAAGAAAGCCTAAAATGTCTGAAAGGTGAATATTAAAACAGAATGATGTCAAAAGATAAGATTTAAGTAGCAAAAGATGCAAGTCTAAAATTATTGAAGCCAGACTTACTAACAAACTCCAGATATTTACAGCGAAAATTGTAGTAATATTTGATCAAAAGTACATCTTTGAATCCTCTTGACTCAAGTTTATTTTAAATAAATTTGGTTCTGGATGCAAAGTCCTGAAATGTGGAACAAATACGACCAAATCTCAAAATCAGTGACAAAAACGTATTATATCCAATAGTTTCCGAAATATTACTGTCCCGGAAAGGATAATTAACTACTTCAAAGTTAAACTCAATTATTTTGTGATTGACTTTAATACAAAACCTGTCATTAGTGACCTGAATATCCAAGTCCAGAAACACATCTCTGAAACCATCCGAATTGTTACCCTCCAAAGGGATATCTTTAGGAAAATTTCTATGGCAATTTCACTGCAACTTTGTACATTTACACAAACCACGTTATCAATATATCTTACGTTGTTTGATGATTTTGTAGCCATTGGAAAGTCTTTTTTTCATCAATTCATCCATATACTTGAATTCAAGCAAGGTTAAATATAAATCGGCAAGCAACGGGAAGTAGTTGCTACCCATTAAAATGCCTTTTATTTATTGAAAAACCAATGGTCCTCATCGAGCAAAAGTATTATCCAAAAGAAATTTTATAGCAGGTCTCAAAGTTTCAACAGTGTAAGATTTAACGTTACTTTTTGAATATTTATTGTTTGACCAATACGCTTTCTTTGTATATGAATCAATATTTATTTATAATATGATTTACCATTAGGTTTCAACATTTTGCTTATTAATTCTTAAAGAGAATTTTTGACTTCATTTATGGGTAGATTTGCGTACAGCGTGGAAAAATCACAACTGTTGATATTTTTGGCTTTTACATGTTTGATTTTAGATACAAACTCGGAAGACGCGCCAATACTCCAAAAACAATTTATTTCACAGTTTCTAGAAATTGCATAACAGTATTTACGGAAATTGTTTTGAATTGCAGTCGAACACAATGGTACTCCTTTTGATAATTGTTTTGTTATACATTTTGAAACATCAGCTATGAATTTAGATTTGAGAGGGTTTTTATGTAATTTGGTTATCCAGAACAAAAGTGGAATAGAAGGGTCTTCTTCAGAAATTTTAATATTAAAATTCGTTTTCATCTCATCTTTATGTGTATCTATCAAATTATCAATGGATTGTTTGTGTAATTGATGTGCGTCATTTCCTCTTATGTCTGCAATATTGTTTATACCAAGTTCATTTTTCAAAACATCCACATAATACTTTTTTTTTGCAGATGATCCCAAAATTGTTAGCTGTCTTGTCAATGCTTGTGATAACAAATCTTTCTTGTAGTTCTTTGACTGCTTTTGAAACTTTAGGCTGTTTTAATTAACCGTATTGAAATTCTGAATGTGGGATTTGTAACGATAAATTCTACTTCTAAAGACTCTTTCCAAGTTTGATAACCATCCTTCAAATTTTTGAAAATTCCATTTTTCCATTCTTTGCTCATTTTTACACAGTAGGAAACAAATGCCTCACATGTATCCTGAAAAATACTGTCATTGATCAACTTGGGACATATCCGAAATTTTGTACCTTTTTCATCACTTCTTTTAACCTTGAATTTTGTATTATATCCAAATTACCTGTAAATACATGTTTGTGCTATGCATCAACAAAATTAGAAAATTTACTGTTAGACACACAGTCACAATTTTCATTCGCTGCGATATCCTCAAGAATAATTGAAACCAGAAATTTCTTGTAATTCATGATACCTTGTCCAATATTGTTGCCATATTTATAAGAACTAATGGAGGATCTTTTATTTTGCATGTAATTTTAGCTATTTCGATTCAAGTAACCAATGCTTATGGGAAGTTATATCCCCGTCAAATCTGTTTATATAAGCTTATACAGCTAGACACAAGCGGGCCAACAGTCTCTTCTTCCTGGTTACCTTGCATAATAATGGACAATCCTAACCTCATGAAAAATTCACAAGCTGCAAAATTTTGTGACGTGTCACAGACAACAAGTATACTCTAGTTGGTTTGTATGTTGTCTCTGTGTTGATAACCAAGTGTTTATATGGTAAGCATTTGATGACAATCATTTTGTAATCCAGCATGAGTTGATTGAAACAATTTGTTTGCCCCTGTGTAGTATAGTAGGGACCCATATTTGTTATCTGGTACCCTATCTCTTTACAAAGTGATTTTGTGCATTCCTGTGCAATGTTCTTGTATTTGGGATTACCATGACCTTTAAAGATCGAGAAAAGCATTTTGGGTACTGACGCAAGAAGACCTTTTCAATATTTTTATCTTCACTAATTTAGTCCCATGATTATAAGTCTCACTGCTGTTATTATTTTGGAAAAAGTGCCATGGAGGTGACCGATTTCCATGTAGTTCCACATAGCAACTCCTGGAAAACCCTTGCTTTCATCAAAATGGAGGTAAAGATATCTGGAGATGGCTACAAATCCTTTTATGCAAGTTTTTGTTACGGTATAATTTTTGTATAGCATGCACTGATGGTGTCATTCTATTGCAATTGTCGCTACAATGATTCTACATGTGCATGTGATGTGCAATAGCTTGCCCAGCACAGCGGATGGACATTAAAGGTGTGTTAAATCAAATTCTCAAAGTTATGATCAACTTCCCATTCCGATTAGCGTGTACTTTTTTCATAATATGGGAAATAAACAACACAAAACATCATTCACTTGTCAAAAAAAGTCAAATATACAGCCGCACTTGCATTTGATCATTACACGAAAACTCAGCTATATTCTGTTCTTTTCCGCCCTTCCTATCATTGACTACCTCTAAAACATAAATACAGAAACATTTGCTAACTTACTTTTAATTTTTATCTTTTAACACAACACGTTACGCAGCTATTTTTTTAATCAAAGGTCATACACTCGGGGACTGGGATTCCCAGAACATCATTTTTTCAACATTGAAAGAAATGTCAAAATGATATCAATGAGACCAATAGTTTTTGTTGCCGTTGTCGTTGTTGAAAACAAACTGGTAGTAATAACAAAAACAAAAACACGCAGTCTCTCTCTCTCTCTCTCTCTCTCTCTCTCTCTCTCTCTCTCTCTCTCTCTCTCTCTCTCTCTCTCACTGGTAATGATAACAAAAACAAAAACACGCAGTCTCTCTCTCTCTCTCTCTCTCTCTTCTCTCTCTCTCTCTCTCTCTCTCTCTCTCTCTCTCTCTCTCTCTCTCTCTCTCACACACACACACACACACAAATCCTCATCCTACTTACCATATGTAGCAAAGGATCATACAACAAGGCCGCAGTTTAGATGAGCGGAATATATCTAGCAGTGAATACTGATGCCCACTTTTCTCTTCAGGTGTCGGTAGACAAATGCGAAGAAGCGCAGTGATTCCTCTGCGAAAAAAATTCACGTTGCTCTGATTTTCGTCCTTTGTCTTATTATTCAATTTCGTTATTATTATATTGTCATCATCGTTGGATAGTAAATGTTCTGGAAGGCAAACTTTGTTGCACAAAGCTGCTTTTTGGGTGACAATGCGTGCTTCCTGCGTGCGGCCCATGGATATTAACCAAGGAATAGATTCTGGTAAGACCCTATGACAAGATGAAAACAATTTTTGTTACGGTCGCTTCTGCTTTTCACCATGAAAGAAAGAGATTTGTGGCCAGAGTACCAACCCAGCTGAATACCCACAGAAGAGTACATTAAAGGGAAACTACCATACAGGATGCAATACAAGAACACACAACCATACAGGGCACATTGTACAACATCCAACTGCAGACGGCACATAACACACCAAACAACCGCAGACGGTAAAAGGCACGCCACACAACAAACAATGCACGCCACACAAGCATAAAGAGCACATCACACACGCTTGAAGCGCACGTTGCGTGGCCAGCCAACCACCCTGAACACCTTACAGGGCCACGTGACCACACAAGACATTCCCACCCATCCCCCAAACAAAAACAAAAACAAAAACAAGCAAACAAACAAACAAACAAACAAAAACCAAAACAAAACAGGTTGTTCATTTTCCTTCTGTAAATTGCTCCAAAAGTCACGGAAGGGGTTGTCAGAAAAAAAAATCCTGGGAAGCGTTCCTTGATATGGTATTTTTCTTTTAATGTTTATCGATTTTAATGTGATAGGGCAATTTGTACGTTTGTGAGGCGAGATAAAAATTGCAGAGTTTGAGGAAAAACCAGTTCCGAGAAAAACGCATTGAAAGAAAAAGTTGCCAATTCGTTCGCATTTATGGCTGCAATATGACACATACTCATTTCTTCTGTCCTGTGTTTTAATTATTGTGTGAAATAATAATAATTAATCATAATAATTTTATTGACCTCCGCGAACGGAGAATAAAAGTTTACATCTGTACAATATAATACAAATCAATACACATAGACATAGACATATAAAACATAACCATGGCAGAAATAAAAATTAACTAAGATGAAGATAGACCAGCTGCCCATCGTAATGTAAACAATATTCAATATTACCACCCCCTGGGGGAGAAGCATCCCCCCGGTGAGACTGCCAGCCAGACCCCTCCGCCATAGAGCTCAGAAGGATCTGGTCAGCAGCCTCATCAGGAGATAATCCTCCCCGTATGGCTTAATAAAGTTTTCTTTAAAAATAAGTCCGAGGAGGCTATCAATAATACCATTCTCATGTGTGTGACTATCATTATGCACCATATTGGGATAAAAGGCAGCCAGTACAGGCGAGATACCTTGGGCAACCAGTCTGTGGATCAAAGTACCAGGGCATGTATAGCCATCCACGAGGTAGCCGGACAGAAAATGTATACAAATATCCCGTGCAGATGTATCACATTTAAAAATGCGCCAACACAGAGATAATGTGCGCTTCTTAACAGAATCTAACACTGGTTCAATGCCCATTGCCTCCAGTAAACATGAATGATGGGATCTTTTGCCCAAGCCAAGGCAGCATTTTATAAGTACAGGGCCAAGATGAACTTGAACAATACGGGCGACGCAACTCACTACGTATATGGTCTAAAGAGGCGGAAGTGGACGGGGAGGACACCGACAAAATTGTACTAGATGTGGCCCGTAAGCTTAACGTACAGCTAGATCCAAAGGAGATAGGTCGGTCACATAGGGTAGGCAGACGCATCCATGGGAAATCACGTGCCATTATTGCTAAGTTTGTTGGCTACAATTCAAGAAACAATCTTTACCGTGCAAGAAAAAACAACTCCGGTATCTTCATATCTGAAGATCTGACCAAGATCCGCGCAAACATAATGTTCATTGCTCGTGGGTTAAAAAGAGACAATAAAATTCACTCCTGCTGGTCAAAAGACGGTCGTTTGTTCATACGTGAACGTAACCCTTGGGGTGTAAGCCCAGACCAAGGTCGTGTGGTCCAAATTTTTGACAAGACAGACCTTGATTCATACAGAGACTGATTTGGTTCCATAGAGACTGGTCACTACACTTAAAATGTGTCTGTTACAAATTTAAATATATCAAACGATGTTAAGCTGAATGATTCGGAGCTGAAGGTGGAAAAAAGTATTGTTCTATGTTATGTTCCCATTCTGTTAGCACCTAAATATGCCTTTTACTCGATTCTTCTTAAGTTATAATGCCATAATGTTGTTGTTTGCTACCCTATCTTCATAAGATCGTCAAATCTTAAGTTCATTGTGTCACCTGACAATTGTTATGAGATAATCTACCTGCTATTAATATTTCATTATACCACCATATCCTACCAGGGAAAAAAATCATTTTGTTTGTACTTATGGGTATACGACTCCTATACTCTCTCACGATTGACCACTAACTCAGGTTTGACATGTGTAGATGTATGTTTATACGCGAGTAGTGTGTATGTGGGTGCATATATAAACATATACATGTGTGTGTGTATGTATGTATACATACATATATACGTGTAACGATACATAAAATTTGACATTCTGTAATGACAGCGCAATTGATCTTTTTTCAGCTTTCTCATCTGGATGCACTGCCAGAGTTGTGATGCGGGAAAGAGGTATTTCCATGAAATTGTGTACTGCGTTCCTTTATGTTTTCATGTACGTTTCGTGGACTGTGATACCCCTTCCCCCCACCGCTAACTCTTCCTTTAGTTCGTATTGTATATTGTTCTCCGTTTCATTAACATGTAGTTATGCATTGTTTCCTAGTTTATTTACGTTTGAACAGAATTGTCATGTCAATGGTGTGTGCCTTACTACTTCCTGATGCCAATAGTTCTAAATCATTATATGTTAGTGTGATGATCTCATTGTATATATGTGTATGTGTGTGTGTATATATGTATGTATGTGCGTGTGTGTATATGTATGTGTATATGTATATGTATATATATATATATATATGTATTTTAACGTTTCCTTGTATACATATGATAATCCTATTTGTTATTATCTATGCCTATGTCAACTTACTCTAATTTTTATCGTTTGTTAATATGTCCTATCGATATGTATCAATATTACTCATTATAACAGCGATGCTCTACCTCACACTTAAGCAAGGATGCGCATCATAGGATTCAGTAAGGACGCAGTTAGCTTAGTCCAGTGATATGAGACACATGAACGCAATAATACTTCATCACGTGCTCGTAGTCTTGGAATCACCAATCCCATGTTTATGCATTGTGTACATCATATATTTCTCGTTGCTCAAATGTTAAAATGTAAGTTATGTTTATAAGCTCACATGGTATAGAATGTGTAATCCAGATGTTCTTTAACTATGGTTGTCGGTTGTAACAGTTTATCTTTTTCCTTCAGTTTTCTTTGTGTTTTATGTTTCCATATTCCAATGTATTTCACGGGTATTTTCTGTACTTTTTCTGTGTCTATTTTTGTTGGAGCTCTTCAATACATGAACAATCTACCGAGGAGGACAGTCATGTATATTCTTTATTCCCGGCTGTCTAGCAATATAATTGTCACATGCAAATATGTCATTACACTGTTACGTCTTAAAAAATCAATTAAACTCGTACCTTTCCGATCCATATTAAAGTGGAAGTTACCCCAGTTACCATGCACATGCTACTATATTATTAAAAAAACCTATGAATTATTTGTCTGTAAGGCATTCAATTTGCATATTACTTTATTTATGGCCAGCTACTCCCAATATCGACTCCAGTACTTGGGAGTACATTTCATGTGCGGTTATGTGCAGTCTCAACTACTTGTATCACAGGTATTCATTTACTTTTTCTTACTCCTTATATTCAATATGATTTCACATGTAACGTCAGTTTTACCAACTCCTATGTCAGGAGTTTGTACCATATTTTCTGAGCTCCTTCTGTATTGTCGTATTATTCGTTTTGTTACCATGGTATATTGTCCGAATATCTCCATACACCTATCACCTATAAACTACACCATATATCCGCCTTCCGACCTTTTAATGCACATCCAAACTAACCCCTGTCCTCTGCCACTCACTTCTGGCCTCTCAGCGTTTATTGCACATTTACAGCAGCCCATTGTTAATGCCGTTTCTTCCTTCCCTCATATCAACCGTCATGGGGATTAGCATTGATCATTATAGAGTGGCAATTGGACTTTTTCACAACTGTTGGTCAACCCCACGAAAGTATGATTGGCCCAAGAATACTGCTGATTCCGAAATAATCCTTTCTTTCTGTTTCTTGTCCTTAGTCCCAATGAACGTGATTCTACTAGGTTTCACGTGTCTACAACACCTACTGTCAGTCTTGCAAATTTTTTTTCAGTCCTGCATTGATGTGCATCCAAACCCCGGACAAAACGACCCCTCTGCAAAAAATTATTTAAAACTATGCCACTCAAACGCCCGTAGTATTAAGAGTTCGGGCAAACTTGATGAACTTCAATTATTAGCGCAAGTCGAAAATTTTGATGTTATCACTTTATCAGAAACTTGGCTTGATGCGAATTTTCCTGATCAACTCCATCATATTGACAATTTTCAACCCCCTTTTAGAAGAGACCGTCCTACAGGACGAGGAGGAGGAGTCCTTACATATGTTTCTGCTTCGTTACCTTGTCGAAGGCGCACCGATCTAGAGGATCTGAACTCAGAGTGCATCTGGATTGAGATTACAACAAAACGTGGGGTTCTACTGATTGGAAATTATTATCGACCCCCCGGCCAGCCTGCTCAAATACGGGATGCCTTTCTCGAAGCTTTGAATACATCAATTTCTATAGCGCTTGAAAGTAACCCACACTCTCTCCTTATTACTGGCGATTTTAACGATAGATGCTCAGACTGGAATTCACCACATCAGGATAGTGACCTTGGCTTAGCGCTTTTCAACCTGCTTCTTCAACACAACCTCTATCAGCTTATACAGGAACCTACAAGAACCACCGAATACTCAGAAAACCTGCTTGATCTTATTATCACTGACTCTCCTGGCCTGGTACTCAACAGTGGTGTCCTCACTCCTCTGTCAAATTCTGACCATGCGATCGTTTTCTGCTCTCTCTCACTCTCACACTTTAAAGACCGCCCGCTCAAACGTCATGTTTGGGATTACAATAAAGCCAATTTCACTGAACTTAATTCTACTCTCTTAACAGCACCTTGGAACACAGCCCATGAAGTCTATGATAACCTTGACGACATTGTTTCATACTGGTCAGAATTGCTTCTCTCCACTGCCAAGGAATTTATACCCTTTAGAGAAGTCACCATAAGACCTTCAGACAAGCCTTGGATTACTACCGAGATAAAAAAGCTTATTCGTTTCCGCAATCGGGCATGGAAGCGTTTTAAGAATATAGCTAACCTGCCACGACCCTATACACTCGAGGTTTCCATGAAGGTCGAGAAGTTTTACCAGTTCTACAAGAAGTCACGTAACCATGTCCTTAACAAAATTCAAAAATCGACACGTTCTTACTTTAATAAATTACGTTCTAAACTGGACGATAACGAAATAAATCCAAAACAATGGTGGAGCTTATCTAAGTCTGTCTTGGGATCTAAAATCCACCAGGGGATTCCACCAATAATTGAAAACGACCAAATTATATCCTGCAATGCAAAAAAATGTGATATTTTTAATAACTATTTTGCAAGTCAGTGCACAAATTCTTCTGACATTGACTCCCCACCATTGCCTGAATTTAGTCACCGCACCGAGTCTAGACTAACTGAAATCACTTTTTGTGAGCAGGACGTTTTGAAAGTATTATTGTCTCTAAGACTTACTTCTGCAACAGGGCCTGACAATATTGGCAACATCCTTCTAAAAAATACTGCTCACTCCATCTGTAATCCTCTCACAAAAATATTTAAACTTTCTCTTAACCAAGCCTACTTTCCCTTGTCCTGGAAACGTTCAAATATTTGTCCTGTATTCAAAAAATCTAACAGACAAATAAAAAGTAACTATAGGCCAATATCCTTACTCTGTAATGTTTCTAAAGTCTTTGAACGCATAATGTTTAATGCCCTCTATGAATATTTAACTGCAAACGATCTCCTCACACACAAAAATTCAGGTTTCAAGGCAGGCGACTCAACAATCAATCAACTTGTCTACCTACTTCATATTATATATAACGGTCTAGAGTTATCAAAAGAGGCCAGAATGGTATTTCTTGACGTCTCTAAGGCTTTCGACAAGGTATGGCACCCTGGACTCCTCTTCAAACTCAAGCAGCTTGGCATATCGGATCATCTTGTTACCTGGGTTGAAAGTTATCTATCTAATCGCCTCCAAAGAGTTACTATTCATGGTCAATCTTCTGCCTGGCTTCCTATCCAGGCTGGAGTGCCTCAGGGATCTATCCTTGGGCCCCTCCTTTTCTTGGTTTATGTAAATGACCTAGTGGACAATCTCACGTGCGAAGTGAGATTGTTCGCTGATGATACTAGCATACTCGAAATTGTCAATAACCCTGTTCAATCCTCACGCCACCTGAACACCAATCTGTCTCTAATACATTACTGGGGCAGGCTATGGCGAGTGTTATTCAATGCCACCAAATCACTATCTGTTATATTTTCTGTGAAACGAGTGAAACCTCATCATCCGCCAGTTTTCTTGCGTGGGTCTCCGATTCCTGAGGCAGACATTCATACACATCTCGGAATCACTTTGAGTGGTGACTTATCTTGGCAAGCCCATATCACACGGATTACCAATAAAGCTGGTCAAAGAATTTCCTTACTGCGTAGGTTCAAGTATAAACTGTCACGCAAATCCCTGGTCAAACTATATTGTTCTATGATCCGTCCAATCCTTGAGTACGGCTGTGTTTTATTCGACAACTGTGGTAAAGTCCTGTCTGATCGATTGGAATCGATTCAGTATAATGCCGCTAAAATTTGTACAGGTGCCTTGAAACACACATCACATGTTAATTTACTTCGTGAACTTGGCTGGTCAACTCTTGCAGACAGACGTAAATACTTTAAGCTTGTCCTCTTTTACAAAATGTACCACAAACTGACTCCTTCTTATCTATCTAATCTAGTACCCCCTCCTCCTACTGGTCGTGCTCTCCGACATTCAATGTCGGTGCGCCCCATTAGATGTAGAACATCGCGTCTGTCTAACTCTTTCCTCCCAGATGCTATCAAACAGTGGAATAACCTGCCTGCCGACATCAGAGATTCGCTTTCTCTACATATATTCAAATCGAAACTTAAAGCTACTCTTTTAGCCACAGACACTGTTCCCGAGTTCTATCTCCATGGTGACAGATTTGCTAATATTTGCCACACGCAATTACGCCTAGGATTCTCTAGACTAAACTCCCACCTTCACAAAATTAACATCCTTCCTGACCCATCCTGTGCCTGTTCTTATCCCACTGAAGACTCCAAGCATTTTCTACTCTTCTGTCCCAATTACATCGTTCCGAGAAACAGATTACTGAATACTGTTATTCCTTTGATTGCTCCGGGGGTTAGCCCGCATCTTATAATTCATATTGGTAGTGATAGGTTAGTTGAAATATTTCTCCGTGGCAGTAACGAGCTTTCGAGCTGCCTGAATATCCAGATCTGTGATGCTCTCCATCAGTACATTATTGATACCAGGCGCTTTAACGACTAAATGTTTCCATTACTGTTACTGTAGTATTCATCGGTTGGACTATGCAAATTTATTTGTATCATACCTTTTTTCTTTAATGGATAAATAGGGAACTCAATTCATATTGGTTTAACTTGTATCTGAAATGTAATCAAACTTTGATATTCGTACAGAGTTTACATAGATATAATTCATTGGTAACATTTGTTCTGTCATGTGTGTCTTGTATATACTTACTGTGTGTCTCCATGTTCTGGAGAACCCATGTATTAGTCATTTCGATGTACTATAGGGCTATCCAGACAAAATAAATACGTTTAAATTAAATTAAGCTCACCCTGTACAGAGTTAAGCTGCATACCCATATTATTATCAAGATAAATACACTGTAAAGCATATAACAAGGAAAGCAAACAGGTGGATTCCCATAGATATCTCTTAGCATCAGTGCTTATCCCAGGGTAACACATGCCAACTTCTCTCAAACTATAAAACAAACGTCTACACCCACCTACACGTTTTGCAATATGCTCATTATGCTTCAATTTATTATTAAAGATAGCACCAAGTATTTCAAGATTAATCACATTCTCAATCTCATTACCCGAAATGTACCATTTAGGCTCATGTGTTAACCCAGAACCAACAACCATGCATTTAGATTTTTTCACACCAAAGACAAATCCCCATTCTTTAGAATATGAGTCACAAATATCAATCAAATTCTGTAGTCCTGAGACTGTAGAACTGACCAGTGTCACATCGTCAGCATAAGCAAATGCACTCAATTTACATTTTCCAATACAAATTCCTGAATCATTAATAGCCAGTTTTTGCAATAAATCATCCAGAAAAATATTGAAAAGATGTAGGGACAAACACTACCTTGTCTCATTCCCCGTGTTACATTAAAATAACTAGATACATCTTTATTCCATCTAATACCTGCCTTAAGATTCTTATACCAAGTGTGTAAAAATAGCCAAAAACATTTAGAGATTTTTCCAATTAACTTGTAAAACAAACCATCATGCCACACTCTATCAAAACACTTGGCTGCGTCCAGAGAAGAAACAAATAATAAAGAATCCTGCTTTTTAAAGTGAGCCATAATATCATGCATTAAATAAACTTGTAGCTTTACCTCTGTGATGTTGTCATTAAACAAAAGTATATTTTGTGGCTTAAATCTCGACTTTTTTTTAACTTGGGAACACCACACTTGGCTTGTTTGGGTGTGGGTTCACATGCGGCTTTCCATATTTGGGGACCAGTAAGTGGATTGTGCTAATTTGTTTCTACATCAAAAGAGAATTTCAAAGCTATCAGAACAATGGTAGTGATTAGTCTGAACTGGTCAATTCTTCTCTCCACGGTTAATGGTTTCCCGTGAGTGACCCTAGTCAATAGCTCAATTGGTTTCCAGCGGTCATGGACTAATGACTGTGCAAACAATGACATGGTTCATTATCATGCCCATGCAAACAAAGCCATTTGTCTGGCACTGTTTAAACTTTTCATTGTAAAAAAAAGTTTTGAGATCAATTATCTCATATAAATTTTATGTTCACGCATTTGAGTTTTTGGGGGCATGTAGTTTAAGTATCAGACTATCCAAAAATATAAAAAAGTGACAAGGGGTTATCCAAAGGTGCGGCTCTAGACCTTTCACCTTAAACTTGCCAATACAAACCAACGCAGAGGATCTCGGGTATTGAGATGGCCAACATGAGATGGCGCCACTGACGCAGCAGGTAGGCAAATGGGCTCAGTAAGCATATCCCTACCGGCCAAATGATTAGACCTATCAGTGCCGCATCCGCTCGGTGACTTGGCGGGAACATCTCACAAGCTAACACCAGCCTAACCACCAAGATACCCTGCAGCAAAAGAAGGCACTGAATCAAAAGCCAGAACAAGGCAGGCCATATAAGCGTCACAGGGCAGCATACGAAAGAGGTCTGATAGCATAAAAGATGCTGGTTGACCGTTAAGAAATAATTACTAAACTGATGAAAAAAGCTGAGCTTATCGGTAAAGCTGTGGCTCTACAAAGGTCGGTTTGGCACTTTTTAACACCGAATTGTATCTGTTTAATATACATTTGAGTATATTTAAATTCGAAATATTAGGTCGTCAGATTAAAATATAACAACGTGATGTAAAATACCAATAATATATATACACATATATCTAATTTGTCTTTTTATCAATTATACCTTTAGAGATATTGAAGATTTTAATTCCCTGTCAACCAGCATATTGAAAAATGATACAACTTGTGTCCAATATCCATCAGAAACGTAATTGCCAATAGCGTGTGTGTGAAAGCAGACGACACCTCTATTACACTTTCAATTTATTTGAAAAATGAAAACTCAAGCTACCCGAATTGACATCAAATTGAAATATTACAACCTTTGTTCACTGTTTAGTGCATGCACAACACATTGAAACGATGTTGTGTTTATCTGTTCAAGTTTTGAAGATATTTAAGATTTTAAATTTCAAATGTCGTAAAAATTAAAATGTTACAGCTTTTGTTTAATATTCATTTGATGCACACGGGTCAATAAGATATAATCACAACATCTTGACTCTGCCACTTAAAAAAGGAGGTGGGCGGCTAAAATGCAGTGCCCGTGACAGCAAGAAGGATTGACTTGGCTGACCGTGGTTCAACAAGGAGGAGTCACCTGGCAGTCTCAGGGACAACAAGGAGCTATGACCTGGCCGTCCCGGGGACAGCGAGGAGCTGTGACCTAGCTGTCCCAGGGACAACAAGGATGTGTGACCTGGCTGCCCCATGGACAACAAGGAGGTGTGACCTGGCTGTCCCAGGGACAACAAGGAGGTGTGGCCTGGCTGTCCCAGGGACAACAAGGAGGTGTGACCTGGCTGTCCCAGGGACAACAAGGAGGTGTGGCATGGCTGTCATAGGCGGACTGCGAGTTGCATGCAGTGCCTGCTGTGCAAAAGGGTCCCGTGACTGGCAAAATCACTTTGATGGCGGTCCCCATGTATATTGGTACCTGACCTCTTTTTTAATCACGGCAATTAACTGGTTGAGATGAGCTTATAGTCTAAAATATGGATGACCCAAAATATTGATGGAATGCGCGTCTCGTCTCCGACCTAGTGGCGACAAGGATGTTCCATACCCGCAGGTGTAACATTGCAGGTATGATGTCCTGTCACACTGTGTGTGCACTGTAACTAAACCTGGTTGTGAGCAATAGTGAGGACTGAAATATTAATGAGGAGTTTCTACATACACACATGTACTTGCAAAGCATGCGTGATATCGCTTTAACTATACAACAGTACCAAACTGCGTTATGTGCAATGACTAACAGACAAGATTGTGTGGCCATTGCATACATCCGGTATCCTACATGGCCACGAAGCTATGCATTCATTCCTCGCTTCTTCACGAAAAACCACCGGTTGAAAGTTAATAAAACCTGGGGCAGTGACGTGTGAGCGATACACCAAACTGCTGTTAAAAGCAGCCAAAAGAATGCATCCATCAAAGCACTAAATCTGTGATAACAGGACGTCAATGCAGGAACCTGACGCAACAGGATAATCCCACAGCGGCTTGCACTGGATAGGCCTGCTAACCACATGCAACAGGATAATCCCACAGGGGCTTGCATAGATAGATCTACTGACCACATACAACAGGATAATCCCATACAGACTTACATAGGAAGGCCTGCTAACCACATGCAACAAGATAGTCCCATAGGGCTCGCATAGATAGGCCTGCTAACCACATACAACCGGATCATCCCATAGGGGCTCCCATAGATAGATCTGCTAACCTGATGCACAAATTACAAAGTCGATGAAGGTTCACACTGTACTTACCTGACTTACCCCCCCCCCCCCCCCCGAAAAGGTAGTCTTACCTGGTGCACGATGCCTATAAAGAAGCGCAGCACCACAAACATCCAGTACGCGGGTGCAAATGCAGCCACAATGCCTAGGACACCAATGACACCATTAAAGACAACAAACATTTTTTTGCGACCAAATCTGTCCGCCATAATGGTGCATACCACGGAGCCAACATTGAGGCCTACAAGTTGAATTGTCTGCGCAAGCGCCACCAGATAACCTTGGTCACACACCAGATCCCACTGGAATTAAAGACAATGTTTCTTACAACATTACCTGTGTGTATTATACATGGACTCATCTAATTATTTTCAATTTTATGTGGTAAAAAATTATACGCCACAGAGATCAGACCCAGCAGAAAACTGCTCTTACAGACAGAGCCCCGCAGAAATCGGGGAAATGTTAAAACCTACTTTTAACATTTTCTCCGATTTCTGTGGGGGCAAACGCGAATCCATGCATTATGGATTCGCGTTGTGTCTCGTACCACAACAAGATCAACCTGCTCCACATGGGCAACATTTGCAAGCAGAATTATGTAAGCACAACATTATGGCAACATTGTTATCTGGACCAGAGTGTCAGCACTTACTGCTATTCTGACATTTTGAAAAAATATGGGGAAACCACAACATGAACATGACTGAAGGTATCCCTGGGAGTTCGATAGAAGCCAAAACATTTCGATGTTGCTAAGATACAATGACATCTTGCTTTTTGTCAGTTGCCTTTATTAAAAAATGGTTTATTTTTTATTTTCACACACACACACACACACACATATATATAAATATATATATTCATATATGTATATATATATATATATATATATATATATATATATATATATATATATATATATATATATATATATATATATATATATATGTGTGTGTGTGTGTATATATATATATATATATATATATATATATATATATATATATATATATATATATATATATATATATATATATATATATATTTGAGGGAGCGTACCAAATTGTACAATGCTGGAGAAATGTTGTCCTGGCAACATTCAGTATTTCTCAAGCGTTCCTAATTGAAATTGTATTTGGAGTCAGTATATCCCTCAATTTTTCATTAGCCACTGTGAATGCTCCTCTTTTTACTGCTATCCCGGCAACCTGGCACACTAGCCTTTACAGGCCACCCAATGGCCAATGGAGGGGAAAGGGACCAAGAGGGATGGAGTGGGGCTCAACACAAATTTAATATGGATCTGTGTGTGCTATCAGAGGGTCGGGTGCAGGAAACGAAACATTCAACGGGAGAGTCCAAGTGCATGCTCCCACTCTGAAAAACATGAAACAAGAGGAATGTGACAGTCCTGTGCTCGCCTGACTAACTTACCCTATGACCTTGGAAATGAGGTCAAGGTCACTGACCTCTTCTGAATCTAACTTTCATAGAGGGCCATCCCCATGTGCAAGATCAAAGTCACAGTACAAATACTTCTCAGGTTATCATGCGACTAGTAAGAGCCGTGTTAGTGGCCATGTGACCTTGAGTGTGAGGTCAAAGTCCCTAATGAACAATCTCAATCTTTCCTAAATAGAGGACCACCAACAATTTCAACATCAAGGTTTTACCTTCCACAGTTATCAAGTTACATAATGAAAACAAAAATTTGTGTAAGTGTCTAGGTCCAAGTGACCTTGGGAATGAGGTTAAGGTCACCCATGCACTGTCTAAGTCTGGCCTTTGCTCAGGACAACCATCATGTTCAACATCACGGTCCAAGTTCAAATAGCTCTCTACTTGTCAGGTGAACAGTAAAATGTGAGGAAGTGGCCCTATAACCTTGGAAATGAGGTCAAGGTCACTTATCTACAGTATAAGTCTGGCCCTTATTGAGGACAACTAGCAATTGCAATATGAATGTCCTACCCTTAATAGTTCTCAAGTTACGCTATAAACAGTGAATTTCATGCACCTCACCTTGTGACCTTGGAAATGAGGTCATGGTCACTCACCTACTGTACATGTATCACCCTCATACCCAGAATTGTCCCATGCAAATTCAAAGCAATTGGCTGAGCATATACAAGGATAAAGACTTTTGAAGATTTGGCCAAAAAATGAGCAAAAAATGAGCAAAAAATCTAAAAATGATTAGACTGTGACCATTTTAACAAACTTGGTAGCTACCCACCCAAGGAACACCCCCACCAAGTTTGAAGTGAATCTAGCTGATGGTTTCGCAGAAGAAGTCAAACATTGTCAATTAGCATTGCAAACCCTAATGACTTTGCAATCCCCATTGACTTGCATGGTAATTAATATGCATGTAAAATCAACAAGAAAAATTCCTAAAAAAAAAAAAAAAAAAAAAAAAAAAAATCACTGGACGGTGAACATTTGAATAAACTTGGTAGAATCCCCACCAAGTTTGAAGTGAATCTGGCTAACGGGTTTCAGATAAAGTTGAAAATGTAAACTATCATTGCAATTACCATTGACTTACATAGTAAACAATAGGAATGTATGCATTAAACAACAAGTACCCGAACTGAAAAAAAAAATCGTTAAATTCAGGGATCCACAGCAATGCCACCTGGTGAACAACCTTGTGTGATCCTTCCACAAGGATCATATATACCAAGTTTCAGCATGATCTGAGATACGGTTTTGGAGTAGAAGTCGAAAAAAGCAAAATCGCACAAAAATTAAAAAAAAAAAAAAGAAGAAGAAGAAAATCACAGTGCCACCTGCTGAACCACTTAAGGTCTGGGGGTCCCCAGAAGTGTCCATATTCAATTCCAAAATAATTGGCGACAAGGTTTCGGAGAAGAAGATTTTTTAAGATTATTCCCCAAAATGAACAAAATAATTCATTAAGAATCGAAAAATCACTGGACCATGACCATTTGAATGAACTTGGTAGAGACCCACCCAAGACACATCCACACCAAGTTTGACGTGAATCTAGTTAACGGCTCTGGAGATTAGGTTGAAAATGTTAATAACTATTGCAATTCCCATTGACTTACATTGTAAAAAAAATAGGAATGTTGCACTGACCAACAGGTACCTGAATTGAAAAATTCGTTAAAAATCAGGGATTCACAGCAACGACACCTGGTGAACAACCTTGTGTGACCCTTCCACAAAGCACATATCCACCAAGTTTCAGCACAATCAAAGAGATTGTTTTGGAGAAGAAGTCAAAAAAAGCAAAAACGTACAAAAATTCATAAAAAAAAACAGAAAAAAGTTGCAGCGCACCTGTTGTTCAAATTAGGGTCTGGGGGTTCCCAGAAGTGTCCCTATACAATTTTAATGTAATTAGCAAAGCGGGTTCGGAGAAGAAGAAATTTTTAGATTTCCCCCTAAAATGAACAAAAATTTGATTAAAAATCCAAAAAATCACTGAACCGTGACCGTTTGAACAAACCTAGTAGAAACCCACCCAATGTGCATTGCCACCAAGTTTGAAGTCAATCTGGATGACGGTTTTTTGGAGAAGAAGTCAAAAATGTGAATTGGCATTAGAATGTCCATTAACTTACATAGTGATCAATAGGAAAGCTGCATTGACCGACAAGTACCCGTATTGAAAAAAAAAATCGTTAAAAATCAGGAATCCACAGCAGTGCCACCCAGTGAACAATTTTGTTTGACCCTTCTACAAGAACTACCTCCACCAAGTTTCAGCTTAATCTGAGTGAGGGTTCTGGAGAAGTCGAAAATAGCAAAAAAAAAAACCACACAAAAATCATTAAAAATATCGCAGCGCCCTCTTGTGAACAAATTAAAAATAGGAGTCCCCGGGCGTGACCCTGTGGGATATCAAAGCAATTCGGTGAGCGGTTTCGGAGATGAAAATTATCATGTATATAACAGTGGGTGTGAGAGAGGAAGTCTGCCGAGCTACACTGGGTAAAAAAGCGTCTGTCAACATGGGTTGACGGGATGGCGTTTTTGCTGTAATAAATTTCAAAGAGAATAGAGATTTTATCATTTAGCTTACGAGGTGTGGGGAACCAATTTCACAAATGAGAGTTATGAATTTGTCCCATTGTAAATATGAACAAAGGAAGTCTGACTGTGAACAAATGGAACAGATTCAAGACAAATACATTTTATATGGAAACATCGACATTCTGTCTAACTTTTCACATTGCAAGTATGGGAAAGCGCCTACCTGGGTTTCCAGAACAGAATGCCTAAACATGCTGGGCATATCAGTTTCTGGTTGTTTCTCTCAATTCTGTCTACTAAATTTCGTGTAATCGAGCAGAAAAATTAAGGGGAAATGTAAATATAAGCAATGAGGGTCGCTTTATTGTGTGTTATGGCATAATGACGCGGGTGATTAAAACTGGCGTTGGGTGCGCAACGCCCACGATGCTAGCTTCAAGCACCCGCGTTGTTATGCCATTAAACACACAAAAGCGACCCTCATTTCTTAAATATCTACAACAAACTGAACAGTTCTAATGTCGTGAATGTCTGCAATATATATATATGATGGAATGGAGTCAACAAGACTTGAATTTTTTGTCATCTTTTCTTAGAATGATCACACAAGTCAATGCTAACATGCTTCATACATTCTTTCAGTTGCATAAACATGAAAATGATTGGTTCTCATCTCACATGGAGCAATGTTAAATTTGTTTGTGTCTTCTATGTGACAAAGCAAACCACCTGACCTATATCTAATAATTTGAATAATAACACAAGATTGTATATCCGTCCAATTCACACAAGTCTTAAATGTTACGAGCGGAAATGCCTGAGCACTTCTACGGTTCTCAAAGCCTACCTCGTTGACTATGGTGTCCCGCTGAGATGTATCATAGCTCCACCCATCTGGACATCTCGTCGTCTGATTGGATGTTGCACTGAAATTGACGTAAACTTTGCAGGAGTCCAACTCCCAGCCTTTAGCGTCATGGACCCACGGAACTGACTCGTTGAGCGTCTTGTTCTCCGGAAGCGTGCAGTGGTGCACAGTGTCAGCCCCTGGTGTCAAACACTGATTATCAGCACATGCGCAAAACAACAATGGATTGTAGTGTGTCTTAAAGACATATTGGCTGGTGCTAACCAGCCAAATATAGCCGAGCAATAATAATAATAATAATAGTAATAATAATAATAATAATAATAATAATAATAATAATAATAATAATAATAATAATAATAATAATAATAATAATAATAATAATAATGTGACAGGTACAAAACTACAGCCATAGGTGTTTCAACAGCATTAAGATCATTACAAATTTGGCCAAGAAATTCAAATGTTACTCTCTCAGTTGAATGTAATCTGAAACCATGCTGACCATTGTAAGAAAAAATAGATTTGAGATTATCATATATTTGGTTGTTCAATGTTTTCAAAAAAGTTGTACATAGCAGGGGAAAGAGAGATGGGTGGATAATTACCCATTAGGGTGCTGTCACCGTTTTATATGGTTACAACCTTTGCTATTTTCAATTAGGAAAACTGCCAGTGCTGAGAGGCTGATTAATAATTAAGAACAAGGGCTTTGAAAGTAAAGCACTTTTACCCTTAATAAGTTCCATGGATAAAGAATCATTAATTTACCTGTTTTACCAATTTGTCAAATAAGAATGTATAGCGGAATTCGAAGTTTTCAAAATCACTGCATACTCTAGCAAATGCAATCAACCATGACACACAGACCCCGTAAGCAGGCCCAGCAGGAATATTACTATCCATGTAATGGCAGTTAACAATCAAACTGGAACTGATCTCGTTTGTCATACAGAATAAATTTTAATTCATCATTATCATCACTTAACATCATTATATTCAATTATGTACATCCCGAGTCGTTTTCGGCAGTTTCCTTTAATTCTGACTCACTTGGGTACATGGGTGAAATGCATTGTTTGAAATATTTTTTATTGATGCTTAGTGGTCATCAATCTATCGAACGGTCAGGAAAAAAGATTTACCACGATGGTTTCATATTGTTAGATTTTCCAAAAAAATATATATATTCATGGTAAAATATATATAACTTATATAACAATGATGCACAATTTGAACCCGTTGGAATCCTTATAGTTTTGCCTAAAGACAGAATCTCCAAGTTTTTCATAAATCATTTATTATTCGGGTGCAAAACTATTGTTTTGCATGACATCCAGGTACTCCGAAAACGTTCCCATCAAATTTACCTGTAATGAATCAGTGTTAAAATCTCCAACAATAATTTGACAGATTCGGCTCTAGACAAAGCCTTGAAAATAGGAGTAATACCAGTAATGAATAAGTCTAGGTCATCATTAAGATTTGTTGGCGGTTTAAATAGTACCTAATGTAATGGGTTTTTTACACCATCTCCTATAATATCAATAAATTGACACTCTCGTGTTCTGGATAGTAACAATCACGGACAGTATGTGGAAAATTCTTGTGTAAGTAAATCATTTGACGACGACGTGAGCTGCACGTAGCTCCAAGGGGAATATATGCACAATTTTCGATCTCAGAAAAAGAAACCACGGGCTGTTCACTTACAATCAAAGTTTTCTGAAAATAAATAGCACTAAAAGTGAAGTCGTTTTCTGCGAGACTATCTATCAGTGGTTTAAACTTGTCAAATTTACCATTCAGGGATTGTATGTTTTACGTATAAACAGAGGAATTTTGTGAAAAACGTTTGACGTAAGAGGTCAAATGCTCACATCTAATGTACAGAAACTGAGAGGTTATTGATACTGCACTATCCGTCTTCCAGATAATGTAACAAATTATTCAAGTTAGTTCGTGCTGCGTCACCAACATTTTTGAGAACATGAGAAGTCAATCCATTGGACCTCATTGTAACAATGTATTATTTGTGTAAAAGTCAACATGCTACATAATCAGAGAAAATATACACGATACGGATATCGGTAGAACAGCTGGGTAGCATTGAGTATCCGTACAGTTAGATTTGAAATGTGGCAGTAAACTGTATTCAAAGATGGGAAATGAGCAAAAGTGGCATTACTGCGTGTAAGTGAAGATGAAACTGCACTGACTGCTCACTCTGATGTAGAATGCAGTGCACTTAAAATTTAAATAATGGTCCCAGAAAACCATGGATTCCCATATGTTACTAAAGCGGACAACCATTTAAAAAACCATGAAGAAGTCAAGGCACGCATATTATCAAGAGCAGCTAGAGCAAATGCGAAAATATACTATCTAAGACAGGGGTCTTTCTACCGTTGACATAGTGCTGACTGCTCATGCTGATGTAAAACGTGGTACACTTAAATTTTAATTGATGGTACATGTCTCGGAAAATCATAGCGTCCCATATGTAACAAAAATTAACAAACACTTCAGAAATAATAAAAAAGAACTCCAGGCTAAACATGTTATTAGCAATTACAAGAGCAAATACAATAACTGTACAATAAAAAACAGTAGTCTCTCAGCAAGCCAGGCGCCTGGAAATAAACGTAGTATCCATACAATGTAAGTTGTGACATTGCTTGCTACAAAAGCTGCAATAAAAAACATGAGACTTTCTGTAAGGCTAGTGCCTGGAAATACATGTACATATTCGGTGCAAACAGTGTAATTAGTGGCATGGCTTGCTGCAAAAGGTTAATCACGTAATAATAATTCTACAAAAGAGTATTACTGTCTTGGCATCATTTAAGATTATTACAAAGAATGAAAAGAAAGCAAGAGGACTGTGACAGTCCTGTGCTCAGCTGACCCTACACTCACAGACTGAAGTGGTCCTATGATCTATGATATTAAGTTCCTCTCTGTTTCAGACCATGATCACTGTTGCCAACATGCACATATCCTCTTGTCAATCCTCAAAAATACAGTAAAATCGCAGCACCACCTGATGAAGATAAGGACTATGAGTCCCCACTGGTGTCCCTATGAAATTCGAAGCCATAGGGTGGGCGGTTTGCAAGAAGAGGATTTTTTGACATTTGCCAAAAAAGCAACAACCAAAAACATTGTAAGTCCAAAATTACAATGGTCGTTTTAACACATCTGGCAGAGACTTACAAAAGGTACAATTCCACCGTGTTTTAAATGAACTTACTGGATAATTTTGGAGAATTAAGAAATGTGAATTTCCATTGAAATCCTCATTCACTTCGTAAAGAGAATGCATGCATCGACCTGCAAGCACCTGAATTTTAAACAGGAGTAAAAAAGGTTAAAAAATCAGGCATCAAAAGAAAGTGAATCTGCCCAATGATTTCTGATAAGTCGAACATTTGAATTGTCTTTATCCCCTACTTTGTACCATATTACATTGAAAACCCATGGGATATGGCCTATGTGATATTGTTGACCATATCTCATGGGTAGGACTCCTTTTTACCATATTTGTAAAATCAGAGATATGGTCTTCCAAATATGGAAGGAATCAATTCCATATTTGGTATATCCAAACTCGCCTTATAACCTTGCCATAAATCACGGCCGAAAACCTGATGGTCCGTGGTATAAATCCCAGCCAATGGGTATGAGTAAACTTGATTCTGTGATGGAAACTAGGGCCAAAATGCAGGACTGATGATTGGCAGAAAAAGCGATCACTCTGTAAGAGGCACAATGTGCAGTCAACTTTTAGGCCTACATCCAAGCACCCCGCCAACCATTATTCAACAGCTGAGCGGGCACAAAAATGCACCTCCCGTGAACAATTGTGCAACAGCAAGCCGAAATCAACCGCACGCCACGTGCAGCCTTCTCCAGGGAAATTATTCTTCTTTACAAAGACCTCTAACATCTGTCCAAAACACTCCCCAGACTCTGTCTTCATCGTTTGTCCCAGCCAGCGTGGCAGGGAGCCATCGCCCCGCTTCTTCGGGCAATGCTGGCAATGCTGCCGTCACTGATGATGGGGACAATCTGACGGCCAACAGTCAGTTGAGCTCCACGGCTGCATACTTCGGAATGTTTGCTAGTGCAACATTCAAAGTCAACGTGACCTTCCAATTCTCCTCTCCACCAAATTAATTCCGTATAAAAATAATTAAAAAGTGTCTTTTTGTAGATATGTTTGTCTGAAGAGACGGCCGTTCAAAAAAATGCGCCATTAGGCCTGTGGTCGACCGCTTTTCTAGGTTGTTTAAATTTTATATTCATACGCGCGGCATGATTGTGTCAAAGTCCCATGTAATGTAGTGAAATAAAATGTTATAAGTGATATAAATGTTTTTGTTTTTTCTGTATGAATGGACCGTTGGTGATAAATACAAAATAACTCTCGTCGTTAATCTGTCTAAACCGAATTCCCCTCGTTGTTTGCCTGCCTGCGCGCCTAATCACCCACGCGCTTCGTTATTTTGTCTATTTATTAACTCCTAAAATATCTGGTTTATTCAGGCTCTCCAAATTTCATTGAAGCATGGAATGCGCCACTTTTGTATTGATAATCAGTCAGTAGTGTATATCCAGTTTTGTTTTAATTTTTATGCCACGGTCAAAGTGATGAGGTGGTCAAACTGTGGAAAGTCCTTCCCAATTATTCCCTTTGTGGTCTGAGGGTAATAAGGGTCCCCCCCCCCGTCTGGTCAGCCAAACATATGCCCCTATCTTCAGGTAGTGGATCCTGGATTTCTGTTTCTGGCCGGTAGAAGCAGTCTTCTTGCAGTCAAATTCACCTTTTAACAACTGCGTGACAGGGAGGAAGAGTCAAGGATATCTTGTGTGGATAATCGTTCAGTTCTTTGCACCCGATAGCCATCTGTTACGTTGATCCAAATGGACAAAGGCAATTATGGTACCAGCAACTTTTGCTTGACTAAGTCTATGGCAGGCGGACATGATTGAGCGTTCCCCATTAGGGATTTCCCATGTGGTTCGCTTTTGTTGTATCACTTTGGTTCTTGCTTCCCGCACCCTTTAGTACATAAATACTAATTGGCCAATTTCAGTCATGTCTATCTTTGTCTAGCATATTGAGGGCAAAGGAGATTTTACTCAATTTCTCATTGAATCTGGTCAGAATATCACTAACAATCTGGTGGAGTTCAATGGAATCCTTTACCCCCTTCTAGAGGACACCAAACTTAAGCAGTTCAATGTTTCTAAATTATTGACTGCCCTACACAAGTTAGTCTTTATATCGACCATGCCCCCCCCCCCCCCCCCCCAACTGCCCTGATTGCATCTAGTAGGTCTCGGTCAATATCTGTGGATACAGATTTCTTTTTTAATCTATTACCAGACATTTTTGTTTGCTATGTTATGTTGCATATGAAAAGAAAAACAAGGGGAAGAACGATATATTAGTTCAATGCTTTCCCGGCTGGAGCAAGTCCAATTTACATGAACATGTCAAGGTTTATGTGTGTTTGCATGACTGACCATTGTCATGTTGTCTGTCCACAAGTTTACAAAGAGATGAATGCACTAGGGGTCAGCGTGACACAGGCCAGATTCACTTGACCTTGCCCAGTTGACAAAGAAGGGAGAGAATCCACCATGATAAAAGTTGCAAGTTTCGAGCAAATGTGAAAGTTTCTTCGATCTCCCTTGGCTCCAGGGACCAAGTTGTGTCAAAAAACAAAAATTTGGTCACGTCGCAGCAGCTCCTTATGCCACCAGGATTTGGGAAAAGTTCCAGGCACTAGCCTAAATGCAGACCACACACACATCCAAGATGTTGAATGTTGAGTTTTTAATTCCAGCTAAGTAAAATTATAAATTTAAATACTATCACTTGAATAATATTCGTTGGATATGTCTAACTTCTAAACCTATATCTAGATTTAGAAGTTGACATTGAATCTCTGGTTACAATAATTCTCTTGACATTTAACATTTATACTGTTTTACTTCTGGCGGTTGACATCCATTGAAAGACTGCGACTTTGGACATTCTACATTTAAATATTTCCCTGCCCCCACTTTGCATAAATATAAAGACTGACTTGGGTCATACATTGTTTGAGGAGACAGCATCACAAACATATATATGTAGGTGTTGGGCTTTTCTATTTAATTTATTGTATTTTTCAAGATACAAGATGTTGAACAATCCATTTGAATATATCTTATAATTAATACATCTTGACATTTCCCATTTAGTTGAACAAGTTGACATGTTTTGCCATTACCATGCTGAATTTGTCCATATGCATTTTAGCTAAGGAGAAAAACTTCGAACAAGATTTGGTGGCGAGAAAGAACAGAAGAAAGAAGGAATGAAAGGAAGACAGAAGGAAAGAAAGAAAGAGTCTTCCGGAAAACAAAATACCTCTGTTGAAAGACATGTATAAAGAGACCAGAAAAATCTTAAAAAACAGTCGGCTGAGGTGTTCAGAGTAGTAGTTCACTAATTGCATCATGTGGGCTTGGTTTAGTTTTATATAAAGATGTTTGGAAAGGTCTTATATTTTCACCAACAAGAGGTAGACGTGCTGTTGTCCTTGTATAACGTATGGGTCACCTTTGCTTACAGGGTTACATCATTGCCTCCTTGTACAACGTATGGGTCACCTTTGCTTACAGGGTTACATCATTGCCTCCTTGTATAACGTATGGATCACCTTTGCTCACAGGGTTACATCATTCCCTTCAGCACACAATTACTTGCGATAAGTACAAAACCATCGCATTATATCATCTATATGCTGGTCTCACCTACTGTCACATACGTGTATGTCATAACGTGCACATCTGATTGAACGAACTGTTTTATCACCGTAAACATACTTAAAGTAGAATTTCAGCGACAAAAATTGTCCCGGCACTGCTGACCATTTACTTCAATGACAACTGCCGACAGAACTATTTCATGGACGTAGTGAGAAAGGTCATCTTGGTCATGTGTGGGTAAATATAAAATTCTCCCTATATACATCATTATAATGAAGTTGAGCTCGAAGACAGTGTTACAAGTATGGAGTCTATACTATTGTACTGGGGCGTTATTTAAGAATACTGCTAATGAACACACAATTATTGTTTTATACAAGATATGGAGCGTTAACTCACAGACCACACCCTGACTGCCTCTTCCAAAAGTATTATGAGTGATAACATGTACAATCCTTACCATCCGTTGTACATAAAGACAAACATATATGTGGCTATTAATGACTCTACAGTCACAATAGGAATGGAATGTAACAAGGAAAAAACAATTTAGACACAAAAAATAAAATACGAGCCACACTTGTGCGTTATGTGGTGGTGCAGGACTGGCATGCAGGAAGACCATCACTCGTATACCCTGAGAATGTGGCAGATATAGAGTCTTCACTTCAGACTTAATTCGGAAAAATATGGCCACATCTAAAACATGCGCATCCTTTTCCTTTTTTGTTTTCTGGTTTACACACACACACACACGCACGCATGCACACACACACACACATATAGTATAGTATAGTATAGTGTAGTGTAGTGTAGTGTAGTGTAGTATAGTATAGTATAGTATAGTATAGTATAGTATAGTATAGTATAGTATAGTATAGTATAGTATAGTATAGTATAGTATAGTATAGTATAGTATAGTATAGTATAGTATAGTATAGTATAGTATAGTATAGCACTGGGTTTTGGATGTGATGTACACGGTGTATGCAAGCCAGGCCAGAAGTATGTTGTTATGGATCACGGACGATGTGGACTGCTAAAACAACGCCTTTGATGATCGCCGAATTGGTACATATATATATATATATATATATATATATATATATATATAGTTATAACTTTGGTATTACGATACCAATAGTTGCAGCTTCGGCTTTTAGTGATGCCATTACATAAATACATCGACACTCTAAATAAGTAACCTGTGCACTATTTCGAGCAGATGACCAAATATGGAGATAACACGGGCACCAGTTACTGACAAAAACTTTAGAAATCTAGAGAGCGAAAAAGAAGAGAGAAGGCAAGAATAAAGAAAATATTTTTAAAACCAGAATGCCTGTGTGTGAATAAAAATATGAGTCTATTAGTGGCACGATGTATGAATATTGCAATCCCGGATTGCCATTGTGATACCTATAAAAAAACACACACCTCAAATGTACCTTACAGGTGTTTGTTAAATGTGAAATTACAGAATCCTTTTTGCAGGTGCGTGGATGTGTAATATCATTTTTTCCTCACAGTGTTAAGCAAAAATAAATCACTAGTTATTTGATCTTATTAAAGTGGCTAGATACAGGGAGAGCACAGCTGCCGAATGACAGACATTTTGATCTTATTACCAGAAAACACACTTATTAAAAGACAGTATTACTATCTGATATCAGTGAGGAGGTATACATAAAAAGAGCCAATAAAACAGTTGATCTTAATACATTGCTTAAATATAAGGAAAACACAGTTACCAGAACACAGTATTGTAGGTCTTATTAAAATGGCGAGATGTAAGGAGGGCACAGTGCATAAGCCCACCACTATTGATCTTATAACTATGGCGAAATATAACAAGAGGACAGCCACCAAAGGACAACACTAATGGTCTTATGTTGGTTGTGAAGTAGAAGGACAACACAGTTACAGATCGATAGTATCGTTAAAAGTATTACAGTGGCTAGATATTAGGAGAACACAGCCACCAAAAAGCCAACTAGATCTGACTAGAGTGGTGAGGTATAGGAAGAACACGGCCACCAAAAAGACAACATGATCTTATTAGAGTGGTGAGGTATAGGAAGAACACGGCCACCAAAAAGACAACATGATCTTATTAGAGTGGTGAGGTATAGGAAGAACACGGCCACCAAAAAGACAACATGATCTTATTAGAGTGGTGAGGTATAGGAAGAACACGGCCACCAAAAAGACAACATGATCTTATTAGAGTGGTAAGGTATAGGAAGAACACGGCCACCAAAAAGACAACATGATCTTATTAGAGTGGTGAGGTATAGGAAGAACACGGCCACCAAAAAGACAACATGATCTTATTAGAGTGGTGAGGTATAGGAAGAACACGGCCACCAAAAAGACAACATGATCTTATTAGAGTGGTGAGGTATAGGAAGAACACGGCTAACAAAAAGACAACATGATCTTATTAGAGTGGTGAGGTATAGGAAGAAGACGGCTAACAAAGTGACTGCTGTTGATCTCATGATAGTGGCGACATATAAGGAGAACACAGCACCTAATCAGAGCAATTTTGATTTTATTACAGTGGCGAAATATAAGGAGAGGACCCCAGCCACCAAAAGACAACACTGCTGGTCTTATTTTAGTGGTAAGTATAAGGACAACACAGCTACCGAACGGCAATGTTGACCTTAACACCTTGACGAGATACGAGGAGATTATAGACACCAACTGCAGCAAATCCCCATTCCAGTTCTTGTACTGGGTCCGGAGTTGTCGCAGATCGGCAACTGCATACATGCACATCCACCAACATCAAAGGAGAACCGAAAATATATATGTTGTGTGACTATGGAATGTGTGCGTCTCAAACAAGCAGCCTTTGGCACCAATCACCTAGCCGAAAATGGGAAAGACACAGACCAACAGCAACAAAGTCACATTTCTAGAACGAAATGGTTCAGCGAAGGCAGGTATGAGTGAATGCCATAATTGACACGGCCAAGTTTTGTCTGATTCTTGTGTGCTATTCTCTTTTCCAGATATCAAAGATTATCAGACTGTTAGTCCACATAGGTCCATGTTGGTGAACACGCTGGTGTATGGTGCTGAAAATGCTGGTGTGTAAACATGCTGCTCTGTGCTTGCATGTGATCAGGAATATGCTGGTCCGTGCAGGTGAACATGGTGCTCTGTTCTGGCGAGTGCTGGGAAGTATGCTGGTCTGTGCTGGGAAAATGCTTGTGTGTGGTGGTCTGGGCTAGTAAAAAATGCTTGTGTATGCTGGCGTGTGCCGGTGGACATTTCGGTGAGTACTTATCTGGACTGGGAAAAATATTGGGTTGCGTTGGACTGCGCTGCAGATCATGCTGGTTGGTGCTGCTCTCTGCTGATGGAAATACTACTCACTACTGCTGTAATGCCTGGCAGGAACATTTTGGTGAGTGCTTATCTGGACTAGGGGGGAGGGGGTTACTGGTTTGTGCTGGTCTGTGCTGCAGAACATGCTGGTGTGTGCTGCTCCCTGCAGGCGGAAATACTGGTCACTACTGCTGTACTGTGTGCCGGGGAAACGCTGGTCTGCGCTGTCGTCCACTGCCCCATCATGTAGCAAGTCATTCCACATGACCCCAAGCCACGTGTTAACGCCTAGACACTCACTGGATGCTTTGAATATACAAGCCACACTGACCCTCACTATGTTTGCTCCTCCGTTTGTAACACTTACTTTTCTACTTACCCCCGTCATTCTTAGGGGGAGATTAAAATACAAAAGTATAAGATGTATCTATACAAAACATAATACATGACGCAGCATTAATACAAGGCAGATCATACAAATTTCATAATACTTTTTACATACATACTAAGGTGCGTGGTTTTACAGCACACATATACAAATAAAAATTAATATTACCCATTATCCAAGATAACAGAATTGAAAATTTAAACAAGGGGGTCGGTATTGAAATTATTTAGCAACAAGAAAACTTCAAGTACAAACCACTCCGCTGGCATCTCCGCACACACACCACATTGTTACCAGCCTAGCAGGTTCCTCCTTGAACAACTGTATGATGCAGCTTGGTGTTGAGCGGAGAGTTTGGAGAATGATCAGCACGCCGTTATAACGGGAGGATTCTGTATCAACAGACGTAGTTGTCGAGTGGGGTTGAATGGTCTCGAACCCTAAGCTCTGACTCTCTTCACACAGCTTCTCAGCTTGAACTGTGTGTTGGGATATACTTGTGACGTCAGCTGGGATTCCCTCTCACAAAAGGAGATTCCCTCAGGCATGCTCAGTGACAATGCCAGCAGAATTTGAGTGGTAACCGGTAACCGAAAACACGGTTCCAAGTGAAACAAAATACGGGCGTGCAGCTTTAACAAGTTGAGTATAGTTTATAATAAAGATGATAATGCCCGTGTAGATCGATCAGTTTATAATATTAGGATCCGTAACTCGTTTTTACCTTGCCGGAAATGTTAACGCCTACATTGACTAAAAGTCTACCTCTACATTGCACTGCTTTCAGCATGAGCAGAGGTGCGATAAGTCTTAGCCAACACATTCGCCAAAGAAGCCACAGGAACAACTTATCTCACCTTGGGCCAACTTGTCCTGAGGCTGCTTAGTTACATTCTTTAAAATACACTTTTCTGCCAGTGAATTCCGATAAAACTTTTAGTGAGATGTGAGAATGATTGTCTGTTTAAAGTACCTATAAAATGTGATGACTTTCCTGCCGACAGTAATTATTTGAACTGTATATTCCTTTGTTATTATAGGTTTGTTGTTCCCCTGAACTAGCTTGCCAAGTTGCGTTGCTCATGCTCAGAAGCAATAAATTGTGGATGTAGACTTACGTGAATCCACGGGTAACGGACACATCGACAAAGGGGAGGTTGAACGAGCGATCCATTGAGACCAATTACCATACGTAATTCAGTTATTATTGTATCCCGGGCTCAGACATTGGAGTGGATAACATTTTATGCCGTTTGTTGTGGCGGATAATGTGGTCAGACGTAGGGTGGAGTGTAGGCTGAAGCCGTACTCTGTGACCAGTGCCCCCTTGACAGGGATTTGAAGGGCTATACCATAGAAAGTATACGCTGAGGTGGGTCAGTGCAACAACAGTCCGAGGAATATCGCTGAAAAACCCAACATTGCCCATCCCATCATTGAGGTTTTGTAGATTTTAGTAAATGATGAACATTTATATATCAAAAGGATTATAACTCAAATAAGCTAGGATTATAAAACAACTAGAGTGCTTGTCACTTGCATTGAATTTTTGTATAGAATATATTGTAATAAATATGCCATTTGGCTGGGACTCACAACCGGTGTGTGCTTATTTCAGTGCAAGAGAATAAATGAAAAACTCGGAAAACTTTTGTCCGCTTTTGATCATGTTGGGCTCGAATTGTAGATATTGTAACAGTGCCATTTTTTTTGGTTATTCATATGTGACCTCTAAAGGCCAAAGATCAAGGTCATTTGGCCCTTTGAAATTTTTATTCGCCAAAACATGGTTTATTTTCATCCAATTTCATGTCGGGCACCGATTGCAGGCGTTGCTAAACTGCACATTTTTATAAATTGCATGTGACCTCTAAAGGTCAAGTTCATGTGGATTTTAAAATTTCATTTAGCCATATTTATAACGTTTGGAAGGCACACTTAGATTTGCTATAAAGCAAATTTTATTTTCAGGTTATATTCTAGTTTTATCGTTTACGTTCTACATATTCATTTCAGTTGATCATGAAGACAATATCTGATCTTATTTTACTGAGTGCCCCTTTGGTTTGGTACATGATAAGCTTGTGTTTTATATATTGTTTCTGTACTGCTAGTCGTTCTGTGATGTATAGATTTGCTGTTTCTGCGTGTAATTTATCCCTGGGGTCAAAAATGAAATCATTATCATCATCATCATCATCATCATCATCATCATCATCAACATCTTTATCTTTATCGTTATCATTATCATCATTACCATTACTATTATTGAGCCTGTGAGATTTACTTACACAACCATTCGCAGGTTCGGTTACTACAATAGCGCTCCAATCCTAGTATATATGAGATGAAGGCAAAAAATGTTATTATGTTTTTTCTCCATTTACCTCAATTGCCCGAAGAGATACTTTACACATCATCTGATATTCGGTAGTATATAAATCCCAATAGATTTAGATTAATAATAGAAATGATAACATCTTAAAGATATAGGTGTATCTGAAAATTGTAACAAGAATGTCTATACTATAATAGCGTTATATATTTCTAAAGGTGTGACGATTGAGCAGATTTTTTTTTTAAATTTTCCAATCAACTGTTCAAACAAAATAGTCTTAGCCAAAGCTAGTTCAACAGACCGTGCAGGAACATGGCGCCATAGATCAGCTTTATCATCACCAAAACAGTTGTTTTGATGAATTTGAACGACATGAACAAGAACAGATTAAAACAATGTCTCATAACAGATGAAAATATAACAAAACGAAATCTAAACATGTTTGAACTGTAAACTCGTGTACTGCAAACATGCACCAAATTGAGTATACCACCATACTGTCCAAGGCACCATATACGGTAAAGGCCCATACTGTCACATGTATCATATGGAGCATAGCAGCATACTCTCCAAGGCATCATATAAAGTGTCGTACTCTCACATACATTATACTGAGTATAGCACCATACTCCCATATGCATCTTATAGAGTAAAGCCCCTACTTCCACATACACCACACTGAGCATGACACCATACTCTCCCAGGCATCATGGAGAGTAAAGTTCCATACTCTAAAATAAATTATATTGAGTATAGGCTCATACTCTCATATACACCATATTGAGTATACCACCATAGTCTCACATATATATTATTGAGTATAGCCCCATACTCTCACATACATCATATTGAGTACAGCACCATACTCTCACATACATCATATTGAGTATTGCACCATAATCTCACATACATCATATTGAGTATTGCACCATACTCTCACATACATCATATTGAGTATTGCACCATACCCTCACATACACCATATCGGATATTCCACCATGCTCTCAAATGGAAAATAATTTCAACATTAATTTGAGTCTGTCATCCTTTGTATAAATGCAGTGAAGTATGTGTTGTCGGACGTTGGTCTGTGCTGGACTTGCTGACGTCCTCCAAATAAGTTCGTCGTCTGAGAAAAAACAATACGCTAAAACGGGCCAAAAGTGTGTGAGACCCAACCAAGCGACTATCGGCGCCTGGTTCCCAACCAGCGCACCCTTTGCCCGTTATAACTCATTCTTTTTTTTTCTCGAACAACTAGATATAAGCATGTCTAGGTCAATGCGTGCAAGATGCGAGACGAGTGTCATGAAACTTGTTTTACATTGAAGGTGAAAAGATACAAATCGTTCCAGTCCAGCTTAAAAAGTAAGCACTTTTGGTATGGAGAGAACAAGTCCATGTCAAATATCCAAGGAAGCTATGCCGATCCACGCTATACTGAATGTAAATGAGAAACTGAAAAAAAAAAAAAATAGCTTCAAAAGGTAATTTGCCTGCATGATCTCACAGCTTAATTGGATGCTACTGTGGCACAAACCTGAGAAATTAAAAAATTAAAGGACACATCTTCCTCATTTTACTTGCTCAAATGCCCCAAACAAGCATAAATTAAAGTTCTGCAACATTTTTCAATTGGATTCGCCCTCAGCACAAATCTATGAATGAAAGTTTGAAAGGCACCTGTACCTTTAATACTGTTGAAATTATTCAACATTAAAATTTTTCAAGTGCCGCTCATTTGCATAATTTTAATTCTACAACTATTGCTTGTGATTTTTGGATGCGCCTGAAATTGTACTTTTATCTTTAATATTTTGGAAGATATAAAAAATTTTACACTTTCAAATTGCTCTAATTTGCATAACTTTTAACATGTTAGCTTTTACAGAAAAGCTACATTCTTTCCCTATTATGTTGATGCCTGCCTACAAATATATACGCCTTTGTGATATGGGTTCCAAGAACAACGCCGGCCAAACTTAGCTGTAAAGAAAACATTATAAGACTAGAAAAGATGATTTGCTGCATAGCAAATCAGTGTGTGTGTCTTCAAAGCATATCGGTGTGGCAATCTACAACTATTCCATAACACAGGAGTTCAAGTTGGAATGGTATCTCTATCTATTATAGCTTTGAAGTTATTCAAGATTCAAAATTTTTAATGGTACTATTTAGCATAATTTAAATTGCTACAACTTTTAGTTTTAATTTATTAGGTGCGCAATGGTCAACAACCCCCTAGTAGAAGTTGGTCACAAGTAGATTGAGTAGTGTTGCAATACCCAAAATTTAAACCCGACATGAACTAAATCGGATGAAAATTGACCATGTTATGGCAAGATGAAACTTTCAAAGGCCAAAATGACCTTGACCTTTACCCTTTCGAGGTTACATGTTCTTATAAAAATGTGCAGTGTTGCCATATGTACAATTTGAGTACAACTTGATTAGAATTGGATGTATGAAACTTTCAAAGATCCAAATGACCTTGACCTTTGACCTTTAGAGGTCATATCTAAAATTCAAAATATGTAGTGTTACCATAGCTACTATTTGAGCCCAACATGATCAAAATTGGATAAAAATTGACCAAGTTATGGCTAGAAGAAAGTTATTATGGAAAGTGGCCTTCGACCTTGAAATGACCTTTGACCTTGAGATGACCTCTACCTGAAGCAAACCTTGACCTCAAAAATGACATTTTGGCTTAAAATTGAACTTTGACCTTGACATGACCTTGCCAACTATAACTATAAAAGTATAATTGTGCCAAGTTTGGAGTTCTATATGTAATACTTTTCAAATGAAATGTCGGACAAATTTGCCTGTAAAGAAAGAAAGAAAGAAAGACAGACAGAAAGAAGAAAGAAAGAAGGAAAGAAAGAAAGAAAGAATTCCTAGAAAAACAGAAAAGTGTGTGTCGACACACACACTTTAATTATAGTAGAAACCAAGATCTGTTTGAAAAGTAAATCCGTCCGTGGCCTTCAAAACTTAATTGTATGATACTGTAGCACTAACCTAAAAATTTAAAAGAATGAGGGACACCCCTGCCTCATTTCACTTATTCAAGCGTGCCTTATGAGCATAAATTAAAATTCTACAACTGTCGTATGTTATTCATTGGATGCCGCGAGACGGACTCCATGGAACTGGGTCGCCCCGGTGGCTACCCATGACAAACGGGACTTCTCATTAGCAGAGCAAAGCCCGAGTTAAGTGTCATTTGACAGTTTTGTGATTAGCCTTCAGACTTCCTCTACTGGACGCACTTGGCCTGTATCCGTAAGGTGCCACTCCCTCTCCCACCCCCACCCTCGCTCGCCCCCTGCCCCCCCCCAAAAAAAAGGTAAAAAGAAAAATGTAAGTAAAAATTAATAAGAGGGCTACATGAACAGCCCATCCCGAACTGACCTTTTTATTCCACCAGTAGTAAGGCTCACTAATGTCTAAAGGATTAGGATTATTCATTCATTTTTTTCCAAGTTTACTCATCAAAATATACATTCAAGTTTTATTAGCACAATTACAGATAAGAACTCTAGCAGGCTTATCCGCTTACAATAGTAGATAAGTATAAGTGCAAAATCTTTCACATTACAATTATATTAACCATCTGATCGATGTATATATTTAATCACACTTGTTACACATTATTTATGTTCTGGTGTATGTATTCACTGTGACAAATAGTAATATTCTAATTCATCTTAAATAAAGATGATTATGATTTCTCGAAACTTTAAAGTTGGTCACCAAGAAAATATATAGCTTGTTTTCTGTTAGGTAAACCCCCAGGGGCTAAAGGTAGCAAGAAGCAGCGTGCGACAGTTACAAACTTGCCTAATTGTACTTGATATCTGGTTATTATTTTCATTGCATTCTCTTGACATAAATTAAAAAAACTTTCATTCTTTTCTGACTTGCCCTATAATTCTACTGTCAACATCCAAAGATTATTAGAAAGTTTGGCCACAATAATTTACAGTTTTTAGACTTGTCTGTTTTGCTACTTAACTTTATCTTTTGGCATCTTTCTGTTTTAATATTCACCATCAGACATTTTAGGCTTACATGTTTTCTGTTAGGTAAACCCCCAGGGGCTACAGGTAGCAAGAAGCGGCCTACGACAGCTGCATGTTTGCCTAATTGTACTTAAAATCCTGTTAAAAAAATTGTTTTAATAGCATGTTTTTGGCATAAATGCAAATGACTTCCATTCTTTTCTGATATGCCTAAATGCACATTTACTCAGTATTACAAATATTACTCAAAATTGACAGTATTTTCTCAAGTGTCACAAACCTGACACATTAAGTTGACACATTGACTCAGGGTTGGCAGTTAAATAGATCTTAATTGTTTGAGGAGTAGGTGTCATCACGGAGTTTGTTTTACATCTCTGGTGCAGCATGTACATTGTTACAGTCCTTGTTAGGATTTCCCTTGGTTTGTACAGGTGATCTAGCTGCAACTGTTTATTTTACAATCACTGGGACTGAATTTAATTCCCCAGCTTGCTTCCAAGAAAGAAAGAATGAAAGAAGAAAGTAAGAAAGAAAATAAGAAAGAAAGAAATAAAGAATTCCTAGAAAAACAGTATGTCTGTGTTGGCGCACAGACATAATTAAAAGGAAACCAGGTATGTGGTGTACCTTGAATCCCATAATGGATCAAAGTAGTTTCTAGACCTTTAGTGTGATTGAATGTATCGAACGCTTAAGATAAGTGGAGAAAAAACAACTAAACCATGTTCATATTTGTCTTAGGATTCTTATATCCTAAAATTAAATAAACTAACGCTCAGTTCAGTTCCATATTTTTTTTCTTAAACTTAAAGTGATGTGGATACATAATTTTATACTTCCCAAGTCATTAAGTAATAGGTTATATACCACTTTCCCAAATATTTTTGGGGAAAAAAATGATAAAAACAAAGGCCCACAGTAAAAAAGATGATAACTTTTTGTCACAAATTTTGAGATTTGGTCGTATTTGTTCTAAATTACAGGACTTTGCATGTACCACAAAATTTAGTTACAATAAAATTGAGTGAAGAAAATTAAAAGATGTGCCTTTGCTCAAATATTTCTACAAATTTTGCTGTAAATGTCCAGAGATTGTTAGAAAGCTTTTTTTCAATACTTTAAGAGTTTTTGGACTTGCGTGTTTTGCTACTTAATTTCACCTGTTGACATTCTTTTCTTTATAAAATTCACCTTTCATGCATTTAGGTTCAGGTAAAACCCCCAGGGGCTATCGGTAGCAAGCAGCTGGCCAACGACAGTAACAAATTGCCTAGTTGTACTTTATCAGTTAAAGAAAAATAGCATTTGGATAACATGTTCTTGGCTTAAACGCTGATGACTTTCATTCCTTTCTGACATGTCTAAGCACACACTTCCCCAAGGTCAAAAATTACTCAAAATTGGTCTAGCTGCAACTGTTTATTTTACAATCATTTGGACTCAATATAATGCCGAAGCTTGTTTCCACTTCAGCTAAACACTGGTCGGTGGTTTAACTACGATAAGCTGTCCAGCTGGAAAGGGTACATAGTGGTTCAGGGGAAGTCAAATTGTTCTTATCTGAACCTGTATTATACACATTTAGTAATTATGGTTTGTTTGACAGGCATTTTTCTTTCATAATGAAGCCCTGCGTTTATAATCAAAACTTCACGTATTTAGCTAATTCATCATTTGCCACGTTCATACTTATTCATTCTTATGTGGGTTGGTTTTGCTGAATATTTAGCTTAGACAAGGAGCCGCTCCTCAGAGAGACATGTACGGGTAAAAGGCTCCGAAACATGTTGAGTAGTTACCCGCTGAAGACACTTTAAATGTCAAAATTTTACACAGGAACGTGTGCAATATGAACAATAGTACTTCCATGTGTATATAGGTTAGACAGGGACAGGTTAGCTTATGGACAGTAAAGAGTTCGGACTGCGGAATCGGGTTATGACTACTAGGAAGTGGTTCTGGGCAAAAAGACACAAATACAATTCCAATTTGATAGTATTTACTCGAATGTCACAAACCTACTAACAAGATGCATTATGTTGAAACATTAACTCAGGGTTGCCAGCCAAATAGAGCTCTGTAGTTTAGAGACTTTCATAGTGAGGAGTAGGTGTCATCATGGGGTTTGTTTTACATTTCTGGTGCTCTATATCCTTTGTTGCAGTACTTGTTAGGATATCCCTCGGTTTGTACAGGTGGTCTAGCTGTGACTCTTTATTTTATAATCACTGGGACAGAATATAATATCTCGGTTTGTTTCAACTTCAGTTATACACTGGCAGATGGTTTAACTAAGGTAGGCCATCCAGCCAGAAAGGCACATACTTGTTCAGGGGTAAGTCAAAATTTTCTTATCTTAAGTTTTACTATAAAAAGTAGTAGTTCTGTTTTGTTTGACAGGTAGTCTTTATTCATATTGAAGCTCTGCATTAAAAAGCAAAGCTTTACTTATTTAGCTAATGCGTTGACACGTTCATACATTTTCTTCATTACTATATGGGTTGTTTTTTTTTCTGAATATTTAGTTAAGGCAAGAAGCCGCAAATCAGTGAGACATATACGGGTACAGGCTCCGAAATATGTTCTGAGACGTTAACCGCTGAAGTCCATAACATTTATTTGGGTTATTTCTATGTCAAAATTCTACAGAAGAACATGACAATAGCACTGTTATATGTCCATGGGTAAGACAGTGACAGGATACCTTTTGAAGTATAGAGAGTTCGGAATACGGAATAGGGTAATGGCTACCAGGAGAATGGTTCTGGATGAAATGGCACAATTACAATATTGATTTCTCGGGTATGAACGAGCAGATACATTAACCTCAGATATCTGTTTAGCTAATTTGGGACCCAAGTTAGTAAAACAATGTATTAAACTGGTTGAAATTATCCCTAGCTGCCGTTGGTGTAACGTTATTAAATGTAAATATGTTATTGATTGATTTTTTTTCTCGATTTCAGTAAGCTATTTTTCCCTTTTCATGGCTTGTCTGAGACCTTCCGTTCGCCATTGTTTTCTTTTTTTATAATTGTTGAAACTAGCGTTGACAGGAGTGGTTTGATGATAAAAAGTAAAAATCTTCCATGACACATGGCGTGGCCAGGATCGTGATCATTTTAACACTAGGGTCCAATAATGCGATTATAACGTAGTACGCAAATCAGTTGCAGTTTTGTTATGTATCCCCTGAATCGGGGTATATATTGATAAATTAAAATCTAAAAACAAAGACTAGACAGAAAGTCCTCAGGACGAATGCCATTTGTGAGAGTGCTAGTGGAGTCAGACACTTTACTAAATATATTATCTATGAGCGTGGCTGTACTCCCTATCTATGAGCGAGGCTGTGCTCTCTATGAGCGTGGCTGTGCTCTCTGTCTATGAGCGTGGCTGTGCTCTCTGTCTATGAGCGTGGCTGTGTTTTCTATCTATGAACGTGGCTGCGCTCTCTGTCTATGAGCGTGGCTGCGCTCTCTATCTATGAGTGTGGCTGTGTTCTCTGTCTATGAGCGTGGGTGCGCTCTCTATCTATGAGTGTGGCTGTGCTCTCTGTCCATGAGCGTGACTGTGGTTTCTATCTATGAGTGTGGCTGCGCTCTCTATCTATGAACGTGACTGTGCTTTCTGTCTATGAGCGTGGCTGCGCTCTCTATCTATGAGTGTGGCTGTGTTCTCTGTCTATGAGCGTTGCTGTGCTCTCTATCTTTGAGTGTGGCTGTGCTCTCTGTCCATGAGCGTGACTGTTTTCTCTATCTATGAGAGTGACTGTGCTCTCTATCTATGAGCGTGGCTGTGCTCACTATCTATGAGTGTGGCTGTGCTCTCTATGTATGAAAGTAGCTGTGCTTTCTATCTATGAACTTGGCTGCACTCGCTATCTATGAGCGTGATTGTGGTCTCTGTCTATGAGCGTGGCTGCGCTCTCTATCTATGAGCGTGACTATGCTGTCTGTCTATGAGCGTGGCTGTGCTATCTATCTATGAGCGCGGCTGTGCTTTCTATCTATGAACGTGGCTGTGCTTTCTATCTATGAACGTGGCTGCGCTTTCTATCTGTGAGCTTGGCTGTTATATCTATCTATGAGCGTGGCTGTGCTTTCTGTCTATGAGCGTGACTGTGGCTTCTGTCTATGAACGTGGCTGCGCTTTCTATCTGTGAGCTTGGCTGTTATATCTATCTATAAGCGTGGCTGTGCTTTCTGTCTATGAGCGTGACTGTGGCTTCTGTCTATGAACGTGGCTGCGCTTTCTTTCTATGAGTGTGGCTGTGCTCTCCGTTATAAGAGTTGGTTTATTGATGGAAAGAGGAGATTGCAGTGTGTGTTTTACTATCCAGTAAATTAAGAGTGAAATCCCCCATTACATAACAATGTTACTTTTCAGTTTTCATACAGATTCAAAAATGCTGTAAGCAATTATTCTATAACATCAAATTGATATGATATGATAACCATTTGTAGTGAAAATGTGATTTAGCATCAGTTTGACACACATTTGATTGTGCACAAACTTGTGTACCAGTATAGGTCTATCATCAGAATGCCTTCATGTGTTCATTTGTTGGAGAGGTTTGGGTCATTATAATGGTCAGCAATGTCGAGTAGTAGTGCGCCCAGTTACGAAAACATAGCATTTCAAACGTGTATGCTGAGATAATTTCACTGGTCATGGAGTGTTCTTTTCTGTCCTTGATCAGCAATCTGCCATCGAATGACCAGGTGAACTGTTTGATTTGAGTTGACGTGTGCATGTACAACAGCACGTCTATTTACGTCTGTAAGAAGTGAACCCAATGGTAATGTCGCGGAATTTGTTGGGAGTGGGTAGTCCTGTGCAGAGCAAGTAAAGAATGTGACTTTGCATTGCAATCCCCATTGACTTATATTGTGCTGAATAGCGTGCATTAACAGTGAGGCGTCCGATTAAAAAATCGTTCAGGGATCCAGAGTATCACCATCTTGTAAATAATTTAACCCTCCCGCAAGGTACAATTCCAGCAAGTTTCAGAACAATCTGACTGAAGGTTTCAGGACACAAATCGAAAATAGCGAAAACACACACAAACAAAGAAAAAAACCGCAGTGGCACCTGTTGAACAAATTAAGGTCTGGTAGCCCTCAGAAGTCTCTTTGTGCAATTTCAAAGCAATTGGCTTCGTGATCTCGTTGAAACTGTTTTTTTCTTTTTAAGATTTTGCTGAAAAAATTAACGAAAACAAAATCAATGAAAATCCAAAAAATCACCGGAGGGCGACCATTTGAACAGACGTGATAGAGAGTCAATCACAAGCTACGTCCGCACCAAGTTTATAGTGAATCTGGTTGATGGCTTTGGAGTTGTTAAATGGCAATTGTGGACGATGCCGGGCGGCCGACGGATACCAACCACCACAAAGCCTCGGCTAGCTGACCAGTCAGCCGAGGCAAAAATGCTAGAGACTGTTGTTAAGGCAGACCCCCAAGACCTAAAAACCTGGGCGTATACCAAGCAAAAAGAAATGAAATTTCACAGTTACACAGTGTTAAAAAAGTGCATATGCATAAATCAAATAAAGTCGTCTGGGGGTTAGCCACACTCAGGACTCAGTTAGATCCACAGGACGTCTGGCACGTTTCCCCGATCCCTTCCCAAAAATAGATTGGTGGGGGGGGGGGCGGCCATCGTTTATATATCTCATGAAAATGTATTTTCCCGCGAATCGGATGGAATAATGGCTGATTGCCAAATCACGTGAAATAAAAAAGAAAGGTTAACGGCGAATCACAAATGAAAAAGCCAAGCACGTGCCATGGAAATAACCTTCATCCATATATAACATTGGGAAAAAATGATTAAAAAACAGGTTAGTTCCCAAGTATCCATGCATATGCAACAGAGTTCGGTTTTTTTTGTGCAGGCTGGCACCTTTGCACGACCACAAAGCAACATATCAATATGCATATACGCCCAATAACTCAGCTGCGTGATGAAGATCATTTGAAAGTAAGATTGCTGCAATGGAACATTTGGCTCATGATTTATTGGATACCATGGGGCTATGGTGACGATACATAGTTTGTGTACATGTATTCCGCATGTCCATTGCATGAGTGATGGAATTGAGACAACACCTCGCCGTGCGGCGCTGTTCATTTCTTTACATTACCACCACTACATATATATTTGTTTCCGCTTAGCTGATAACCCCTTTGAAAAAAAAAAACACATACACACAAACAAAACGTAAAACTAAAAATTAATACTACTAATAATAAGAATGATGATGATGATGATGATGATGATGATGATGATGATGATGATGATGATGATGATGATGATGATGATAATAATAAATACAAAAACACAAAAAATATCATTTAGCATTTATTTAAAACGCAGACACAGATAGCGTCACGTGTACTGACAAACGCCATGATGAGTGTGAAAACCCTGGCAAACAGATTGCACTTTGATCAGAGTGAGGCCATGGCAGGCAGGGTGCGGCATAATCAGCTTGGGACCAAAACAGATAGCGCCATAATTAGAGTGAGGTCATGGCAAACAGACTGCGTCATGATCAGAGGGTGGCCATGGCACACGGACTGCGCCTTGATAAGCTTGACATAAAAACATACAGCCCCACGATACAGAGTGAAATCGTGGCAAACAGACCGCGCCATGATCAGAGTGAGACAAGCGCACACAGACTGGGCCGTGGCCAAAGTAAGACCCTGACACACAGACTGCGCCATGGTTAGAGTGAGACCATGACAAACAGGCTGCGCCATGATTCGGATGAGATCATAGAAACCAAACTGCGCCATGATCAGAGGGAGACCTTGGCACAGGGACTGCGCCATGATCAGAGTGGGGCCATCGCACATAGATCAGGCCATGAGTGAGACCATGGCACAGACTGGGCCATGATCAGAGTGAGACCATGGCACACAGACTGGGCCATGATCAGAGTGAGACAATGGCACATAGATCAGGCTGTGATCAGAGTGAGAGCATGACACACAGATTGAAATACTGCAGTTAAACTAACTGCGGACGGGTGTAAATAGATAAATATCACAAATGAAGGTCGGATGGATAACTTATAAATGGTAAATCGGACAATAAAAAAGAGAAATGCATTGCGAATGAATGGTCAAATTGCAAAGGATCTTGCGTCAAATTACTTGTGGAACCAAATTAATGAATGAAGTGAAATAAATGATTGCAACACATCCAAATAAAATGTCCATGTGCAGCAAAGCGCTTTTGTGCGATGCTCGTGTGTTTAACAGCCTGCAGGCGTATTAAGCCGTGTACAGGTGTGCGGGATGTTCAAGCTTTTCCTTGCTGATCTTTGTTTACGCGGGAAACAGCACATACACATTTTACTGAGATGCATATGAGTGCCGAAAACACACACACACACTCCCATATATATATATATATATATATATATATATATATATGGGAACATTTAATTGAATTATGGCGATGCAACTGGAACAAATAGAACAAACAGAGCCACACCGTTCTTACTGACAGTACAATTTAGCCAAGAAAGGCACATTCAAGTAGAGTTAACACTGAACTTCAGCCTATCAATTGAAGTATCCGGGAACGCTGGAAGACTGCATCCTGAGTTCACACTCATTTGGTCTGAGCTCAGCGGTCACAATACCCTTTTTTTCAAGTTGCCCAGGCAGCACAGGTCAAACCAGCTTTTATGGCCATAAGGGCAACCAATGCTGCGTAAACACATAAATCTATGGTAACCAAGGAGCAAAGTCTTGCATTGATGATAGTGTATTACAAACAGTTACGTGCATTTATAGCAGAAAGAATATGTCAGCTGCGTGACACAGAGGTCAAAATCTCTCTGTCTCTCTATGTTGGCGTGTCTCTCTCTAAATCTCTTCACAAATAATAAATCGACCAGAAGAAAGATTTGCTTCACAGCAAATCTGTCTAGATGCCTTCAAAATGGGAGCAGTTAGAAATACAACATTTTGCCATTGTTCAACACAATCTCAATTTTGTGCATTAGGTTAATTTGCATAAATCAAAATGCTACATTTTTGGTTTTTCGTTTATTGGATGTGGCCATATTACACACTCATAAACCCAAGTTTGAATGACACCAATATCTATAATAGTTTTGAAGTTATTCAAGATTTAAATTTAATGTATTCACGTATTTACATGAATTAAAATCGTATAACTTTGCTTCATAGTTCTTTGCATGCACCTATGTCACAAACTTATTCAGTGAAGCTGAAATGGCATTTCTATTTATAATGGTTTTGAAGCTATTCAGAATTTTAAATTTGTATTCTAACGTAAATCTGCACACATAAAAATCCTACAACTTAAGTTTATGGTATATAAGTTGCGGCGTTGCCAAAAAGCCATGAATTGAAGTTGGGATGGCTCTTCTATCTATGATAATTTTGGAGATATTTAACTTTTAAATTTGTCAGTGCTGGTAATTAGCATAATTTAAAATTCTACAACTTTCACTTACGGTCCAATATATTGGTAGGTGTCACAAACCTATGCTTGTACATTAAAATTATGTATCTATCTGAAATAGTTTAACAGATATGGAACTTTTAAAAGTCGAATTGGCTCTAATTTGCATTATTTTTAAACACCACGACCATTCCATATGATATGCACACTTTCAGTGGTGGGTCAGTCATCACGGCAAGTTTGGTGGTTTAAGGAATAAAAGTGTCGAAAAAACTCCTGACAAAATTGGTAGTAAAGGAGAAAGAAAAGAAAGAAGAATTCTTGGAAAAACAAAATGTCTGAGCTCGTAGCCAGACATAATAACTTAGTTACTTGTTTTCATGCACAGTTATTATAATCCTTTTAACAAAGTGTATCTTTGTCAAAAATCAATTGGAAGTATTCTGCGTATACAGATACACTTTGACAAACTCAATTTGTTGTTGTTGTTGTTGTTGTTGTTGCTGTTGTTGTTTTTCATATTGTCTAAAGCGTTGCCGCATATAATTTGTAGTGTTAGCGTGTGCACAATATTTTATCACAGGGGGAGGAGTTTGTATCTCAATGGCAGGATATAGTGGTGATTATCATGTAACCAAACATATTATGAATTTTGTTAATGATTGCTTTACTGTCTGTTGGTAAAGTGATTACCAAGCTGTTGGGAATTGTAAGTACTGCAGTTTATTTCAATGTTCTCACATAGTCTCTACCTTACAGATATATTAGTATGTTTTGATAACTTTCTGTGTACTAATGTTAGTTAACGCTGTAACTCATTGGTTGTGTATCCGTTTTGTACAATAAAGTTTATTTTTCACATATACTCTACCTTTAGTTACCCACATTTACTTAAGAAGTTACAAAAATACGATGTACTACAGTAATAGAGCATTAGGGCGACTATCTGCAAATACAATACAATGAATGAGAAATTATATATTATCGTCGTATTTTATATCTCGTTCTGTGTCAGTCAATTGTACACAGCAGATTATTTCGCTACATCCAAATTCTCGCCAATTATGATTTCAAGTTTTTCATCATTATTCATACCCATAAAAGAGCGGATGTCCATCAACTTAACTGACAGTATGAAGACTGGATGGCAAAATGCTTCAAATGCTCCATCCAACTGCACATTCAACCCTCTTTTGAGAAGGTCTAAAAACTCCCCAATTTTTTTTAAACATTGCCAACCGAACGTTAACTTTTATAAAACAATAACACAGCGAACGTGAAGATGGGGCTCTCTTTGGCGAAGTTCCTCTGTATTCAAGCAGTACAATATCATCCACTACTTTGTATATACATGAAGCTTGTAGCTGATCCACATCTTATCGCCATATTGTTTGCCCTCACAGACTCTTTATCATTTGCCTAGCATAAAAGCAGGCATATCTTAAAATATGCGACTTCCTCAAAATATATGCAAATTAGCTGCTTTAAGATTAATTACAAAAGCAAGGTGAAGTTGTCAACTGGATTGGGCTATTGAGTGTCATTTGTAATATACATAAAGAATATTACGGGTGTATTGAGTTATTAATTGAAATTCCGGTGGTTTTATCTATAATTAAAACTCCATTTTTAAATTAGAGACACTGGTACACATTTCATGCACATAAAAAGGTGTACCAACATTGCAAACAGCTTCACATTGTGACTTGATTGCATTATCAAAAGGAAACAGTTTTACAAACATTGGACAGATTAACACCGGAGAAGTGAATTCCACCTTAACCTTAAGATGTTGGTATATTTCAGGTCATCAGATACATTCCCCCTATAATAGTTTACTTGTTCTTTTCCATATTGTAAACATTTTGTCACACATGCATCTCAGAGCTCGTCAGTGCTGTCCAATGTTCCTAGCACCAGAAATTCATTTAGCTCAAAATGAGTGAAGCAGAAACGGTTGGTGTTTGGAGCACAGGCTTACCTATGAAGACGATGTTCAGCATGTGAAAGGCACTGACCACACCACCTGTCAGCAGCACCAAGGAAACGTGCAACACGTGCCAGGGACCACATTGGCCGAGACTGCTCAGTACCTCGTTTGCGTCCATAGCTCGTGCCTCACAGAGCCGTTAAGTGAGTAAGTCTCAGATTTCCCTTTTTGGCATTGTTGAGTCGGTTATGGTTTCACAGGCCATAGCCAAAAATACGTCACACATAGACCCGTTTCTGGTATACCGGTTTCACAATATAAATGTTGAGCAAATTACTCAAAAATCCCTACCTTCATGAAGCTATTAGATGTTATTATGACAAGAACAACTGGCAATTCCCTGCAGACTTGCAGTTAGTATATAAAAAAAAAATCCACCACAACATGTTCATTAATTATGAATGAAACTGCAGAGTATCGCAAGGATAATGTTACTAGTGTATATGGATGCATGTTGGATGAGTCTATGACGTTTGATCTAATAGGATTTGATAAACTTTTCACTATGCTATTGGAGAGGGATTCTCCAGATCTCTTTTCAGAATTTTAGCTTACCTTTTTATTGCAAATTGCGACTAAAGTCGAACTACCTAAAACGAATTATTCTGAGTTATAATAAGGGTGCTAGATCACAAGCCTTGCAAAAGACTTTTTTTTGAGTCTCAGCATGCCTATCGTTGCATAGAATGTAATTGAACAGGTCTAAAGCTTCCTCGGTGCACTTTGGAGAATGACTCAATCCAAACTGTGGCACTGAGAGGCTTAACGGGTATCAGAGTCAAAGAATCAATTCTAACGGGTGTCAGAGTCAAAGAATCAATTTTAACGGCTATCAGAGTCAAAGAATCAATTTCAGCGGGTATCAGAGTCAAAGAATCAATTTTAGCGGGTATCAGAGTCAAAGAATCAATGTTAACGGGTATTCGAGTCAGAGAATCAATGTTAAATGCGGTTCGGGCTTAACGGGTATCAGAGTCAAAGAATCAATTTTAGCGGGTATCAGAGTCAAAGAATCAATGTTAACGGGTATTCGGGTCAGAGAATCAATGTTAAATGCGGTTCGGGCTTAACGGGTATCAGAGTCAAAGAATCAATGTTAACGGGTATCAGAGACAAAGAATCAATGTAATGGGTATCAGAGTCAAAGAATCAATGTTAACGGGTATCAAAGTCAAAGAATTAAGGTTAAATGCGGTTCGTTAAGCTCGGTGGCTTTATCAGGAACAAATGCGAAGGTGAAGTGATTTCTCTGATTTTGTTTACAGTTAAAATGTATGAGTTTAAAAAATAAATAAAAAGCGCCAATTATGTATGTTGTATCAGAAACAACTATTGTGGATGTATGATATGTAATTTTGATTTTTCTCTTTTTAATTAGGTGAACTTTAGCACATGATAGATAAATGTAATGATTTGGTGCCGAGAAATCAGCCATATGTAATAAAAAGAAAAGTGTTTGAATACAATGGTGTGAAAAGGATAATAGATACTTTTACGCTGAATGGTACTCCTGTGAAATGGAAAAGCAAGGGGAAACATGTGGGAAATATTATTAACAGTAGCTTTAACGACGAGGGTGACATTTGTTTGCAAAACATGCTTCTTTATGCAGGCCAATAGATGGCACTCCAATCAGCAGGGTGTAAGATGTACGTAGTATTCTAGGGGACCTTTTCACCATATACTCTAGCTCCATAGTATAAGGCAATAATAAGACTTAAGATCTTGGTTATTGACTATTTTTCTGATATTCAAATTAGGACATGTAAGCAGCTTAGAGAATTATTAATATATACCAGTTATAGAATTGCATATGTCAAGGGCTTCAGCAGTCTGGAATTGCAAATAATGATTAATGCTATGTCAACGTACTGTAATGCTATGTGTGGCAGAGGTGTGAGGTGGGGAGTCGCATGTCCTGGGTGGACCTGGGGTGTGCGTGTGATGTTCTTCCATTGCCATGCAGCAGCAGCTCCTTGGAATGACTTGCAGTGTTGGCATGGCTCATAATACATGGTTCATAATACATGTACAAGATGGGTGTCATGGCGGGTAAGAGTGACTTTCAGCGTTGACATGGTTCATGGTACAAGTTGGGTGTCATGGCGGGTAAGAGTGACTTTCAGCGTTGACATGGTTCATGGTACAAGATGGGTGTCATGGCGGGTAAGAGTGACTTTCAGCGTTGACATGGTTCATGGTACAAGATGGGTGCCATGCAGCATAAGAATGACTCACAATTTTCACATGGGACAAAGTACACGATGGGTGCCATGCAGTGTAATAATGACTTACAGATTGAAACGGTACACGGTGCAAGTCCATGGATGTAATGGGAAGATCAGCCCAGTAGGGGTGCGTACTTGACGGCACAGGGCTAAATATAGGACAAAGTCAGAAACCACGCCTCGTAGAAAACCATGCAGAGTGCACTTTCAATTAAGCGTCCTGTACTTGTTTTGCGTCACATTTGATCACTGTTTTCGCGTGTAATGTCGATCACACTTGCGCGAAGCTTGCACATAAAAGCATGCTCGACCTAGCATCGAGTATGGATTCATTCATTGGTGATCAAGCCATGATGCATCGGCCATCAGAAATGGACAGGGTAAGAATTAAAAGCTTGATGGGAGTAGTCTTCCTAACTGGTATCATGTACAGCCACCTAGGCTGCCGCAACGAACCTGACGGAGGGGAGGCCAGATACATGTATAAAGCGAGCAAAAAGAGCTTCCAAGTAACAACTTGACAAAAACAACAAGTTGAAGGGAAGTCATTCACACGTTTGAAACATACACCACGCAAAACAGCAGCTGAAAACTTCATTTGCTTGGTGGAAAAAGGGTTATTAGTGGATAATTACGTGACATAAATTGCACAAATGGCCTGATCATGGCGGGGGGGGGGGGGGGGGGCATAGGTCCGCAGCCCAGCAACTTTGGGAAGCTGAGCAGCTTTGCAGTAAATATACTTAAATATGAAACCATCTTTTGAAGCTGATGAGAGTTGGAAACAGGTCGCAAGGGCGATGGTAGTCAACCACAAGACCATCAATAAGTTCTTCAGTTAATTCCGCCAAATGCATCATGTTCGGTTTCTCCCATCACTGACCAGCAGGCAAATTCATTGTCCATACAACAGGACTAGCACCACTCTAGACATCTAGCAAGAACTGCAAATGTTCCACCCTCATCCGAGGTGCATGTCCACCCAGAGGCTATGTCACAGATGCACGTCGCCAGTTTGAGGCTGAGGTTCATGGTGAAGAAAGAGGCGTTGGCCAACTGCCACAAGGCTGCAGGATTCTATGGAGCAAAACGGTAGGTCTGTACCACACATGCAGAATGGCGGAACGTGTAATTTACTGAAGAATGCCGCATCATCCTGCATAGGAATGGGTGTAGGGGAGACAAACAGGGAGGAGTGATCTATGTAGCCCACAGTTGCGTTTGCAACTGGCAGCATCCTGGTCCGGGTTGCCATCTCAGCCAATGGCAAGAGTGACTTAATCATGCTGAATGGTGCCACAGCTGCCTCACGCTACACCACGAGGACACCTGTAGCTGCACGTGCTACAGTCAGCCACGTGATAGCATTATAACTCAATTTAGTCTAAGCAGTGTAACCTGCGGCCTACATCTAGTGTCCTAATAGTGGCCATTTAGAGCCAAGAACCAATGAGATGGCTGTGTATCCATTGCCCCACTTCAAAATATACCACAGTGTTTACGTACACACTAAATAAAGATGGTTCATTTACGTGCTACCAGTGTTTACAGAGCATGAGGTTCATTTAAGTCTGAACATTCCAACATGTAGTAACTAAACTACGCAACAAAAATGACTGTCTGCCCTTTTTTAATTCTGCATTAAGTATGTTTTCAGACAAATCTCAAAAAACTTCTGTTAACATGTTCTACATAACATCTTGTGCACATTATCTGTGATTTTAAAAAAACAATTGCGCCCACGCTTGACTGCATTAACATGTCAGAGTTAAAAAAGAGTTCGCGAAAATGTCATTAGATAGCACCAACTACTCTTAATGTGCTGGTCTGTGAACGAAGAATAACAAAAACAGATTTAAAGATGTCCTTTTATTTACTTATCATTTGATTATGATTTTAATTTTAAAAAAGAAGACACGCTTCACTCAAAAAGATTACTCTTGACATGAACATGCATAATCAGAGCTTGGTTGTATCACAGTGGCTGGAAAATTTTGGCAACACATGGTGACAATTTTCTTTGTCACATATTCTTTTGACCATGTTGATTTACGTCTAAATTATCAGCATTAATAAGCAGTATAACCACCAGTACTCCTGATAAAATAATTATACAGTCATCTGAAAGGAAGCATCTTCGAAAGGATGGGTTCTGACAGCGATTTTACCCACCGATGACGTCATCTTTTGACGGTGTAGGACAACATACCTGAGCGGCTGCTCAGCAAGTTGGTACACAACATTAGGAAGTGCTGCCAGGAGTGTTTACACCTCATGAGGCAGTGCTGCCAACATTGTGTGCACAGCCTAAGGAAGTGCTGCCAGCAGTGTGTACACAGCCTGAGGAAGTGCTGCCAGCAGTGTGTACACAGCCTGAGGAAGTGCTGCCAGCAGTGTGTACACAGCCTGAGGAAGTGCTGCCAGCAATGTGTACACAGCCTGAGGAATAGCTGCCAGCAGTGTGTACACAGCCTGAGGAAGTGCTGCCAGCATTGTGTACACAGCCTGAGGAAGGGCTGCCAGCAATGTGTACACCACATGAGGAAGTGCTGCCAGCAGTCTGTGCACAACATGAGGAAGCGCTGCCAGCAGTGTGTACACAACCTGAGGAAGGGCTGCCAGCAATGTGTACACCACATGAGGAAGTGCTGCCAGCAGTCTGTGCACAACATTAGGAAGCGCTGCCAGCAGTGTGTACACAGCATCAGGAAGTGCTGCCACTAGTGTGTAAATCACATGAAGACGTGCTGCCAGCAGTGTGTTGACATTCTTGGAGGGTACACATATTATTGATTACAAATAAGCTTTTACACTGACAGAACTTTCCACTGACCACTGAATTGATAAATGCTATTTTCTTGAAAAGGTGATTATTATTAACGGTGGTCTGTGATCACTACAGAGGCAGCTCACTTCACCTAGAATGCTGCTATAACCTAAAAAACATTAATGAGAACCTGTAATGCAGACTTCGGATGATTTTTGTCCATGTGTAAAGAAGCATACATTTGTAATTTGGGATTCGTGTGACAGTTCCAATGCAAGGTACATACATAATGCAATGAAAACCAATATATTGCCAAAATATGAGCAGTTTGTTTCACATGTAGATTTGTCTGATTGGAGCCTCTTTTTTTAGTAGTTCATATTGTACAATGGTAACAATGCTGATTGTAGCTATATTGATGTGATTAGTGACCACGAGATTACTTGTGACTACAACGTAATTAACTGGAATGATTTTACGATACATTCCGACGTTTTAACTGTTAAATTGAACTTCAAAGCATATGAGTGAGCCGTTATGGGTGTCAACTCAAGATGATTAGTTTTGCATGTTACGTTTGTAAATGTGTTCATTGTCGTATTTTCATTCACCTAAAAACAACTTACGTAGTTAATATACAACAGAGTGCAATGTAAACAGGTCGTTAAAAGGTTGGTAAACACCAAACATATTCATGGGGACGGGCTTATGAATAGTTATAAATAGCTATATTCCCATGTCAGTTTGAAAAAAAGGTCCCTTTTTCCAAAGAAAAGAACTTCTTCCAAAAGGTAAAACAATTGGCTGGACAAATAAGTAGATGTTACATGCAAGCTATCTTGTACAATACTAATTTGTTTCATGATGTTACTCATAACCAAGGACCATCCAATAGAAACACAGTATTGCTAGGTCAGAATACCAGTACAACGACCTCCCAGGACGACGAGTTTATTCGTGTAAATGTTATATAAAATAAACATAAATTTATAATTTTCGCAAATTGTTTTGCATGTGGGGGTCTACGAGAGTATGTTAACATGGCTACCGAAAAGGTTTCTCTTGGGTTGTATCTCAAGTATAAAGTTGGCGAAATTGTTTATTTTTAGGGGGAGTGATTACATTATAATCTCCATTATCAATGGACCGGGATTCGACACCTGACAATTAATGAATATCGACACTGGCAACAGTAATAGGGAGCATATACACAAAATCGACAACGGGACTGTCCATGGTGAAGCCCTCATACTACTAGGCCTAATCAATGCGGATAGGGATTCTAAGGCTGAATGGTCAGGAATGGCTGACATGACAAGTCAAACTGCTCCTTCGAATGCATCTGCGCCTCCACCCATACAGACAGAACGATTTGCTCGTCCAAGGGATGAAGATTTGAACAATATTGCTGGGCAATGTACAGCAAAGTCCACAAAAACAGGCAAACTGGTCGGGGAGTAAAGCAGTTTCATTTCCATGTTTGCATGCTTCCCGCCCCATCTGTGTGGAAATGTCAGTCATTTCACAGCCTTGACTTTGTAAATCGTATTCAAAAGTCACATTATAGTTATGTTCTCCCTTCAATTTCGTTCCAATGCTCCTTGTAGGTATCCCCTTGTTCTCTGCTCGTGTTTAAGTGCTAAGCGGTGAAGTACATCTTTAAAGTTTACATGTCCCATGTGAGATGGAGCTATAAAAAGTACCATTGCCATGCATGGCGTCCTTGTTATCCGAAGCACGTCTTTCGAAAATAGGCGCTAGATGGCAGTAATCTTCATCTACAGACTGATTGGCCTGGATGTGATGTTGATGTTGTGTGAGTGTGATTTTTACTGCATTCTAGGCGGTTCATCATGATAGAAAAGCGATGAAAACCTTCAACTCGGGGTTTGTGCCTGTAGCCTGACCTGGCTGTCAGTTCAACACCTGAGCCGAAGGCGTGGTGTTATGCTGGTGAAAGGGTCAGGGTACAGGCACAAACCCCTTGTTGACGGTATTAATCTCTTTATCCAACTTGATACATTCTCTTCCTGGAAGTTACTCAAACGATGAACTTTCTTTGATATAAAATGCAATATATTCAAAGTTATTCTTCAGAGGAAGTAGTTTGAATCAATTTTATGCTAGTAACTCAATTTAAAAAAGGTGTTGTCACAAACGTACACTGTATGAAATGTCAGCTACAATTGTCAGAATTGCATGTTTGCTACATCATTTATATTACACCGCAAATCCATCTGGTATAAGCATAATATATTTATACTTTTACCCCAAAGCTTAAAAAACGATTAATGTTATTTTAATATTTCAATATTCCTGTATCACAAGGTTTTTGAAGTAGAAATGAATGACAGGAGTCAAAGATGTCAAACTCGTTACACACTCTCGCAAAGGCGATTAACTTTGGTACATGGACCCCATTAAATGGCCCAAGTGGAATATCACTATCCATGTGAGCGTATTTACTATGTTTAATTGAAACTCAACACGTTTGTCATATAAGTTGAACTTTAATTCACTAGGCCCCTATTATCATTACACATCATAATACCTAGAAATGAATGTTGCCTGTCATTCTCTGTAGTTTCCTTTAATGACAAATCATTAGGGTATATTTGTTAACTTTATTGTCGAAAGTATTTACTTTTGGTGTTTAATAGGTCATCAATATATCTATATGTCAATGTGAAACATTTATCATTAAATGTCTTCTCATGTGGCAGCTTTACCGAAGCCTAAATACTTATAATAGAATGATACAAATTGGCTTAAAGGGGTATGCAATTAGTACCCATTTGCATACTAATTATCTGTCTAAAGACGGAGTCTCCAAATTTGGAAATGTTTGTTATCAATTTTTTCCAATTAAAGACCTGCTATTCAGAACGTCTGGCATGAGCTGACACTTCTTATCAAATCTTTTAAACTATATAATTTGTTTATTGATGAGGAATTTTTACACCTTAAGTAAAAAAATCCTCAATATTCCATTTTTACAGGGATGTTGCCAGGCTTTCTCCCAGCATTATGACTAATCCATAAGCATTCTGTTTTGTCTAAATTAGCTTTTAAACCACAACAATCTTCAATATTTTGCCAAAAGTCAAACACAGCTTATGCAGATTCTTCATACAATATAAAACAAGTGGTATCATCTGCAAGTTGACTCAATTTTATCTCTTCTGAACCTACAGTGATACATTTCATACTTTACTTTGCCCACATATAGATAGCTAGCAGTTCGATAGCGAGGCCCAACAAGAGATGGCAATGAAGGGCAGGCTTTGCCAACTGCCCTCTGTGAAGCGAAATAAGATGACGTATATCCATTTTTGATAACATAGCTTTTTATGTTTGTATGCATGATTTTTCATCCATTTTCACCCGGAAATCTTCACCGAAGTTGAATACTTGTAGAGCTTTATCAAGAAAACGCCATTTCAAGGTATCAAATGCCTTTTCAAAACGATCAACAAAATCAAACCTGACATATCATGCAAGCTTGTAATTCAATCATGTCTGAAATTTGCCTTATATTTCCTCCAACATATCTGCCCCTTCCAGAGCCACTCTGATTCGCATTGACCAACTTTGGCAAGACTGTTTGTAATCTTAATGCCATTTTTTACAATCTATCCTTAATAATGAAAGAGGGCGGCAAATTTTCAAGTTTTTAAAATATTTTGTTTAGGTATTAAGGAAATTACTACTCGTCTTTGATCTATTGTATTTGTGTCTTTTTGTCCAAAACCACTTCCTAGTAGTCATTACCCTATTCCGCAGTCCGAACTCTACTCTCCATAAGCTAACCTGTCCCTGTCTAACTTGTACACATAGAAGTACTATTGTCCATATTGCACACGTTCCTCTGTAAAATTTTGACATAGGCTGTATTAGCCCATATAAATTAAAGGGTCTTCAGCGGGTAACTATTCAACATGTTTTGGAGCCTTTTACCCGTACATGTCTCTCTGAGTAGCGGCTCCTTGTCTGAGCTAAATATTCAGCAAAGAAAACCCATATAATAATGAATAAATATGAACGTGGCAATTGATGAATAAGCTAAATACGTGAAGTTTTGCTTAAAAATGCAGAGCTTCATATCAAAGAAGAATACCTGTCAAACAAACCATAATTGCCAAATTTGCATAGTACAGGTTCAGATAAGAACAATTTGACTTACCTCTTATTTACAATAAGCCATTTTCAAAGGCACAGTTGAAACTGTCATAATCGAATATTCAACGTCTTTCCAAAAACATTTGTAAAAGTCAAGCATAAACCTATCACCTCCAGGACGCTTATTATTTGTAAACTGTTTCAATTCACTTGAACATTCAGCTCTAGTTATTAAGCCTTCACATTTTTTTCTCATCATCAGATAAAGTTGGAATACTTGGGTTAAAAAAATTGACGGAATCGAATGTCATCCACCAAACGGAAGTGTTTCTTGGGATGAAATTGTTTCTCATAAAATGTTTTTCTTTCTGCTATTATATCCTCAGGTTCTTCAATTCCCTTTTCACTTGACATCAATTTTGTGCTACATTTTCATTGGTATTTTGTTTTTTCCAAAAATAAGAAATACTTGATTCTCTTTTCACCTTTTTCGCACCATCTGGCGTGTGAACAAATCAAAAGTCATTCAACCTGTTGATGATTAGTATCACTTAACTGTGAGTGAAAATGACCTATTTTATCTTTATCTCTAACTTCATCCCTGGGTGACAGAGTCATATCTTTATGTAAAATTCCCAACTGTTTCTTCAAAACTGTTTTCTTCTGCTTGATTTTGTGTGCCTTTCTTTTAGAGAAAATCCTCGAAGTTCATACTCATTTCAAACTTTTGTTCTCTAAATCTATATATTCATCAGACTGTCCCTTAATTAAATCTTTTACTTCTGCCACATAAATTTCATCTTTCAGTAAACTGCTATTTAACTTCCAAAACCCATGCCCTCATTTCTGAAATGATGAACCATTAAGCTGGAGGCTAATCAAGCTGTGGTCTGTTTTTATTGCAGCTTGATTTTGCAGGATGCGACAAGTAGACTAAGAAATTACAAATAAAGCAAAAATCCAATCTACATTGGATTAATGGTGATTTACAAAAACCAAGTATGCATAAATGTTTTGGGGTTTCGTATTCTCAATATATCTTCCAATTCAAATTCTTGTATGAAATGTTTAAAATCTGTGTGGCATTTAGACACATTTTCCTCTCTTCATCCCTTCTTATCTAATAAAATGGATAAGGTAGTATTGAAATCACCCCAAAGATGAAATTGCTGTTTAAAATATCTATTAAATAATACCTCAAATTACGTAAAAATGCCACTCGTTTGGTCACATGATCTTCTTCTAAATATTCACAAAGTTGTCAAATGATTTAAAATATTTCTAGAGTAGCAATGCCTTTCTTAAACTCACAGTTGAAAAGTATTTTCTTATCCAAAATTATGATGGGATTTAATTTTTAATGCTCTGCTCCTGTGATATTAACATCCAATAGAGACAGGAAGAGTATTCATTACTCGATCAAAAGTTGTGGAGTAGTTGACCCGACCTTGAGAGGTTACTTGTCCAAGACCTGTAGTAGTTCAAGTAGCGCAGTACCCAAAGTGCTAAGTATCCGTTCATACGGGATCTGGTTAACTTCATGCGGAGAAATCGTACTCAATTTGCGTCATTATTCATTTGTATTGTAATTTTATCTCGGGAAAAAAATGTAGGTTTCCGTTACTGGTTTGAATAAATGTATTAAGGCCTATACCTACCAGTGCAATCAAAAACAGGAAAGGGAAAAAATAGTGGTCGATGTTTGACGCCATGCAGGTAACCGAGACATTCTTGCTGTGCTTATTTTTTTTGCAAAATTTTCATATGATAATAAAGATGTTTTGTTTCTTGGAGTATACCCAATATGCGGCCAAAGCGGCGGCCTCCGTGCATCGGGGCTTTTGAGTAAATTTGCATTACCAATGAGGACAAATTCAGAAATATGTCGATTCTTGTTTATTTGGGGGGGGGGGGAGGAGGACAGGGAGTACTTTACCGACAATCAAGTGCGTCAAGTCCAGCAAAACCTGACAGCTCACCAAAACACAGTCGACTGGCACTACACTTGCGCTTTGCTGTGCTGGTGCGAACGCCTGTCTGCTTTGCGTGGCCGATCGAGCCAAAAATGTGGACTCGATGATTTACTTGTGGCGATTGAGTTTCAGTGCGCATGTCCTGGCGCTGTACTAGGAAACAGCATGGCGTGTGCAGTGGAATCGAGGATAGGGTTCATACTGCAGCGGTGTTGTCATGGTTATGTGCCATGGTTAGTTTTGAACATGTAGCCTAAATGTTGCAGATGCGTTTGGCTACCCAGGGACTTCGAAGCAACAGGACCGGGACTGGCACACACTTGTTGGAAGGCCTGCAAGCGATAGCTGTGTTGAACAAACATTACGTATTGGGAGTTTTTAACCAGAATCTTCACTTGCATGCAGAAAAAATGATGCTGGTCAATCACTGAATCCAGCCTTCTCCGTTTCACAAGTACTATGCTTGCAGAACTGGAGTGTGCACCAAAAGAATTTAAAAGCCTAATAGTCATTTCTTTGTTAACCTACCACCGTTCAGAGGTGGAATTAGACACATTGGCACATTTGTGTTACATCAGGAATCGTTTTGTATAATACAGGCTCAGAGAATTTTTTTTTTCATTGAAACACTAATATTTTTTTCGGCAGAATGTTTTATTGCACTGTTAAAACTCCGTCCAATGGCAGACAAGCAACGTTAACTGACGTCACCACCCGGGACTCGTAAGACGTTGCGTACGACTACAGAAAGCATGGTTCAAACATCAGCCCACAAACCCTGTACATCAGATGGCCAAATCATTCGATCTGCTTCTCAACAAAATGTATATTACTGGAATTCTATTTTAATTATCTCCGCGGTAGATGATTGAAAACAAGCTCTGTGCTTAATTTTAAGTGACACTTGACTAAGACTTCGCCAATAACCTCTTTATTACAACTAATTTCGTAGTTTTATTGTGCATAAGTGTTTTTTTTTTAACGAAAGTCCTCCATCCAAACGACGAAAGCTTTGCGTATCATCGTTCACGAACACACAGAAACGGTACTGAAATATCGCAGCAATATTGGTATAATATTTTCAAATTACAAATTGCGAGGTCGTTTACGCTCAGGGGAGTACACGTTTATCAGATGGAGGTAGAAATATTGCATGCAAGCATATACATTACATCTGATATTGATGTGATTAGCCTAATGAAGCTATAAATGTCTTTACCGACATGTCTACAAAGTGTTGGTCTTGCTTGATGTAACAATTTTTAAATCTTACAAGTTTTTTCGGTGTGCACCAAGATTGTTGGTCAGTAAAAGGGACTAGCACTTTCCCTGTTGTCTAAGCATAGGTTTGTGGCCGAAAGATGTAAAATAGGTCAAATGAACTTTGAATGTAAGTTTAATTACACTAATATTTGTTGTCTTGCTTGTCAGACTGAGCTTTCAGGAGGCTCAGTCGTCGGTCATCCGGTGGCACAGCAGCGGATTTTTTAATTTTTTAACGATTTTATTTTTTGCTTCAATTTGAGTGCTTATAGGTTAATGCACCTTTCCTATTAATTATTCTGTACGTCAATGGGCATTCAATGCTGTATCACAGTTTGGACCTCTGGAAAAAAGTGTCGTTAAGGTTGACTTCAAATTTAGTGGTAATGTACCTTGAATGGGCCCCTAATAAGTTTACTCAAATGGTCACGCTCCAGGGATTTTTTTTGACAATCTTTCGAAAAGTTTCGGTTGAAAAGTTAAACTTTTTGTAATTCAATTATTTGGGCCAAATTTGTGTCAAACTTGGGGTGTATGTACCTTTGATAAGTATCTACCGATTTTGTGAAGGGGTCATGCTCCAGTGCTTTTTGGATTTTTGATGATATTTTTCTTTGGTTCTTTTTTGGGCAAATCGTAAAAATTTTTTGCGAAACAGGATGGCCAAATGCTTCAAAATTGCAAAGCGACACTTCTGGTAAGCCCTAGATGTTTGTTTGTTCAAGAGGCGGCACTGCCATTTTTTTCTATTTTTTAAAATTTTCTGTGTTTTTTTGCTATTGGGGACACGTACTCAAAAAGTGTCATTCAGATCATGCTGTAACTTGGTTCCTTGTGGAAGGGTCAAAGAAACCTGTACATCAAGTTTCATTCCTGTATTGTCCAGATTTTTACGAAATTTTCAGTGTGGGCACTTGTCGGTACACATTCATATCGATTACCATGCAAGTCAATGGGCACGCTTCAGTAATTTTTTGGATTTGTACTGATTTTATTTTTTTTTTTGGGGGGGGGTATAAAAAAATATCAAAAACCATTCGGCCAATTGATTCAAAACTGCATAGGAACACTTGAGGGTAGGACAGTGGGAGTAACATATTGCATGGGTAACGTTGACCTCCACGTCAAAGTCTCTGCGTCACTTAGGTGTATTTTACCTCTACAGATGATAACTTGAGAACTATTTCAGCCTGGACTCCGATGTTGTACATAGTAATGAATCTTTTTGAGGGCCACAGTCACTACATGAGTGAACTTGACCTCGTTCCCAACGTAACAGGATAACTGACATGGAATTTATTGTTCACTTGATAACATGAAAACTATTTTGAATTAGGAACTTGACGTTGCACATGTTAATGTTTCTCTATGGAGCACGACCTTGACTTAATTTCTGATGTCACAGTACAACATGCATATTTTTTTTTCTCTTATGGCCTTTACTTAAGAACTGCTTGACCTGGGACCTTGATGTTGCACATTTTACTGTTCTTCCATACAGATGTCAGACTTACTCAATACATGAGTGACCTTGATCTTATCCTAAGATCACAAAATCATTTATACTATTTTCAAGGCATACATGCCTAGAATGAAACCAAAAGAAATTACATACCGAAGTTTTAAAGATTTTGATCAGAAAAATTTTGAGTTTGACATGGAAAAAGTACCCTTTTGGGTTTCTCAGTGTGTTGAGGACCTTGATGACCATACTTCATTTTTGAGAAACCCTTTCTCGAGATAATTGACGAACATGCCCCCCTAAAAACAAAAATGAAACGTGCAAAGGAGGTTCCTTTTATGAACAGAACCTACCGAAAGTCTATTATGAATACTGCCCGTTTTAAAAATAAGTACCAGGATGTAAGAAGTAAATCAAACTGGGAAAACTATCGTAAACATAGAAATCTCAAAACCAAAATCAGAGTAAAATCTATGGCTGACTACTTTAATGACAAATGTAAAGACGGACCAAACCAAAACACCTTTTGGCAAACTATAAAACCATTTCTTGGAAATACAGGCCACTCGGACAGTAACATTGCTTTACTTCATGAAGATGGCCTGGTGTCCTCAACAGTGGAAGTTGCAAATCTCTTAAATTATTACTACGTAAATGTTGCCACAAACATTGGCAACAATCCTTTTTTACCAAGCTCAGATTCTATAAATGATGACGGCTTTATTTCACAAGCCCTTGAATTTCATAATGAGCACCCAAGTGTTACCAATATTAGAGACCACAAGACCCCTGTCTCTTTTAACTTCAAGACTGTCACCACTGCTGACATACATGATATTATTTCCAAATCAAACCCCAAGAAAGCAACGGGTTATGATACTATGTCAACCAAACTTTTGAAACTTGCATCAAATTACATTAGCCAACCTATCACTCAACTTTTCAATACTTCAGTATCCCAGAGTTGCTTTCCTCAGGCTTGCAAACCAGCTGTTGTAAACCCGGGTTTTAAGAAAGGCGATCCTCTAAACAGAGCTAATTATACACCAATTAGCATATTGACTTCGATCTCTAAAGTCTTTGAAAAGAACATTCTCAAACAACTGGACCAATTTTTAGACCAAGTCCTATCAGAATATGTTGCTGCCTTTAGAAAGCATTACAGCTGCCAAACAGCTTTGCTAAGACTTGTTGAAGACTGGAAAAGGTCTTTGGAAAACAAGGAGTATATTGGTACTATACTAATGGATCTTAGCAAAGCCTTTGATTGCTTACCACATGACCTCTTAATAGCCACACTCCATGCATATGGAATGGAGAGAACCAGTGTCAAACTACTGGCAAACTATTTGAGATCGCGTAAACAGAGAGTCCGGATTGGAAACTCCTTTAGTGATTGGTCACTTGTGAAAAAGGGCGTTCCCCAAGGCTCGATTCTTGGGCCCGCCCTTTTCAACCTTTTTATAAATGATTTATATTTTCCATAAATTCTGCTTCCCTCGTTAATTTTACTGATGACAACACCATATATACCAGCAAGCCTACAATTGAACAACTTACTACTATTCTCACTCAAGAAGCAAACTTGGCCATCGATTGGTTTAATGTCAACCAGATGCAGGCGAATGCCGATAAGTTTCAGGTTATGGTAATTAGCTATCGCCAGCATGATAAAACCAATTTTGAATTGAATGGCCATAGTATAAAATGTGAGAAATATGTTAAACTTCTAGGTGTCTGGCTAGACCAAAAACTTGACTTTAACAAACATATTTCTGAGTTATGTAACAGGGCCAGTAGACAGTTAAATGCCCTCAAGCGTCTAGCTCGGTACCTAGACCAAAACACCAACCTTTGTATTAATAGATGTTTCATCATGTGTCACTTCAACTATTGCCCGCTAGTTTGGCACTTCACTAGTGAAGGCAATACAAAAAAACTAGAAAAGTTGCAGGAACGGGCATTACGCTTTGTATTCAATGATTTTAACAATGATTATGAGGCTTTACTGGAAATGGCTAAAATGCCTAGTCTGGAACTTTCCAGACTACGTCAACTTGCTTTTGAGGTATTTAAGGCCATCCGTCAAATAAGCCCCTCCTTCACTACCAAATTATTTATCACTGATGACCAACAAATGGATGAAGGAAATCCTATTCCACTTAAACTGCCCATTAAATGTCCCAAAACAAAAAGGGCTGGTGTTAAGTCCTTCACATACCAGGGGACTAAAATTTGGAATAGTTTACCAGTGGAATTTAAAACTGCAACAAATATTAATACTTTTAAAAGACTGATTAAAACTTGGCAAGGGCCGAAGTGCTCATGTTATTACTGTAAGTCAAATCTTAATGTTACAAATCATTCTTAACTTCCAAGTCTTTTTTTTATGGTTATCCATGATGTTGGGGGTATCCTGCAATATTTTTGCTATTAAGCTACCCTTTTCTCTGAAGAAATTATATCTCTTCAGGTTTTACAAGAAACCCAACATTTTCCAGGTCACACCGATGATATATTTTTAACTTGTCTCCACATTTGTGTTCTGATTAACTTTTTTTATTTTTTATACACTACTGCTCGGTCATAATAGCTGTATAGCTAATGTTACTTGTTGTCAACGCCGAGATTAAATAAAGATTTGTATCTTGTATCTTGTATCTTGCATCTTGTAAATCACAAGTGTAATGAATCTGTAGGTCAGCAGAGCATAGGCTGTTCACATAGCCATATTGCTTTATATTTGTCGTTACAGGTCAATCGTAGGCTTTAATGTAAACGCGGGTCACAACTACAGAGGTTGATTATTATTACAGAATCCACAAACTCTGGTGTACATTTTTGGTCATTTTAGCTCTGTTGACTTGCCAGGCAGACTGAGCTTTAAGGGGGCTCAGTCATCTGTACTTCGTAGGTCCGTCCGTTGTCCATCCGTTATCCGTCCCTTCCCAATTACAAAAATTGAAAACACAATTGAAAAAAGTGCCTACCAACAACCGCGCTGTTACATGCCAATGACAACAACAGAGACAGACTTCATTTTTGATAGTTATATTCATATTAACATTAATACTAGAATTAAATTTGTCATGAATATTTGTGCGTAAAAGTTTTGATAGCCACTGCTAGGACCTTTTGTTTATCAGTGGGAGGAGCTGTGGGTGTGGCCAGCCGCTTTTTACGTAGCAAAATAACAACGACAAAACCAGAAAGAAATAGTTCCAAATAACAGCTGAATTTTATTACCACAAACATGCAAAAAACATTGAAATAAACTATTTGGAGGTAATGAGACATTACAATGTGAAGTGCCAAGCAGTAATTGTAATTCATATTCCCTCTGGAAGATACACACAAATTGTCCTGCGGCGGAAGTTTATGTGTTTACATGGCGGTGAAGAGGCCACAGTTTGAATTAAATATGACCCAGTTTACATGCTGGATGAAGGATTCAGCGTGGCCATGTGGAACGTGCAGTTATTGAAAGTGGAATTGGCGAAGAATCATGCATTGTAGTCATCTTGTTTTGTGACAAAAAACACAGAGGAAGCTTAAATGGACGCACTAACGTTAGAGGGAGAGATTACAGCTCTAGGCAAACAGGAAGTCACGACTGGTACGAGTTGTTTATGGGACGGTGAAGAAGGAGAAACCGGTGTATAGTCATGATTGTCACGGTCAACCGGGTCAGTACATGATCGAGAACAAATTTCTGGCATAAACCCCGAAAATGACCGTTTGGAAAGGGAACTGGTCGAGTACCATACGGAGCGGGAGGCCCAGTCTATGTTACTTGACTTCTGATAAGGATTTCCATTGATTTGATTAAAAAGAGTGATCGCAGAAAGATCCGTTTCATTAATTAACAGTTTCAGCATTTTACGGGACACAAGGGTGAACTAGGTTGAGCATACATCCTTTTATCTGCCGGGGCCTCCTCGCCGTTTAAGTCGCCTTAGAAGTTTTTTTGTTGCGTCTCGTGAGACAAAGTGACATACTCCCCGTTTTTATTGGAGTGAAATTCAAATGAATCTTTGCGCAATTGGTGGTGAAATTCAAGGCCTCTTGTTACAAAATGAATTCACAAATTGTACCACACACATTGGCGCAATATGGCTGGACATTTGGGGGCATTTTGGAGATATGCAGCAATTTTTACAAGATCATCATCATCAATAATTTTTTTGTGCTCCGTGGGTCGAGATGTACCCAATTTTGAGCGTTCTTTAAGAAAGCCATCAAGAACATTGTTGGCAGACTTAAATTCTTTGTCACGAACTATAACAATGTCCTTGCCGATGTCTGAGAGATGCCGGTTGATGGATGCACTGTTGTTTTTAAGAGTGTTTTTTAATATTCTTGGGCCTGTTAAACGGACATGGTCATGGATTTTTGACGCTTTTCAGGGTTCTGTGGCTTGGTCTCGCAGTAAAATCTTTCTAGTTTTTTCTGCCAGATCTGATGCCGTAATTGTAGTTGTATCAATCGGATGTTTGTTCACTGCTATACTCAAATCTAAAAAGAAGGAAAAAGGGATAGCTTTTTTGTTATTTTTAGTTATGTTTTTTTAACCTATTTTATTTCATAAGTTTAAGATAGGCGACAAAACTTAAGTTATCTGTATAGCCGTCAAAATGATGGCTTGCTTGCAAATGCAAAGTTTAAAATGCAACAGCAAATTTTGATTGATAATGGTAGGGTCTATTCATATTTTTATTCTACACACTGTATACAATTTGATATTAAAAAAGTTGAAATAATGGCATTATTTTTACACTGCTGATTTAGGACATCGTTAAAAATTAGCAGATCAGCCTTAAATTAAATATCAATTAGATAGCTTGGCCACGGCCATAGTTAATTGGCCTTTTTTGGCGGGGGGGGGGGGGTGAATATGATCAAGGAATTTTGAGGAAATTGGGAAGGCCTACCTTATAGTATTTTTAGGCCCCATACAGTGTTTCTTTTTGTTGATTTGGACTGGTGACCATCACGATATTGCTTTAATTCTTCATCAGTTGCTTTTCTGAATCTGCCACTGTCACTACTGGTACTAATAATGCTGGCACCAGTCGCAGATTCAGCAGAATCGCTTGAGAAAGTGGCCGGGAGATCCAGTGCCGCTTCAGCAAGTTGCTCATCCATTTGCTGCAGTGGTATGCTATTGGCGGTGGATGAAGCCACTTCAGCCAACTGGTTTATATCAATTGTGCTGAGTAGATTATCCTCGTTAGAGTCAAATAATTAATCAAATAAACCTGGGAAATCCAGGATTTCTGTGTCCATTTAAAAAAGATCCATACTCCATTGTGCCGACTGTAATCAAAAGAAGCGCTTTGCCTTTGAACTAATTGCGATGTCTTTGATGAGTCAAGCAGACGATGTTTTCAACTGGAAGACAGTGTGAAGGGCTCATGGGAATCTCACAATTTTAGGTAAATAAAGACTGTTGCGTCACATTAATTAATTAATTTATTTCTTTATTTATTTATTTATTTATTTATTTATTTATTTATTTATTTATTTATTTATCATTGTCTATTTGGATAATCAATTTTCTTTATAATATATGAAATCAAAAGTGGCGTTGCGAGTTAGGGATTGTTTTTAACACCAGGCTTCGAATGGTAGATTTTTGCCCTCCGCGCATGCCTGACATGCCTGGTAACGCAATTCTGCGGTCAAGCTTTCCCGGGGTAACAATAGGCCGTGACCAACTCAGCGTGACAGCGAAACCCATAAGAGAATCGACGTGCAACAGTGATCGTTCAGTTTCAGTGAACATGGCGGGAAATACGGACGACGGAGGAGCGGCGATTAACGTGACTGAACAGACGGAAAATGAACTATACGACAAATTCTCAAAGATGAAAGTGGTTGACCTTAAGAAGTTTCTGAGGATTCGCGGAGTGCAGGGGTACAAGTATGTGAAGAAAAACCTAGTTGCTTTGGCCGTTCGAGCCTCTTGCCTTCAAGTGGACACTATTGAGGAGAAAGATGATACCATGGGCGTGCGGAGGGCTCGATTGGAGTTTCCCGATGGGAAGGAAGAAGGTGGCTTTGCCATACATATCTTTGATAACTTCCTGGACAGAAGACCTGAAAGAAATGCTAGTGCTTGAGATGCCCCATGTCATCGGCTACCTAATAAGCAAATGTGACTGGACACCCAACAATGTTCAGAAGTGCTGCGAATCTAAGGGCTACCAACTTGCGGAATAGGGGCACATCAATGGGGTTAAGTTACACGTGCTGTCGAACTTTGTTTCATGCAAACTTTTGTATGTGAAGGAACTTTGTGCAAGACAAACCTCGCAGGGCGAGGCACCGTCCCAGGTCTGGGGAATCGTTTCGGCAGAAGGGGTCATCCATACCGGCGGGTGCGAGTGTACAGCGTAAGTGGGCTTTGATATTAATTATTCGATATCTATTTATTGCTTAATATCGCCAATCTTAAACAAATAATAATAATAGCTGATCTGAAAATGCTTGAAGGCCTAAAGTGTGCCAGTGATCAGGTAACAAAGTTTGCAGACGGTGTATTGCGAATTTATGGCAGGTGCTTTACTGTTAATTTCTGATTGCACCCGTCAAGCGCTAATCTGGTTAATGGTCAGCCAAGCGCGAGGATCTTCAAAGCACTGGTAGAAGTGTGCCATAGGCTAATCCCTCAGAACTCCCGAGTCAATCAAGGGTGACTTATGCATGGTCAGTTGTGCCACAATGCAGGCCCCGATTTGTATAGGTTTTGTCTCAGCACTTCGTGGATAACACACGCCGTTATATAATATTTTCGGCAAACTTATTGGAAATGTCACTGACTAAAAAAAAAAGTTTGCATTAGATTACGGATGTGAAGACTTGTTTCGAGACGCGAGACCAAACAAATACTAAATATGCAAAACTGTTTTTGATTTTATTTTTTTTCATGCACTTGGCTCATATCATATTAGTATTATTTTGGACACCTGTAGGCCTAGGCGTAGTTGGCAGCTTAACAAAAAAAAAAAAAAAACTTCAAAGTTCGCTTTGTGTGATTATTTAAAAGAAATCTACTTAAAACCTTTTACTTTTTTTGTCTTTCTCAGTGCATATATAATATGAAAATATATGCGTTTTTTATATACATTTGGTTGATTTGAAAAGGGACTTACGAAATCAAGAAATGTGATCAGGTTGTGAATGTGGGCTACACATCCTACACATTTACTGTATTACTATACAGATCTCAAAATTATAATTGCAGTATGAACTGAAGGTGGTGCCCTTTTTTGTTAAATTACAGAGTATAATTATTAAACTGGTGTGATCAAATAAGTAAAATGGTATATCGTATGGTCAAATACATGGCTTGTCTTTGTCAGAGGGGTTGATTTGAAACAACATTTGAATCACACTACTCTTGCATCCATATTTTATTTGCAGTGATGATGGCAAATGCAAGCATATGATTGCCCCGTGGTTTGCAATGGCAGCATTTCATGAGAGGAGACGAGACAGAGGCGCAGAAGTTTGTACAGACCAGACATGCATTCATTCGAATCCATGTCCGTCGTTTCATGGCCTCCTTCTTGCTTGATGGAAAACTGTGGAACGTTACACCCATCATCCAGGGGTATTTTTCATAGTGACCGTGTTTTCTGCTATCTGAGGTTCATCCTGGTACCTTGCAGTTGTACACTGGCATGCTTTCTTTGAATTACACTTGTAGGTTATTGAAATAACCGGCGTTAAAAAAATGACACCAACTTTCCCGTGTTAACCCAATGGGGCAAAATGGCGAGACTTGAAAGTGTCCCCCGAGACTTGGAGAAAACGTCCGTGACTCTGCGGGAACATGCTAGTCAGCGCCACCGGTGGCAAAAATTGTCCCTATCTCGGAAAGCGACTAATGGTTTACATTTCACGTGTTTGTGTTTATAGTATTTAGTTCGGATTATGTCCACTGTGAGGTGCTTGGGAATGCCAAGATTGGAATGTGAAAGTTGTCCCCAATTGACAATACCATTACGGGGCAAGTAGGCACTGGCACGTGCCGTGCTGTACACGATGTTACCATCGTCTGATGGAAACAACATTTGTCCCTATTATTTCAATGATAACAAAAACTCCGAATGTAAATATAACTTCTTCAAAATTTGTATTTTGCATAAATTTTTTTCTCGAGGCTAATCTTAGAAACACTTCTTAATGTCGCATATACTCGGCTAAAGCTCAACAGAAGTCTATTCAGTTGCAACTCTGATCAACAAACGTTATCAACAGTAGGGCATTCAACGTATCCATTTGTTTGCACTTCTGCCTTCAGATTGGTGGACGAAAATCACAACAGAACCAAAACAAAACCATTAGTTTTACCAGGTCAGTTGATTAATCTTCAAATTGATGAAGTTAATTGTTACATTATATTTGATTTTCTACATTCACATGACATTTATACGAAATCTAGCATTGCTAGAAAGCAATAAAATGTTGACACATAGCTCAGAAAAAAGCATTACCTATGCTCACAAACCATCACCCGGCAATTACAGCAGAGAGATTCAAACAAAACTCCGACATTCATCTTCCACTACCACTGGCAAAAATTAACTTCTCTTCCGACCTGACAGGTGGCCTACCTCAAAAGGCACCTGGCGACCCCAAACTAGTCCTCCCAACTTAGGCCCCCCCACACACACATCATCACCATGACCACCACCAGCCCCTCAATTGGAGACTTCAAGTTCTACAAGTCACAGAGGCCTAACCATTTAAAACCCAAACTTTATAACTTGTACCAAGGACAAAAAGGGACAGGGTGGGCCTGTTACTTCATGGTTCTCTGGCCTTGTCAGCCCCCAGCAAAACAGTGGAGGAGGAGGAGGAGGAGGAGGAGGAGGAGGAGAAGAAGAAGAAGAAGAAGAAGAAGAAGAAGAAGAAGAAGAAGAAGAAGAAGAAGAAGAAGAAGAAGAAGAAGAAGGCCCACGTCGTTTTTATGACATCTATAAATCTGGGACATTATAAACACACTCAAACTCTTTATACCGATGAGTTGGAGAACATACGCCACACGACAATATGGCCAATGAAGTGTTTATCAAAGTTCAGTGACATTGGGTCACTTATAATGATGATGATAATAATAATAATAATAACATTAGAGATATAACTTTTGGTGACGCCACCTGTTGGTCAAACACTAATGCCAGTCCTTTTTGGGGGGAAGGGGGGGGGGGAATCTAGAAAATCAGCACACCTGGAAAATATGGGTGTTGCATGGAGTATTATGTAAGATCATCGGTTCGCCTAGGATATGCCCGAGCAGTCACAAACACAAAATGGCTTAAAAACAATACAACAGCAAGAGAAGTGCGAAAGTGAGCCTGTGGGCTTTTTAAGGGGGCTTTGGCACTGCTAAGAACACTGTGAATCCACAAAGACATGGCATATGGGTCACACAAAAGTGTCTGAATTTGACAGGGGCAGAATGTCTGGGATGTTGGAGGCTGACCTTTCCCAGCAGGACAATTCCAGGACAATGGGGTGCTGCAGACCATCGATTAAAATGCGGTAGGACGGTTTCCAGCAGCCCAGAGGATGCAAGAAGATGGCTGGTTCTGGGCCACCAAAACTGTCAGATGGGACGGATGACTGTTACTTCATCCAGATAATTATATATTAACTAAGATTAATGAGCAATAAACAGGATCACAAAATATTGTAATATATCGTACAGCTCAGTGATAAGCATAAAATCTGCAAATGTGATTGTATTGTTGTATTATAAACGAAATATCCAAAGTCAAAATTATTAACTTGGGCAAATTCCATGGACGTCCTACAAACGATTTTCCAATTAGGCGGCTGTCACACCACCTATTTTTTGAACGATATTGCACGTTATGGACGTGGGTGGCTAAAACATACCGGCCCTCAGACCCTGTGCGGAGGGGGTATACGTTTTTGTACGTTACAGGCATTTTACGGTAAATCATACCAGAGGCCAAAGGGATATATTAAATCATGGATGACGCACGTACATGCATTGTGGGTGACTGGTTTCCAGCACACAGAAACGTATCCCTCACTAGTTTAGTTCGATAATATATATTGAAATGTGATACAAACGCCGAAATATTTATAGAGTATGCATGTTTCAAGTTGTGTGTGTGCTAAAGATATTAATGTGCTGAATAATTTCTTTTGCGGGGCTAATCAATACTGCATTAAATTGAGGCTTAACTCAGTGCATTTACTTGTGGGAAATTTTCAAAAGAACAAAAAACAATGGGCATTAGAGTTGTTTTTTGTTTTTGTTTTTCTTAGTATATACCTCTGGATGACCACAGGATAATCCCTCTGAGGGACAAATGAACATGTAATTTCTGGCTTGCGTTCTAGGCATGTGTCTTCTGCCACTGGTTCGTGGCTTGTGCGTCTAGGAATGTGCGTTCTGGCAGTAAGCCCGCCTCCAGAAACCTCGCAACTCATGGTATCCTACACTTTCAGCTCTAATTTCCGCAGATATGGTGCATCACATGAGAAAGAGATGAACAGCATGCGTGCTTTGTTAGGATTCCGACATGCTATATAGGTGAGCATTATCACTAAATAAATTAATTAATTAAGTCCAACTGGAAATAGTTTCTACTTGTGTTACATGCAGAGGCAGGTCGTAAAAATCAATGTTGTGTCCTTGGGGAGTCATTGAGAAAATGAAACTTGAATGTGCCAGTAACCCAGTTTCAAAGATGTGGCCTTGTGTAGCCATTGAGAGAAGAGAACTTGAATGCCCTGTTGAGAAAAGAGTACCCAGATACAGTCATCCAAATCTATAGGCAGACAACCTGCATGGCCATGAGCATGTTGTTCCACCACATTCACATTATAATACCAATCACTGCGAAACTGCATTTGGTGACATAGGACCAGATACATCTTCATCACAAATTCGACTATATACTTTGTGCAGACAACATAAATTTAATTAAATCGCTTTGTTTTTTCTGTCCTCAAAATATAGTGCTGATACAAATCTCATTTTTTTTAAACTAAATATTTTTAAGTTGGAGATGTAAAAAACAAATCAAAGCTCTGAAATTTTCCTTCCTGCACCCACAGAACAATTTGCCTGCGTATTTCTGCAATACCTGTACACAAGCCTCTGTAAATTATCCATTCGTTTCCAAGTGCAAACAAACAAAGATGATTGCTGCAAGTCCCTCTTCCAGAATGAAACAGATCCGTAACGTATCGTATTTTTCATCTTTTCATTTCTAAAAAGGAAATCCCTGTGCATTTATGATAAATTAACCATGTGCGTTGTCTATATTTAAGCGGAAAGATGGATTTGCGATCAGGTATTTCAACCTGCCAAATGTGTCCTGATATATTTTCTTTTCAAATATGATCTGTTGAACTTGTTCTGCTTGACCCTCGTTTCGAATATGACTTGTTTAACGTGTTCGTTCTGATACATCCTGTTCTCAAATATGACCTGGTGAACGTGCTGCAGTAAAAGTAGACAAAATTGTTTCCAATTGTTTTTGTGTTTGAATATCAGTAATATGAATGGACAGAAAAAAGTACACATCTTGGTTACCATGTTCTGGTGTTGACGATATGAAGGGGAGGCTGTACATCTAAATCTGTGCGCCATATTGAATCACCAATACACATTAAGGAAGTGACGTTCATTATTCCAATCTAAACCCCCCTTAGTACTTTTTGCTGACTGCCACTACACACAGTGCTTAGGTCGGCTTGGGTGGACAGGGTACCAGAGGCTGTTTGCCGATTATCGTCTCCCAATCATTCCTCCTATGACTTACATGTCCGCGTTAGATGAAGGACAGGTCACATTTGTGAAAACAAGGTTTGAATATCTGGCGAGGTCGATGACTGCCGAGAGCACGACAGTCTAAGTCAATTAGACCTCGATTTTAGGACTCCAGTAAACAGCACTTTGTCCTGATATGGGACAAGAACCTAAGGAATTGGATGACTGATGATTGTTTTGCATGAGGAAAATGGGAGCTAAATATGTTAACTGAAAACAAAAACTGCTGCTGGTGTTGATACAAATATTGTCGTAAAACTGTGCAGGTGTGTTATAACAGTGTAATTATGATTCTAAACTGAAACTCAACTATATCAAGATACATGAACAGCTGATCGTGGTCCACTACACTGGATGTGAAGGCAATAAGAGCGCCATGCCATGACATGCTACAAACATACTAAAGCAAGTACCTGTCTCATTTATCACAGTAAATGTACACCTGACATACAGCCTGGATCTCTGTTCAATTTACGTCACTGAAAATAGAGTTACACCCGCCCAGGCCTATATGACCTTGACTTTATTTGTACGTATGAAGTACAAAGATGGCATGTGAACTCAGTGTTGTTATAAAACAAGCAGGTTCTCTGATATATGCTTTTTAACTAAAACTTAAAGCAACATAAATAACATATATATGGACTATACAGACAAACTTGCAGAACATATTACTTGCTCATGGAGTATATATATATATATATATATATATATATATATATATATATATATATATATATATATATGTGTGTGTGTGTGTGTGTGTGTGTGTGTGTGTGTGTGTGTGTGTGTGTGTGTTGTGAGCTCTTCATTGATTTTATCTGATACATTTGTCTCTTAATTATTCCTTGAATTGATAAAACACAAGGGTGTTACTAGGGTTGTATCGTCAGCATAAAGAATGGAGTCGAATTTTGAGGATGGTGAGCTACTTTGTTCCTGGAAACCTTTTTACAATCAACCAGGAAAAAATCTAGAAATCCTGCTGGAAGTAGCCTGTCTTATCTGATAAATTTGTATATGGTCAGAGCATGCAGTACATCAAAGTCTCCAAATATACCCTGGGTTTGCCTTAAAACCCCGGGTAGAGAGTCACTACTATTTATAAGGGACTGACACCATTAGGCATACCGGTTATCATCAGTGACATAAGTTTTAAACAATTGGTAAGAAGTATTGCTCATAATAGAATGTTTTCATTCACTTATATAAATATCGTGGTAGTCACATACTATATAGCATTGAGATTTTATATATTTTGCAGTCTCTTTTGGTTGGATTTTAAAATGTTTTTGGTGGCCTGTGTATTCTGTCGTAAATGACGTTCTGTTGGTTAACTTTGGTCTGCGCTGGTTTTTAGTTTGGGGGCAAAGTTATTGCATAAGAATCTTCATGTTTTCACGGCGTCTTCGTTTGCCTTTGTTACCTGTTTTGGCATTTATATAAAGACGCCCATCGGTCATTCCTGGCCTGCTTTGTCACTGGAAGCTGACAGGAGATCAGCCATAGAGACATGTGTCGGTTGATACTATATTTATCTTGTTTGTTCTGGCCATATATCCACGGAAGACTCCACACATCCAAGCGTGTCCTTTCCTCTGCCGAATTCTGTTCGCCCTTGTCTGCTTGGTGTGATTTTACAGCAAAATCAACCTTTTCAAGGATATGGAGACATATATACACTTGTCGTTTATCTCTTGTGGGAGCCAGTCTGGAGTTGCACTAAGTGTTCCTATAAGTTAATATATTTTTATGTTGCTCTGCCGTTTTCTGCTGTGTATGAGTTACCGCCTGGAGTCTGGCTTATGAAATAATTTAAATGCTTCTATATCGTTAAATTGCAAATATATACTAGACACTGTATATGTTTGGGTTTATTGAATGTGCGAGCTACTAAGGAAATTTACATTATTTTGCTGGTTCATGCACGTTTACCTTTATTGTATAATTCTGTATGCCACGGAATATGTAACCAGTCCGGTATACTAAAATCGGGTTTTTCTGGTTTATATAGGTACTAGTTCAAGCAAGGTGGGGCTGTTGTACTTGAGTGTGGCATATATATTTCTAGGTACGCAATAGGCTGAATGATGTTGGGGTAGCTCATTAATTATCTGTGGCTTTGATATTTGGAAAAATATAAGGTTACATACTGTTAAATATATTAGGCAGCTTTGTGGTAAAATTATTAGAGATGATATATAATTTGTCACTTTGTTCTAAAGCACATTTATGAATTTATGATGTATTTTACGTGTAGTCATTGCTAATTATGATTACGCGTTTTTGTTGAATATTTAGAAGTAAATTGTAAACATTTGTGTGCGCGTATCTTGTATGAGATGAATTTATAATTGTATTTATTGATAAACTTTTCTTGCCGTAATGCCCTGATTGCAGAGAATAAAGAGTTGACCATGGTGGTTAACTTTTATCTGTCTGTATTCCTGGAACAAAGGACAGCTACCCCAGCTACTCCATTTGTCTTTCAAGCTCAGTTTTTAGTTTTTCCTTCCTATGTTGCATGAATGTCAAAAATTAAGGAACCTTTTTTTTTTCATTCTGGAAAAAAAGAAAATTAACATCATTCTTTTGGAGGAGTAGTCAACGATACCAAAATAATAACATACTTCCTATAATCTTCCAACACCTTCTGTAGTCTCAGAACATGTTAAATGTTCCAAAATTGCTTGCAGTCTGTTGGACACCAGAATAATGTCAGAAGTAGTATTTTGATTGCAACAAAGCAATTCATTATATGGCTCTATCTTTATAACAAAAACAAGATAAACCTTTGAATCCTTTCTTGTCATCTTTCAACATCTGAAAGTGCCCCAATGATGTTTGACCACTAATTTCTGCTACAGAACTATAGACAAATTTTGGGATCCATGCAGGGCACTCGATCTAAGTTGTTCCCATGACACAAACATCTTCTAACAGCTCAGTCCTTGCAATTGGCTGTTCACTTTGCTTTCAAAACAGTCAAGTCAACATGCATCTTGTCTTTTAAATGGCTATCTAGCTTTTACAGGCACTCGTCACACCAGACACTTTGAGTGGTGTGCTTTGCTCACATATGGTTTCTACAGTCAGTTCACCTGGTGTATGTCTTGCTGTAGGAGTCATGAGGACAAAGGGACACCTTTTTTTGGTTGCTGGCTCTTGTCCCTGTCCTATGGTACGCACATCCAAGGACCCCAGTGTGTAAACAATTACTTTAACAGGCCTGCAAAGGACACCAGGAACAGCCGACGTCTGTAACAACATCCAGACATTGTTGATGGTCCACATAATAAAAGCAGCAACAGCAGAACACAACCTAAAGCTAGCGTATTGTAGAACACAACCTAAAGCCAGCGTATTGTATAACACAACCTAAAGGCAGCGTATTGTATAACACAACCTAAAGCCAGCGTATTGTAGAACACAACCTAAAGCCAGCGTATTGTAGAACACAACCTAAAGGCAGCGTACTGGTAGAACACAACCTAAAGCCAGCGTATTGTAGCAACACAACCTAAAGGCAGCGTATTGGTAGAACACAACCTAAAGCCAGCGTATTGTAGAACACAACCTAAAGCCAGCTTATTGTAGAACACAACCTAAAGCCAGCGTATTGTAGAACACAACCTAAAGCCAGCGTATTATAGAACACAACCTAAAGCCAGCGTATTGTAGAACACAACCTAAAGCCAGCTTATTGTAGAACACAACCTAAAGCCAGCGTATTGTATAACACAACCTAAAGCCAGCGTATTGTAGAACACAACCTAAAGCCAGCTTATTGTAGAACACAACCTAAAGCCAGCGTATTGTAGAACACAACCTAAAGGCAGCGTGTTGTAGAACACAACCTAAAGCCAGCGTATTGTAGAACACAACCTAAAGCCAGCGTATTGTAGAACACAACATAAAGCCAGCTTATTGTAGAACACAACCTAAAGCCAGCTTATTGTAGAACACAACCTAAAGCCAGCTTATTGTAGAACACAACCTAAAGCCAGCGTATTGTAGAACACAACCTAAAGCCAGCGTATTGTAGAACACAACCTAAAGCCAGCGTATTATAGAACACAACCTAGAGCCAGCTTATTGTAGAACACAACCTAAAGCCAGCTTATTGTAGAACACAACCTAAAGCCAGCGTATTGTAGGACACAACCTAAAGCCAGCGTATTATAGAACACAACCTAAAGCCAGCGTATTGTATAACACAACCTAAAGCCAGCTTATTGTAGAACACAACCTAAAGCCAGCGTATTGTATAACACAACCTAAAGCCAGCGTATTGTAGAACACAACCTAAAGCCAGCTTATTGTAGAACACAACCTAAAGCCAGCGTATTGTAGAACACAACCTAAAGGCAGCGTATTGTAGAACACAACCTAAAGCCAGCGTATTGTAGAACACAACCTAAAGGCAGCGTATTGTTGAACACAACCTAAAGCCAGCTTATTGTATAACACAACCTAAAGCCAGCGTATTGTATAACACAACCTAAAGCCAGCGTATTGTAGAACACAACCTAAAGCCAGCTTATTGTAGAACACAACCTAAAGCCAGCGTATTGTAGAACACAACCTAAAGGCAGCGTATTGTAGAACACAACCTAAAGCCAGCGTATTGTAGAACACAACCTAAAGCCAGCGTATTGTAGAACACAACCTAAAGGCAGCGTATTGTTGAACACAACCTAAAGCCAGCTTATTGTATAACACAACCTAAAGCCAGCTTATTGTAGAACACAACCTAAAGCCAGCGTATTGGTAGAACACAACCTAAAGCCAGCGTATTGTATAACACAACCTAAAGGCAGCGTACTGGTAGAACACAACCTAAAGCCAGCGTATTGGTAGAACACAACCTAAAGCCAGCGTATTGTAGAACACAACCTAAAGCCAGCGTATTGGTAGAACACTACCTAAAGCCAGCATATTGGTAGAACACAACCTAAAGCCAGCGTATTGTAGAACACAACCTAAAGCCAGCGTATTGTATAACACAACCTAAAGCCAGCGTATTGGTAGAACACAACCTAAAGCCAGCGTATTGTAGAACACAACCTAAAGCCAGCTGCGAGCTCTGCCTTTTGCAGAGAACAAACCCACCAAGTTGTCTGATTGGTCCTCAAAACTCTTCATCTGGTTGTTGTGTGGGATAATTTTCCGTTTGTTTTTGTTTTACTATATGGTGTAAGGTAAAGAACATCACAACTGCTACACTTGGTTTTGGCAAATATAAAACAAGTCAAATTGCCGTCAAAGACAAAGATGCACGAAAATTCAGCTCTTTGTCGAGATGGCTGCCACAGTCTCCAAGTTTCCCACTTTGGCGAGAAATCTGCCACTTTTTGGTACTTTTTTTTAAAGTTTCTTGCTCTCCCACATTTAATTAATTGTCTCCTGCTTTTGGTAACTATTTTGAAGTAGCATTTGTTCATTGGTGGCTGTAAAAGTTGTACAGTTTTGTCATGTTGCTGAATTATATAAGCTTGGAATATTTCTATGATGGTGCCTAAAATGCTTCAAAATGCAGGAAATAAAGGTGCAAATCTCAAAATATTCCTGGGGCAGCAGGCCCCCCAGATTGCCCCCGCCCCCCTCAGTCGCTGCACTTCTGGTGGGATTTCTGTATTCTTTTGAAGTGTTCCAACCAGTGTCAGATGTTCATTTAACAACTCCTCCGCCAAAGGAATGCCCGTGAGAAGTTATCTGTAACAACATTTCAACCAGATCTGTACCATGGATGGACCATATCATGCGCAGCATGCCTGCCTTGGTTTACTTCAGGAGGACCGTTTGGACATTGGCCAAGGTACACCTGACGATTTGAGAGGTACAATGTGTCACTGTGAAAGGTCCACCAGATTTTAATACCATACTTAGCCAGTTATGATGGTATACATGGGGACATAAAAGGGACATCGTCCCTGAGAAGGAACCACTTACCCTCACTTGTCATGTCTGTACCAGGGATAAAGGGTACATGGAGATTGGCAACAAACATACCCCAGATGTGTCATAGTGGTACCAGCTTGTCAGCTGCCATTTGATTTGCTTGAGCAGTCTTGCTTTGAAAGTGCAGGCATTTCATGAAACTACGAAAATGCTTCAGAGGCAGCGTTGTCACAAATATGAATCTTCCTGTCTTTACTGACCATAAATTACCCAGCGATTCCAGAGAGGACTGGTAAACTCCAGTCAATAGAAGCATGTCTAAAAATGCTTCTAATTCCATAGTTTGAATATTCTGCCATTGCTCTTTTTTTTGGGGGGGGGGCAGTGTTCCACTATTAGTGAACCCCATCCACTTCATGATTGGTCTGCCTGACAATATGTTGAGCATTCCATCAGTGATAAAAAGCAAGAGAGGAATCTTATGCTCTGAGCTGGGCCTTCAGCTGTTATACCCTGTAGGTGTCTAATGATGTCTTGGGGACCCCAGTGAGCCATATGTGGTGGGTTAATGCTCCAATTCTTACCACTTATGCCCCTGAGATTGTTAGGCCTATCTTGTCATGCAGCAGGTGTAAATTTTTCAGCATTCACAGGATTTACCTGGTTTGTGGCTTCGCCATTAGAATCATCTTGGTTCATATGCTGGGCCTGTAGACCATGGCCTCTTCCTTGGATACAGCTTTGACCTCAACTGACTCCTCTGTCCCTGCCTCTATCTATCTCTTGGTCTTCTATGGCTGGTTGTACTATAGGCTCCGGCTGACTAGGCACAACTGCATCATTTGGCGATGCAGTAGGGATGGTGCAGGGTTCTTCATATGAGTAATCATTGAGAAAGGCAACATTGTCTTAGTATAAACATATTTTATTCCACTATGGTACATTGTTCTTGTTACAAACATATATTTCACAATTGAAAAAGAGGGCTCAGCCATATATTAATTCGTTTCATGAGAAAAAAAAGTACGGACAAGGTAGCACAAGTCCCACATGGAGTTGGGGATATACTCCAGATAACAACACCCAGCAAGACAGGCAGCCGTGCTATGCCAGTAATATATATTTACACATACATCTGCACTAGTGACTGCTGTGAAGCTAAAAGTGACCAGTTTTACATATACCGCATTCTTTATGGTGATGGATTATTCATATTGAGGTCTTTAACTTGACAGGACATTCATGTGAACTCTTCAATGTCGATGCGACAACATGAATAAACTCCTGAGGGCTCAAAGGCAGGCTACAGTGCTGAGCTCACCCAACTGAAGCAAAGGATTCGTGAGCCCTCGGATCCCCCTCACAGTATGGAAGTGCAGGGCTGCTGCTCTCATGCTCAGGCCAGGTAAACTAAACAAAATAAGCCAATACCTACATAAAACACCCGGTGGCATATATAAATTTGTGTACAGCCAAGAAAATGTTTGTGTTTTTTGCAAATAGAATATTCCCACGAGCGGTTTAGCAAAGCACGTAAAGTAAAAGAAAATAAACAGACAGTTTTGGCTGTTGTTTACAGTCAGCCACACCGTTATTGTGATAAAAATATGGTATACTATATGCTAGGAATGTATGAGTGAACTAAAAAAATACCTCTGCAATCAATGTTTTTTGAGACATGTATTGATTTTAAACTAGCAGGTATGTAATTATGTCCATTTTGTATGGTGGGTATAGTGGTCAGTGTCCAGCTATTGCCAGATTTCTGTGGTAGTATTTCTGGTTCTCGCTAGATGGCGCTCTTTGCAATGCTTAGGCACTTGAGCGTTCCAGTGTGGCATGAATGCCACTGATCACCAACAATCCTTGCTAGCTCAGATGGTAAGAGAGGAGGGAAAAGCGAAATGGTTATACATGTGGATTCAAATCCCACACAGGGTAGCGGAAGAAGCAGGTCAAAATGGGGTGTGGGGAGAACCCCCACCAATGAAAGGTACCATTTTTGGTACTCTCCTCAACAACCAAAAATGGTGTGGTGGATTCTAAACAACCTCACAATTTCGGTATGTAGCTCGGGATGTGGTAATGTAAACTTTTGACATGAACAGAATAAATGCAAAGTATGCTCTCATAGTGAACCATGCAAGCATTCAGGAGTATCGTTCACTCCAATTGCAAAAATATGCTTATTAAGAGGACTAGTATCTAAGAGCAGGTGTGTGTGTGTTGGACAGCTAAAACTCTATTTCCCATGTTATACAATTCAGGAAACTTAGTGATATGTATTACTTGTTTAGCTATTTTCAATTAATAAAACTGGATATATGCCGAATTTTGAGTATCCACAGGCAGCTGAATACCAAAGTCAAAAAGTCCATCTAAAATAAGATTTAATAAACAGTTCCGTCGGGGCCCTTCAATGTTGAAGGTCAAATTGTTGTGTGGTATTATATCTTCAAACGTCAGTAGTATTTTTAATAATACAGCATAGAGATCTGGGCACACGTTTGTTCACCAGTTTATACATGAAAATTAGTTTTGCTACTCCCCTGCATTCAGCCAAAGTCAGCCAGCTAATCTCTTCATAGAGCTAAGCATTGCTTATCCCATCCATTGCACCGGTTACAATACAAGCTGCATGCAATTGAACATTTTTAAGCTTTTCCTCGTCAGATGCTGTGCAGCCACTCCATACCAGATATCCAGCCATAGGCTTGATAAATGACACATAGATAGTTTCAAAAATGTTTTTGCCTACAATTAATTTTTGACTCTTCGTGATATTTATCATTTTAGTAAATTTTACTGTGATCTCAACAATGTGATCAGACCAAAAAAGGTCAGAACGTATTGTGATCCCAAGGTGCTTGTGTGAGATGCACCATCCAAAATCTGACCCTGGAAATTGATGGGAGGGTGATTTGCTGGGTTCCTTTTCCGAGATATAAGCATAGAGTTTATAAGGCATTGAAATTTACAAGCCAGTCTTTGGACCACTGTTCAATATCAGAGAGATCTGAGTTGAGAATAGTCGTTGCAGCATTTGGATCATAAATTGTAAGATATCAGTGAACATTTTTAATATTCTCCTCATAATGAGGAACATATTCTTTGCCTTAAATATAATCTTCACAGCTGGACTCCTCAGATGATGGATATTTTGAGTCCGATTGCAAAGTTGCTGGATTGTCTGTGCTGGGGTGAATATCTGCTTGTTTGCCATACTGGGGCTGGACTATACTATTGTGGACCTGGAAGCAGCCAGAGAAGCAATGCTCATAAAAAAATGCTAATTTGGGGTCCATTGGAGCCCAAGCATGTGTCTCTCTCTAGAAATCAAACAGATAAACCAAATATTCTGCCACATGCGGAAATATAAGCCATGAGGGAGCCTTGGGATTACATAAAATCTCAAAAGTGTACCTGCATATGTAGTATTGTTAAGTTTGATAAAAAGAGCCCTGTGGTCCAATGGACCCTAAAAGTCTGGAATAGGGTTAAAGACCTGTATGGGTCAAGACATAGGGTAACTCAAGACATTCTAAAATCACCGTGAAATCAAAAGTCTGTTAAGTCAGCATCAGACATGTATGCTTTCTCTCATGAGTTACGCAACTCATATTTCAATCTGAAAAGATATTGGTTGATAAGGTGAGGTCGACTCGCAATTTGTAATATTTGACATATTTGGACACATACCTAATTCTGCACAAAATCGAAGAGGAACTTAAACACGAATACTGTTCAGAGTCAAACCTTAAGTTTGAACAATTGGTTGAGCTTATTGATAATGACCAAGACCAAAATGAATGATCTGCTCAGTGGTAATGCAGCTGGGGCTGCGCACCATCATGAGAGAACACAGGTGACTCCTCACGCTAGTGTTCAAGAACATAAGAGTAAGCAAAATCAAAATTCACCTACCTTCAGGTGACATTAATCTTCCCTTTGTGACGTCAACCATCCTGTTAATGGCGCCACTGTTCCTAAAATTGTTGATTCAACTGGTAACACTGGTACTAGGCAAGTTAAGACACATTCACATCCGCTTTGTAAAGTGTGCAATCAATTTCATTCAATAACGGGGTGCCAAAACTTTAGGAAAATGAAAGTTCCTGAGCATGTCTCTTTTGTCCAACATCACAATTTGTGGCCTAATTTTCCTAAAGGGTAATCATGTGGTATCCCAGTGTACAAGCAAAAGCATGTGCTTTGTTTGTCAAGGAAAACATACTAGCTGATAGATTGCATTTGAAGGGTTCAAAACACCAATATGTCTTGACAACAGTAAGTGGCACAATATCTGCAGTTTTAAAGCATGTGTCACTCAAGGTCACTACATGTCAAGAATACATAATTTTATCAGGTGTCAAAGTTATACCTGGCATTCCTGTTGCATCAAGTACTATATATCAGGATGATTGTAATCATTTGCATGGTCTCGACTTGTCTGCTAGTATAGGTTATAAAGAGGTAGACATACTTATAGGTCAAGATTTTTGCAGATGTGTTGACTCCACTCGAGGTACACAAGGGTTTTCCCAGACACCCTTTTGCTGTCAGATATAAATTTGGGTGGACCATTAGTGGTAAGGTCAAAAAATGGACACAAGTTGTATAGTAATATTCCACTTCATTTTTACATCACTGTTGATATCGAGCCTCACGGTTTGACTCCAATATCCGACATTAACCTGTTATGGAAGTTGGACAATAGAGGTTTTGATCAACCTGATGTATCAGTGTCAGAAAAAAAAGTCTTTGACTTCTGAGAAAGCACCTGTACTAAGGGGAATGACCATTACAAGCTCCCTTTACCATAGAAAAAACACGAGGAAAAAATTCTTCTAACAATTTTGTCCAAGCAAAGAAACGCTCTTACAATGTAGTCAAATGTGTTGATCCAAAAAATTTGTATGCCAGATATGATGATATCTTAACTGCTTAATTTCAATTATGAAGAAATGGCTCCTGTTGAAACTTTGCATAAAGCCCAGCATAAATAGTGCCTACCACATTACTTTGTCCATAATCCAATTAAGCTGACAAATTATGTGTTGTATTTAAGTGCGTCATGAAGGACTTTCATTGAATGAGCATTGTCATCAAGGGCCTGAACATATTAATAAATTGTTGTCTGTTGTTTTATGATTTCTGTCGGGATTTGGCTGTAAAATACAATATTCAAGGTGGCAATATTTGTTTTTCCAACCAGAATACATCTTTCAGTGATATGACACGTTGTGCGATGCTCCGATTTGTAGCCTCAATTTTTTACTTCTTCCGTCTCATCAGTGTCTGGGACGCCATCGCACTGTGTCATTTGGTTCACAATTGGAAGGAAATACTTGGTTTGCTATTTTGAGCCTAATCCATATCAGCTTTCCACGTTGAGGATGATTTCATTTTTCAATATGTACATGGTATGAAAAAGACGAATATGTAAGAATAAAATTGAATCAGGTCATATCACAAAAGAGTAACATTTCAACACATTTATGGTATAGTATAAGACAAAACCCAGTAAAATACAGACGCAGGCATGTTTCACGATAATATGTATCAAACACATTGTATGATCCAAGTATAATGGAACTTAATACCTATGAAAATTGCACTTCATTCTCTATGCTGAAAATACAACCCTATTAGCACCCATGTGTTATTTCAATTCAAGTATTAATTAAAAGACAAATGTCGTATCAGATAAAATTTATGAAGATTATACAAAGATACATAATTTGCATTTAGTAAATCAATTGTCTCTAAATATTGCCCAAACGAAATACATAGTGTTTCATTTTCCACAGCGAATTCAAACTTTAGATTTAAATGTAAATACTATTTCAACATCACAAACTACTGAATTCAATTTTCTTAGATTATTTGCACATGAAACTCTAAATTGGAATAGACATGTTAATAAGGTCGCCACCAAGCTCTCCAGATCAATAGGCATATTTAAAAGAATCCATATTTTTCACCAATAGAGACGTTATTGCCTATACACAAATCTTTGTTTCTACCTCATCTCAATTATTTAATTTTCAGCGTGGGGGTATATTTCAGGGATCATATTTACAAACTTCAAAAATGGGCAATACTGATTGTCATGATGATATAATGCCCACACTGACCCCTTTTTTATATCACTGAAACTTTTTAAAATTGCAAGATATATTTAAACTCACAGCCCTGAAATTCCATTACAGATATTCTAAGAACCAATTACCTGAGTATTTTAAGAACATGTTTGTTTTTTCGACAATAATTCATCCTTTAAAAAACAAGAAATAGATAAATTTAACAGTTTCTTGTCTCTAAATTAAATTAAACCACTAATTGTATCCGATATCATATTCCTACTCTTTTGAAGAATACACCCCCTTGCATTTTGGATTAAGTACACACATATTCAATAGATGGGTACTCTAAAAAGATGAAATCATACCTTATTAACCAATATCCAGAAACTTGCACCTTAGGTAATTGCTATATATGTGCGACTTGATATTCTCATATGTATTCCCACATTCGTTTTACAAGCCAAGATATAAAGTTTTGTAAACCCCGCTCTAGGTGGCCCTTGTATCAGCGGATTCATATCCTTACTGGGGTAATCCTGACATATTTGGTAAATCTTCGGGTGTTATTGAAACTATATCAAAACACCTGATTACAACACTTATGCAGATTACAATATAAAGTCCATTGAATTTGAACTATTCTGTGTTTTTTTCTTTTGTTACTTTGTGTACATGTTGCCATATAAAAACCATTCTGAGTTCTGGGTTCTGTGTTCTGATAGAGATAGTCACAAGAGGTTTTTTTTATTATGTCTGTGTGCCAACACAGACATACTGTTTTCCCGGAAATTCTTTCTTATTTTCTTCTTTCCATCATTCATTACCAACAAATTTGCCCCCCCCCCCTCCTTTTTCCTCGAAGACATTCATACATGCAAACGCCAAATTTGGCAGAATTATACTTCAATAGATGAAGTCTTGCCTTTTTATTATTAGAGTTTATGGATTTCAAAATTATCCAAATGAGGGCTAATAAAAGTTTTAAAACTTCAATATCCTATATACTATAGTAGATGTGGTTCCGAGTGTATAGGAGTTTGATCATAGCAAGGCAAAGATCATCTCAAGTGTAAAGGTTATGTCAAGGTTAAAGGTCAATTTTAGATCAAAACGTCATTTTAAAGGTCAAAATTCACTTCAGGAAGAGGTCATCTCAAGGTCAAAAGTCATTTCAAGGTCAAAGGCCACTTTCGATGGTGGTTTTCTTCTAGCCATTAGTTGGCCAATTTTTATCAAATTTGTATAATGTTTCGCTCAAATTGGATCTATTATTGCATTGCACATTTTCGAACCTTACATGTTACCTCTAAAGATCAAAGTTCAGCGTCATTTGGACTTTTGAAAGCTTCATCCAGCCAATTTCCAACAAACTATAATAATGTTGGACTCAAATTGTAGATATTGTAACAATGCATATTTTTGTAAGAACATGTAACCTCTAAAGGGCAAATGTTAAGACCATTTTCAACTTTTCTAGTTACTTTTTGGGTGGTAATTTCTATGGTAAAATAAGTGAGCATCTTTTTGTTGATAAACGTGATAAGAGTCTACACTATAGTAGCTATTTTTTTAGTATAGGACTTTTAACTATTTTCTGTGATGATCATATCTCTGCAGTGTCTTATCAATATCGTAGGGTATTAGCTCATGGTCTCTGGTCCTGTTTTACCGCTGAACACATGATTTCCACATGATTTGCCAAAAGCAGATGTATGCAATTTGGGTAACTTTTAATATTGTGACATTTTAATGTATGTGATACTGAGATGCTACAAAATACATCATCATGACTACACTATGACAATGGTCAAAGCTCATGTATCCATATCAATGATGTTATAACAAGTGTTTATACAAGTGTACTGCACTGTATCACATTAGTGTCCACCAAGTCAATAAAATCTAAAATGTAGTGAATATACCCCATGAGTTGTTTGTAAACTTATCACATTGAGTTCCCAAGATCACTAAAATGTCTTACCTTTGCTTTCATTTTGGATTGAAATTAATGAAGGTAGGTAATGTTTTTTGTTACCTGAACGATATGATAAATACTGCACTGGTTATATTGTGCTCTGGCTAGTGTTTTCAACTCATATATATAATGCAAGTAGAGCATTTTCACCATAAATATCATGAAAATAATATAAGCATTCATTCTTCTTTTGATATCAATTCAGCTGGCTGACAAGTCAGGAGAACCATGAAGTGGCAGCTGTATCATGTCTCTTTTTTTATCTTTGACAAGGGATTAATTTGGGGTTTTAACCAGTTTGGTCTATATGTTTTGGAATATTCTAATATCTGTAGTAAATAAAAAAATATTTCAAAGGTTGAGAGGGCCAGTTTGAAGCCACCAGTTGTTTTTTATGGGTGACCATCTGTCTCAGATTGGGAATAAAATTAATTCTGTTCACATTGGTAATAGAAGATGAAAATTGGTGTTATGGTAATTCTTGAATATCTTCCTTTTGCTTTAATTAACCGTGCTCTCATTGTAAGGTTGAACTTTATGCGTATTGGTAATGCGTTTGAACTATTTTTGCTTACAGAGTTAAAAACCTGTGACTTGCTTGGTTGTGTTGTGATCTGGCTTGTTGCCATATAAAGTAAAAGTGTGCTGCGTTGCCTGTTTTTATAGCCATTTAGAGTTAAAGCCTGCAGATTGCTTTGTTTTCTTGCCATATAGATTTAACCTCAATAGAATTTAACTAAGGTTTAAAAGTTTGACATTTGTATTCATAAATATTAATGAACACCACCATGTTGACCAAAAACAATTAGACATGCAGTATTAATTTTGCAGGTTTAATTTTTCCAGAAGTACAACATTTTCAGCAACTGGTCGTCATGAATTGTTTATATATGTATGTGTATATATATATATATATATATATATATATATATATATATATATATATATATATATATATATATATATATATATATATATATATATGTGTGTGTGTGTGTGTGTGTGTGTGTGTGTGTTGCTTTAAGTTCTAGTTAAAAAGCATATATCAGAGAACCTGCTTTTAAAGCAACACTGAGTTCACATGCCATCTGTGTACTTCATACATACTAATTAAGTCAAGGTTATATAGGCCTGTTCGGGTGTAACTCAATTTTCTGTGACGCAAGTTGAACAGAGAGCCAGGTTGTATGTCAGGTGTACATTTACTGTGGTAACTGATACAAGTACTTGCTACAGTATGCTTGTAGCATGTAATGTTTGTTTATTGCCTTCACATCCAGTCCAGTTGGACTGCGATGGGCTGTTCATGTGTCTGTTCCGATTTTTAGATAGTTAAGTTGCTCTTTGAATCACAATTACACTGTTATAACAAACCTGCAGAGTTTAACGACAATAATAGTATCAACACGAGCAGCAGTTTCCTGTTTGCAGTTTAATTATTGAGCTCCTGGTTTCCTGGTGCAAAACCGTGACCAGTCATACAATTCAATTAGGCTGTGTCCCGATCAGAACAAGGTGCTGATATGCACAGCTCTGAAATCGAAGTCCAATTTGCTTATACTGTTTTGCTGTCGTTATTAATCGACCTGCAGAGACATTTAAACCTTGTTTGAACCAATGTTGCCTGTCCTTCAGCTAACGCGGCCGGGTCGGTGATAGGAGGAATAATTACCAGTTGATAATGCACAAACCGCCTCTGGTACACTGTCCACCCAAGTAGAGCAAAGCAACCATCATTGAGTGCAGTGACACCAAGCACGAAATATTGGGGAGGGGGGGTGAGGTTAGAATAGGAATGAGGAGTTTCACTTCCTTGCTGTATAGATATGATTTAATATATCGCATAAAGTCAGGTGTGCTGCATCACCTTCATATCATCGACACCACAGTCCAGTAACCAAGATGTGTGCTTTTCCTGCGCCTTCCCATTTCTGATATTCAAATACAAAATCAAATGGAAACAATTTTATGTCTACTTTACTGCCACAAGTTCACCAGGTCATATTTGACAACAGAATTTATCAGAACACGTTAAACGAGTCACAGTTGAGAAAATATATATATCAGAACACGTTCAGCAAGTCATATTTGAAAAGATAATACACCAGAACCTGTTCAACATGTCATATTTGAACGAGAGTATATCAGGACACGTTTTGCAGGCTAGAAAACCTGATCGTGACTCCATGTTTCAACTTAACTTTGGCCATAGATAACACACATGATTAATTTGTCTGTAATGCAGAAGGAGTTTCTTTTAAGAAAGGAAAAGATGAAACATGCGATACATTACGGATTCTATTTCATGTTGGAGGAGGGATTTGTGGCAACCATCCCTGTTTGTTCTTACTTGGAAACGAACTGTTAATTTACAGGGGTTTGTGTAAAGGTATTGTAGAAAGATGCAGACAAATTGTTCTGACGGTGTAAGAACTAAAATTGAATTTAATTTTAAACAAATGTTCGACTTGGAAAAATATTGAGAGTTTGAAAAAAAAAATTGTATCGGCACATTTTATTTTGAAGAAAGAAGGAACAAAGCATTAAATTGATTAAATCTGTGTATTCTGCGCAAAGTATACAGTCGAATTTTGATGAAGATGGATGTTGGTTATGTAGATGCAAGAAGAAAGACGCTGGAGAATACATTATTGTTGGGGTACTCGTGCCTGAAACGGAAGAAGCCTTGAACATACATCATCAAAAGATACACAAGCTAGAACCTAAGAATCAGAAAGGATGTCAACTACATTTGTGACGATTATTCTCACAGGACTTCTTAATCCTGTTCAGTAGCAGTCAATATTCATGAAAATCGTTTGATATAAATATGCTCAGATGCCTCCACAAACCTAAAAAGAAAACTACTTTCTCTTCGGGACAAGAACAGGGCCTCAAGTCAGCGTCCTCCTTGGAGCAGCCAGTCGTATGTGATAAATTTGTATATGTTCAAAGCAGGCACATCAAAGTCTCAAAATATAACCTGGGTTTGCCTTGAAACTGCGCGTAGAGAGTCACTACTCTTGATAAGGGACTAAAACCATCATGTATATTGTATATCATCAGTGAGATAAGTTTTAAAGAATTGGAGAGAAGTATTGCATATAGTAGAATGCTTTAGTTGACTAATAAGATAATAATGGTTATCAACTACGGTATAGCGTCATTGAGTTTTTTGGCGTCTTGCGGGCTCTTTTGGTTCGATTTATAAAATGCTTTTGGTACCCTGTGTTATCTTCGGTCTTTACTGGTTTTTGTTTTGCCTCCGAGTTTATGTATTTAGTAACGCGAAAGCTTAAATGATGGTGGCGTAGCTCATTAATTATTTGTGGCTTTGATATTTGTAAACGTATAAGGTAACATGCTGTTAAATATTTTATGCAGCTTTGTGGTAAAATTATTAAAAATAACATTTAATTTGTCACTTTGCTCCAAAGCACATTTAAGCATTTATGAAATATTTTACGTGTGGTCATTGCTAATTATAATCACGCGCTCCTATTGAATATCTAGAAGTTAATCGTGAACTTTTGTGTACAGTGTCTTGTATAAGGTGAACTCGTCATTGTATTTATTGTTAAATTTGTCCCGCAGTAAATGATTGATTGCAGAGGATTAAGAGCTAAAAACGGGGGCTAACCGTTTCATCTGTGTGTATTCAAGTATAAAAGGACCGCTACTATATGTCTTTAAACCCAGTCGTTACAATGCCCACCTTCTTAATATTCTGGATCGCAGCAGAACTCATCTAAGAATGAGAACAATGATATAATTTTAGCAATAACAATATATTAACGATCATAAATCAGTACTAAGTAGGTGAATGAAATTATCTTCTTATCTAAGCAAAGACTCCAATTGTAAAACAGTATGTAGATAAATTCTAATTCCTGGCGAGAGATTTTCCACAGGTATTGTCCCACAGTTCCAAGTACTATGGCAGGTGCCAAATAGTTTGGAACCAATCCCACAGAGGTACGGTTTGGTTCCAATGTGGTACTTAAAGGAGCAGTGCTGATCTAAACCCCACAGAGGTGCAGTTTGGTTTCAATGTCGAACAATTAACACCAAATATTCCAGTCCACTCAAAGACACTGTCCATACTCTACAGGTGCAATGTATAAATGGGTAACACCAAACATACTAGTCCACTCAAGACACCGTCCACACGTCACATGTACAATGTATAAATGAGTATCTCCTTGTCAATAACAATTGCTCACAGTCCCACTGGCTTGACGTCAGACAGCATCTGTCAGATCTCAGAACTCTCTTTCCCCCAGCCATGAAAGTAGCTGTTTTATATATGTAGACAGATAACTCTCACCAGTGTTCCAGAGTAATCCAATTAATCACACACCATACATCTCTGTATTCTTTCTGGATCACCTCAGATATGTGTACAGACAGTACAATGAAATGAGTCATATGAATGTTGGTCATCACTTTGTTCACAAGCTGCCCGAGAGTCACCCCAACAAAGCACGTTAACTTTGTTACCTAGTACACACTCATTGATTACAGTAACCTCTCCAAATCAAAACAAACAGACACACCCAAATTCATAACACCAGTCGATAGTTTTTCCTTCCTATGTTGAGTGAACGAAAATTATTTTACGTATCGAAGGCCTAGGATAGCTCAAGTAAATGGCAATATGACGTTTTTCTAGAATGAAAAAGCTACGAATGAGCAATAAGTCAAAAGTTGCCGTTTGATTCAAAAGGGCAGTTTTAAATCCGTAAATCTTTTAAAGAGAATTGACTGGGCACAAAGTAGTCATCGCTTATCGACTACTTTTTTCAAAACACACACAAAAAAGGAAGGACTGAAATTGGTTGATAGCTGTTTGAGTATGGTCTCCCCTTTTGAAAAGTGGCAATAATTTTGCTATCTTGACTGGTAAGAAAAAATCCCTGTCACCAAAGACGGGTTGATTACCACTCTAAGCGGTTCAGAAAGAGAAGGAAGTATGCCCTGGAAAGCATAGAGTTAAAAAGCATATGTAGGCTAAGATATTTATATTCAGATTGCAGGTCCTGTGGATTCATTTGCAAAAACACATAGAAAAAGATCTCCAGAGGGTATATCAAGAAAAGAAAAACAGGCCGACCACATTATAATCTGTGATTGCTTCAAACAAAGTTACAGGAATTCCATTCCTGGTGTGTATGTTGTATGGATTACCTACCTTCTTCATAATTGTGTAACTAAATGTTTGTACCATTGTCACTGCGAAGTACTGACACATATTGGACTTTTAAATGTGGACAGAATTACAGCTTCCACCAAATAAAAATGCAGATACCCACCACGTTTATACCAAATTTACTCTTCCTCGGGTTGCCTCAGGAACATTAGCTTCAATCACATACCTTCCGATGTCACTTTACAAATGAAACTCATTTTTAAGTACAAGAAGTTGCAATTTGGACAGATAAAAGTTAGATTTAGGTGACTATATCATCAGTATTTTGATAGTAACATGTTTCTATTTAAATCATGATATCTCGTTATTGTCGATGTCCAAACAACCAAGTACTATCAAATATTAACCAGTCAAACATTTTGTTCATACTATCGTATTATGCTGACGCAAATTTCAAAGATAAAGGGAAGCGAAACTTATTTGTCTTACAATTCTGATACCCTTGGTGGTTGAAACCCACCATGTTGTTCTTGCCACACACCACGAGAGGTGGGCATGTAAATTGACATGTCTCCTGACTTGGCATGTATAAAGTAGTCTTCCAACTTAACTTATATGTTAACCTGTCTCCTGATTGGTATGTACAAAATAGTCTCCTACCTTAATTGGTTTGTATGTTAGCATGTGTCCAGACTTGGCACGCATGTTAACATGTCTCCTGACTCGGCATGTATGTTAAAATGTCTCCTGACTCGGCATGTATGTTGACATGTCCCCCGACTTCACCAAAGAAGCTAAGGGAATAACAGCTGCTGGCAGACCAAACTGGTGCCAAAAATTGCCTCTCTGAGAAACTCGGGATCACTGCCTGAAGCTTTCATTTTTGCCAAATGAAGCGGTTTGGAAATTGTTTTTAAAAAAGTTTCCGTTTATTCTGTGGAGAGGTAATTCTCATCAATTGTGTTTGAGGAAATTATCATCCACAATGTGCATGGGGAGATAATTCACATCCATTGCGTGGGGAGGTAATTCTCACCCCGTATGAAGTGAGATAACTTTCATTCCTTTTATAGGGAGGTAACTATCATACATTCTGTGGAGATGTATGTAATTCCTATTCTTTCGTGGGTTATGTAATTCTCGTCCATTCTGTGAGTTAGGCAATTCTGATCCATTCTGTGGGGATGTCATTTTCCTCCATTCTCTCGGGAGGTAATACTCATCCATGCTGTGGAGGTAAAAAGTACCAGGCTTCAACTTGGTCTTGTCTTTAGATACGTATATCTCATTCACAAATCATGTTTCCAAAGTTTCAGTACTTAAGGTAATAGATGAGCTCCAAAACTCGTATCAAGAGGTAACGACACTTACAAAATGAAATGTGTATATCCGGCATGGCTGGTGTGTAAATCCAGTGAATTTGATCATTGAGCTACAGCAGGGCGTCCTCGCTATCGACTCTTCTGAGCAGAGTGCCTGCCAGTCCATAAGACACTTTTTGTATGGGCTCTGTGTTATATCTACAATAAAGTTTTAAAGGCACTATGACTTTACGTGCACATAAAATGTGAGCCTCTATCAATGTCTCAACACTTTGTCGATGTCGTATTGTAAACCCGTCGAACTGAACAAATCGGCAAGTGAATTCATCAATGTTCCCAGCGGTAAAACAGGTCATTTAAGGGCAGGTCTCAAAAAAACTTTAAAGTTTCAGTTTTTGTCAATCATTGTACTCAGATACCACGCGTATATTTTTTCGCGCCAAATGTCACTGGGTGATGATTCTCTATTGGGCAAAAGAGGCAGGAATACAGAAATGGCCGATGATTGGGTTGCACACTCGTGACGTCACGGGTGTGACACTTTTGGAAGACGGAAAGCGAGATAACATGTCTGACAGTGGCAGCAATTCCGAGTTCTCAGACTCCCTTGTGTCTGGAGAGGATCTGGGCCTGTATGATGGTGCTAGCGAAACAGATTCTGAGGAATCTGTCAACCTGCCACTAGTTGAGTGGCGGTATGAGCCAGTGGCTAGGGCTGCTGATCCAGAAGCCATGGAAATTGGGGGGCAACATTAGGGTGAAGCACCGCCGCGACGCGTGGTGAACACAGATTGGTAAACAAAACAGTTTCATATCATACGACTATAGATGTACAAGTCAATGTCATTGTTTAAAAAGTGATTATATGAATTATATTCATGGCAACCTGAGACCAGCACTTGAAATTGAGACTTTTGTGCGGTTGTTGCTATTTAAATAAGAAACCCAGAGTGAGTGACAGTATTCAGTAACACGTGCTGCATTACAATGCTTGTCTTGGTCGTGGGCGTCGTGGATAACCTGACACTTTTTGACAGCTCAATTGAGCTTGGAAAGGATCCCAGCTTAATAAATCCACGAAGTATAAGAGTAGATGAAAGAGACGATCGGAGAGGATTTGGGCAGTCAGACTCAATGAAGAAGTACAATAATCCAAGATGTCTATTTTGCTGCAGTCAGCAGTTGTAGGCTGATTACTCAGAGTAGGCCTAGGCCCTGTAACGTTTAGCCGGTTCAATTGTTGCCTTGTTGGCCATTGTCCCTGGTTCCTGGCTCAGAAATGATATCCTACCAATTCAATTTTATTGTTTACATTTCTCGACAGGTTTTGGATTCCCGATGACCTGATGATAGAATGTTAATGCCTATTTCTGAACTAGTGTGAGTACAATTACAACCTACTGCATGTATGGAGTGATGTTACTAGTAGTGTGCTGTAGTAGCATTCAGATGTATTCTTTGCCTAAACATTTTACAGCATTTTAAGCTTCCTAGTAATATCTTAGATTCACTGAGCCTTAAAAAAAACTGACCTACACTACCAATCTCTGCTTGGTGAATATGTATGTGTGCAGCTCAAACTCGGATGGATTCACCATTGCAATTTCAAATAAGACATGGGTTCTGAGTTTTAAATCAACTACATGTACTTTCAAACAACTGTACCCTCTAAACCAACAAGGAGCCTAGACTCCTTTATGCCATTTAAATTTTGAATTATATCTATGGTATTACAACAAGTCTGTGGTAACTGGTATCACTTTTTAAAAATGAACATTTTTTTTTATTCAGACATAATTGATGCAATCACATTTTGTCATCTCCATTCTTGTCAGATAGTAATGCTGTCGTTTACTTTTTTGTACATTTGAAATACAAACTACAAACTATTTACAAAAAAAGTCAATGCCACTGTTTTGTATAACAACCCTTCAATTCTTTTATAAACTTATTCTGAAAAAAAAAAAGAAAAAACAAAATATTTATTCAGTCCCATCCTGAGTATAAACACCAGATACGTTATGTTGTATCATAATTGTAAGTAATTAACTGATACTTCACACACATTTTTCATATTTAAACATATCTATATAATGCAACAGGAGTAAAAATAATGATTATGTCAGGCCTTCAGCCTAGAATGGCAAGATTGTTTATATGATCTGCCAGCCCTGTGGACTAATGAAACTTACTGAGAAACATTTTATTTTTGCGAAAGGTTAAATCTGATGATTGGCTTAAATAGTAAAGCTTTCGTCAGGATTTATATAGCTTAGAGCTTAGTTAATGGGCACATGTGAAAAGTGCAGGCAACATCTTCTGCTTTTAATTGGCAACAGGTTGTATGTAAAATAAGGAATAAAACCACAAGCAACATGGGTAATCAACCATGATGTCCATGGGGGTACTGCAATGCCAGTTAACAGAAATATACACTGGTGGTGGCATCTTGAGGCTGAAGGAAATACGGATGCCATCCATCTGTACCCACGGCAGAGTTACTGACAACATATACATGCACTAATACACTCTGTAATTTTTTTTAATTATGCTTCTGACTTGAGCTCTTTTTCATTATTACAGTTTTCAGATAAACTCGCTGCTGTCTTGGGTTACAAATCGTACCACAACACAATCTTGGTTGTGTGTGTACACAAGAGTTATAGGCATAGTGGTCAAGATATTTACCTCTTTGACACATGTTAATAGAAAACATATGGGTTGTTCAATATTTGTAAATGCATCTATGTGCATATATATATGATCAGCTGCCAGATGTGACCATTTCAAGGCAGGAGGGATATATAATCAAGAGTTTGTACCTGCTCTAGGCCTACTGCAGATACAAGTCTGACAGTTGTAACTTTGGGTGATTAGTACTTCTCTTGCTTGATGGCACCCCAATATTTTCTCCCTACATTTGCCCTTTTCGTAAATGATGTGGCATCTGATCATATGGCATTTTTACCGCACTAATGAAAGCAAATTTAATGGGTACAGTGCATAATATGTTTATAACTATTTATTGTATAGAATTCTGGCCCTGGGTTGATATGGTTTTCACAGGCAAACAGACATGCAAATTTGTGGGAAATATAGCCAAAACACACTATACATGTATGTGTATTATCCGGATTACGATAACTACATTATCCCTTCAGCATTTTACATGTATGCAGATCAGTTATGTTTGCAGGAAAGCAGACATGCAAGTTTAAGACATGTGTACACGTGATTTCTTTCATGTGTGTTGTATCTTGTGAGAAAAAAAACACATTCACGCCCTTTCTATTCTGTGGCACATGTATCCATTTTATGAAATTAACTTCCATGCAGATACATATACTGCAGACCAGGTAACACGAATCAGTTTCTTTCTTATATCTCTTATCTCTGAGAAAAAAACAGAGACCATTTGTATCTCATGGTACAGGTAGGAGTTGGATGCCTTCAACTTTCATACATGTATATATGTATGCAGATGCCTGTGTGAGGTTTGTCAACCTATGCCCACTGAGTACAAATCGTCTTGTTGCCATGAGTGGACGAATTGGAGCAGATAATGAGGGAGCCAGTCTATTAGGAGGTAGACGATGAGATGAACAGCAGGTGCATCACTCAACACTCTGGGTTTGCACAAGTATGCCTAGCTAGGTATGCACTTGATTGTGCTCACCCACAATACAGGAATATGGAGTTTGGGCTGTTCCCTCTCACAGGTACCATATTTTGTGTGTGGGGGGGGGGTCTTTTCTCTTCTTAGGCTTGTTATAAATTCCATATAGTTTCAAAACAAGAGTGAAATGTCTATTTCACCACTGACTTATTAAATTTCAGGGCAGAATGTTGGACTGTTACATGTAACCGAAGCAGACACTTGTAATAATCAGATGGGACTAAGCTTATGACAGAAACCAAACTTTTTTGGTTTGTGATACTTCCAAGCTGTTAGGCCCAAAAGAGCAAAAGGTATGCTCTATGTCTGCTGTACCCTTCTTCCTTACCATTGCATTTTCTCCAATATACAGGCACACAATCATCATGATAAAATGTTTTAGATAATACTGGTGTTTAGAAGGCTTCTTCCTAAGAGCCTGACTATGGATGTTCATGTTTTGGAAGGGAAATTATCACCATTCTTATTTAAGTTTCTAGAAACCAGACAACTTAAACTATAATTTCATCTTGTTACATATACATGTACATGTATATGTCTTTCCACATAATATTTATGAAGAATGTTCACCAAGACACTTCAGGGTTGACATTGCAACAACTCCTCCATTCAGCACAGAGAATGCACACATTATTTGTAAGAATTGTAATACTATACAACGGACAGTAGTCGGGTTGAAAGATATCAACTCCCTGTACTTATGAGCGTAAGACATAGTTATGCTGAACTTGTGGTCAGTTATTCCCTTGGTATGCATTAACCTCTGAGGAGTCCAGTGAATGATCAAAGGAGTCAGGCACATTTGGAACACAGTGTATCTGCTCTTATCAACACTTGCCTAGTCTTTCTAATGTAATATTTTACAAATACTAATCCCCTAAATCAGTTAATGTCAAGCACTGACACATCTGGTTTTGTCATAGTAGCTTTCATTATCAGTATGCATGTATTTAATCAAATGGTCAACACTTTTTTTTTTGGCAGACATTCGCAGCTGGGAGATAGTGTGTGCGGAGTCTGTTGTCTGTGCCTCTCCATGTACATGCCTTTAGGTTGGACAGGCATTCAGCATAACCTTGGAACAGATTCCCAACTATTTGCAGTGCATATTCTAAAAAAATAAAAAATAGAAATCAAGCCAAATTTGTAGATCATGATTAACCCTTCCCCCCTTTAAGTGGCCAAAACTGGCCTGAAGTAAAGATGTGGCCTGCTTTTATAATTTTTACCCTGTGGCCTGAACAGGCCAACAGGGTATAGTTGATGATTGTGGTCATGTTTGTGTGTCATCTCTTGCATGTGTTCCTTTATCCATTCTTCTTGGATGCAGTAGCTTTTGAAAAAGAAATAAATAAAGCTATGATCATGAAAGTTATACTGTGGAAGCAATATGTGAGTAGTTCAGTATACTTCAACATTCAGCAACATTGGCCTTTTTTCAATGTCATGGGGGGAGGGGTACATTTTCGATGATTGGTTTTTAAAGGTACTGGCTGTCAAGTGTTTATTTGCACTGTTTATGAAAAACATATAATTTGTGTGCATATTTTTTTTCAATCTTGGGGGGGGGGTAACTAAACAAGTATAGCAACATTTTGTGTACATACTAAAAGCGCACTGTGATGAGCAAGTTCTACAAGATGCTGACCCTAGTTTTAATGAGCTATTTTGAAGTGGGATTTTTTTCCTACATGTGTAGATAAATTGAGGTACTACATGTAGCTGTGATCAATTCATGTAATCTGAGGCATCTTGAATTGGTTAAACACACAGCCATTTGTTATGATAATACAAAGCAGTATGAAAGTTTGTTAATGAGAAAGCCCCATGGATGCATATGGCTAACAGTATGTTGGCTTTCTTTTTTTCCATGTGCAGTGCAGCTCCCCCTTCCTTCGCTTTTGGGAAGCTCAGGGTGTAACATGGTCTCCCATCTTTTGTGGTTGCTTGCATTCCGTCTGCATTCTAGTTGAAATGCATGGCAGATATGAACAATCTAAAATTTAGAGGAGCAAAGGGTTTCAGTCCTGTCATGGACAGGAAGGATACTTTAGAGCAATCCGTATTTAATGTATTCGCAGTAAGTTGTAATGAGGACTGTGATGCAGAAAAACAGCAATGCACAAGTGGCATGACAGCAAGAATATGTTGTGGATGGTGCTATCAAAAGTCTCTGAAGGCCGTCAAAATTAAGTAACTTTTTGGTAATAATGAGCTTCTGCTGTCTACCACTTCTAGGGCTTATCAAAGACTGACCAGTGATTTCAACCCATATAAATGGTGCATTTTTGTATTCATTTCATTCATTCAGTACATTTACAAACGCTGACACAGTTCATATAACTAATATTTTGTTTATCATGTGTTGGGCTGAAAGTTGCCTTCAGTGGCTACAGAGCAGTTAGCTCCTAGAGTTAATGCACCTTGAAACATTTTGATGCTGAATCAAAATATATTTGGCTTTTTGAGTCAATTTAAGTGGAAGTATTTAGCAGCATTTGTTCAAAGTTTGTCAGCGTTTTGCTCCTAAATGATGACAACATTCAGGGAGGGCTTGTATGTGAATTGAAGCATTGTTTATGACAGCCACAAGTGTACATAAATTTTTTTATAACAGACTGGGTAATTTCGTGATTCGCATGGGATATGGTATTTAACTTTCATCCCACAGAAGCATATGTATAAGTGCTTAAATAGATGTAAACATAGAAGAAATGTCTCTTGTGATCTCACCTCACATACATATCCCCAGTAAGAGAATGCAACATTCTTAGGTACAAATTGTATATCCAAGCTGTGCTTTGCTTCAAGGATGGAAGTCTGGTACACTGGTGAAAGCTTGCACAGCTCCTTTAGATCCTGATATTATATATATATTTTGATCAAAACAAAAAAGTGTATTGTATATTAGTTTTTCTCTGTCAATATAACTTTGGACAGAGACATCCTTACCAGGTTTCAAAATTGATTAAATCCAAGTCGTGCTCCTGGCACGATCAGTATGAGTGAGTGTAAGCACATGAGCACTGATACAGCCATAAAAGAACATGTTTCTCTCAGTACCTTTATGTGGTTGTTTTCTTTTTAAAGCTCAAGTGACCTTGAAATATCAGGTCAAAATCAGTCACTGTAAGGCAAAAAAATTGTTTGTTTCCCCTAACTGAAACGACCTTCCTCTACAAAAATTAAAAACATCTACCTACCCAAAATTGTGGCACATTTAACAAAAAAAAACACACCAACCCAAATTATCTGCCTAGCCCCCCCCCAAAAAAAAGGTCCATGAGGGGAAGCACACTTAATACATTTTTTTGTAAACTTCAACAAGATTTTATACTCTGAGATGGTCTTCATTCTATATGAATTTGGCAAGCTTAGGTCTATTATATCTGGTTTTCAAAATTTGGGTGCTTTGCTTTATTCTGTATGTGATGTAGTGTGGCCTCCCTTTTGCTTGAATTACTTCTGCTTGTCCTTTTATATTAGCATCTGTAGATGCTGCACACCAGTATAGGTATAGTGAAATGCTCTTTTTGCAGTGGTCGACATCACCACACTCTGATTGCTTGTTAATATTTACAACCTTTTTTGATACACCTGCACAGCTTAGAAAACAAAAGATAATTGTCCCTTCTTGTAGCTCTGCTAACCAAAGGTCGCTGAGCGTATATGATCACTCGTGTTTGTCAGTGCATCGCCATACAGTCTACAGTTTTCAAGTTAACTCCATATAACTTTCAGGACTTGAAAAGGGTATCAAAATCTAGGTCAAGTAGGTGGCACCTACTGTATAATTGAAGATATCGCCCAAAATATGTTGAAAACACATTAAATTCAAAATGTCCAGAAACAGTTGGAGGTCTCCTATTGCATGACATAGATGATCTTGACCCACTTTCTCAAAGTTATGGAGGGCATGCATTTAAGGAAATTAGAAATCAAGATGTAACTGCAATATTTAGCCTTGGTGACAGCAAAGCTTTGAGGCCAATGGACCTCTTGTTGCTATTCTTACCCTCATTGCTCTTTAGAATAAACATGATAAAGTAAGGGTTGAGAAATATTATAAACTCTTGCATATATATATATATATATATATATATATATATATATATATATATATATGTAATGTGCAGTTCCTTCTCTCTTTTTTTTAATGCCCCCAGCAAGGGGTGATATAAATTTGTTCTTATCGATTTGTATGTCTCACTTGTAACATGAAACGTATATTGTGCGTACATCCAAAATTATTGGACCCACAGTCATGAAACTTCACAAGATTATTAATTAGTATATATGTGCACATGTGGTTGGTTTGGATGTTTAATTGTACATATATATCAGTGTAACATTACAGGTGTATTACCGAGATGAAAGGTGATAAGGATGTGAAATGCTAATGGCACCACCTATGGTATGTGAAGGATAATTTATTGAAGAAGAAGAAAATATATTCATTATCTTCACAATAAATTATATTTACATCACCAACAAATGTCAAATGTTCAAATTTTTCCTGAGTGGTGGTATAATGGAATATTTGACAGGGAGGGGGGGGGGGGGTGAATGTTATATCTTTGTTGAAAATTCAGCAAGTAAAACTGAGAAAATGCTGATTTGGGTTTATTTTGAAAAAAATTGCCCTCGAAAATATAAATGATTATTCAGTTGATTGAATTCCAAATTTGCCCAAAAACTGTGATCAATTCAAAAACTTGTGTACATTTATAAGAAATAAAGAACAGTAACAATTCAATTTACATTGGTTTTCCCCCCTCTAAGGCCACTGCCACTGCAGCTCAAAAGTGCTCTCCACCTTACAAGAAGGATGCACTTTCCACATACAGACAATGTAATTGCAATGCAACCCTTTTTTCACAAGAATGGCCTTTTAAGAGGGATGGATACAATATTGACAGAGGCCTTACAAGTGGAGGACCATTGTGCTTGTTGCCAATACTATGATTTCTTGACTTCAATAAATCTGTTCTCCGGGTTTTTTGTTGTTGTTTTTTTTTCTTTTAAGGGTCTGTCCCATGGGGGGGACCCCTTATGTTTTCGGGTTGTACATCTGTCCGGCTGTGCGCATTCTTGACCTTGATTTTAGTACAGTTCCCAATGAGTTTGTTTTTTTACAAACACATCAATAGTGGTGACATTCCGTCAAATACATGACCAGGTTTTTGCAATACACAAGTTACCTTTTTTGAAATGCCTTGTGAGAATTTTTTAAGGAGATAATTTTCTTCTGAATGAGATCTTCAATACCATTAAGTATACTGCATCAAACTGACAACTTTGGAAGCCTTGATCAAACTGATAAGCCCCCCCCCCCCAAAAAAAATACTAATAATGAAATTAATAAATAATAATAATCAGTCAAAGCTATTTTTTTAGAATCAATAGAAATGTTCAATCAGGTGTTTTTTTCTCATATAGATGTACTATTGATATGCCATATTGATAGTGTTCAAACGGTACATGGGCTTACAAAATTAGGTTTGTTAAGTTTTTCTTTGTATTAAATATCACATTCACTTCAAATATCAACAGCCTTGATATTGACAATGGAAGAAAAAAAATTAATGCCGAAAAATTAAATATGTGTATATTACTACTAGACTATTATACCAACAGGATTTGGGGGGGGGGTGCATTTTCAGGCAAATATTGCATGATTTTTGGAGTTACTTTGATACATATAACTGCAATTGATTCTTTAAAAAATAGAGCTTTACGCTTGGGTGATCGGGCAGGCAGGTAGGCAGGCAAACAGATTGGGGGATTTGGTTTGACAGATTAATGACTCTGGTAAAGTGCTCAAGTCATCATGAACTGTCAGTCATTACTGTACACATGAATTCCTGTAAAGAGAACTGAGATGAGTAGACTTCATTATGTCGTTTTGAATTAGCTTCATTATGCATGCGCAGCTATCGGCTTGAACACTCGGACTTTGACTTTGACTTGCGGCTTGGTCCCGAGGCCCTGGGCTGGTGTGTCTTCTCTTGACGACTTCGGTTAGTAGGCCTACTATACCTGACATGGTCGAAATCGTGAATGGTAAAATGGTCAGAGCATATTCCCAGACCCAGGCACCCAGTCATCACTTCGTTTGCATTTGACCATGGAGGTAAAACCTCCATGACTTGACAAACTTGGCCCATTGTTTCCACAAAGTAGCATCCCTTGGGAAACTGAACAGGGAAACGCGGTCCAAGTTTGTCTTGCTGCAGAATTTCACGCAGCACTGTTGACTGGCCCGCTTCGGGCGTGCCGCCATTTTGCATTGGACAACTCTAGGTCACATGATCTATTTTTAATGAATATTCATTACGCTTCCCGAAAAAGCACGGTCTCCGCTTTTTATTCACAAGGATGCAAGGAGCAGTTTAAAACCGCAATAACTTTGAATACAGAGCCGAAAATCGTAGTAATTTTCATGTTATCGTATAGAGGGGAGTCAAATTAGGCGAAATATGTCTGGTTTCCTTTTTGAGACCTGCCCTTTAAATGCCACTCTGCATCCGCTCCGTTTGTTTCCTACCCGCTCTTTAGATGTTCGGTCTTTACTCTTCAAGCATTCGCGGAGTACAGGTTTTGATCTGATCTGTGAATCGGCGTAGCAATGACGCTTCTTCCACTGGTGTCCAACAATCCTCGAGAGCATTAACTGTTGTTGATATAGCACTTTCACGTACACGCTATCATAGCTCAATAGCTTTAGTCGATGGCAAAACCGTACCAGATGTGAAACAAAGTGGCTTTTTTAAATAATTAGCATTTAAACAATGTAGATCGATGTTATGTTTGGGCCCGGATGGTAGAAAACTATTTTCAAAGTTGATATTGATTGTAAAACTATCCCAAAAAGGTGTAAAGTATTGGACCACTGGCTTCCGTAGGACAGATACTGTGTTTGTTTGCATTATGTTACACAGGAAATATGCACGTGGGTACCAGTTAACCAGCCAAACAATGCGCATGACCATGGTGTTCAGTTACATATTTGCCCTGATGGTGTCTGTCCACTCAGTGACAGGCAAGGTGCGACAGTTCTCAGCTATCAGGGCTTCATAAATCGTGCAATTTGTTTATTACGAGATCCATTAATATAAACAAAGACAGTCCGTACGTGTGGTAGCTGGACACAGCAAGTATACAGAATTTGCATTTCATTTATTTTGTGGCACATGCGGGTTTATATATATCTGTGCTAGTACTTCCACCCTGCAGAAGAATTTCCTATGGATTGCACAGACAAAACTGATGAAACGTGAATGTCTCTTTCTATAGCCATATGATATGGGAGGTAACAGGATAGTCAGTTTAACTGCCATCATAAAGTTCAAAGCCTTTCTGCACAAACATGGACTTCACTTGTCAAATCATGTGACATCCTGCAATACAAACACTGTGCGGCAGACTGTACTCATACATGGAGGCCTCACACGACACTGTACGGCAGGCTGTACTCATACATGGAGGCCTCACATACGACGCTGTACGGCAGGCTGTACTCATACATGGAGGCCTCACACGACACTGCACGGCAGCCTGTACTCAGACATGGAGGTTTCACACGACACTGTAAGACAAGCTGTACTCATACATAGAGGCCTCACACGACACTACGGCAGGCTGTATTCATGCATGGAGGCTTCATACGGCACTGTAAGACAGGCTGTATTAATACGTGGAGGGTTCGCACGACACTGAAAGATACGTTGTATTCATACATGGAGGGTTCGCACCACAATGCAAGACAGGCTGTACTGGTCCGTGTATGCTTGATACGACACTACAAGACAGTTTGTTACTCATACATGAAGGTTTTAATTGACACTGTATGACAGACTGAACACATGCATGCAGACGTTACACGACACATTGGTATGCAGGTTTCACGTGACACCGTAGGACAGTTAAGTACATAAGTGTTTGTGTTAAACGTGACATGTTCCTTGACCTTCGCAAACATTGCCAAGAATATCATTTATATACCAGGGATTTAGGGAGTTTCATGCTGGATGACTTGGCTGCCTTCAAAAAAACGGACATATTATTAATTAACTTTGATGAAAGATATATTCCAATGTGTGTTTTTATGGATATGTCTAAACTATTGTATACGTTTGGTCATGAAAGTCTAATGCGACGTTATACTTCGACGTAACAGAAACCGGTATGGAGGAGGCGTTGCTTTGTATATCAGAATTGACATATCTTTTATTACCAGAACTGATCTATGTAATCCAAACCTAGAGGTCATATGGGCCGAAATACGGCCACCCAAACAAGGTCTGATCTTAGTTTGTGCGTTATACAGACCTCCTTCTGCCAATTCCCGATACTATAATGAAATTGTAGATAATATCGAAAAAGCTTTAGATACTGGAAATCGTGTGACCATTATAGGTGATTTTAATATTGACTACTCATTATATGACTCAAATAATAATCACCCTATAAGATTATTTGAAGACTTGTACCTACTAAATCAGTTGATACTGGAACCTACAAGGGTCACTTTGAATACTGCGACAACAATAGATCTAATACTCGCAAATCAAAATGAAAAACACGTATGTTCTGGTGTTTCTAGGTGTGGAATCAGTGATCATTATCTAATATATACAATTATAACTGCTAAAATTCCTAAACAAATAAGTAAAGAAATATGGACACGTAGCTATACAAAGTTCAACAGCTGTAATTTTCTGTCCGATCTGAGAGAAAATAGGACTCTAAAAGAACTAGGTTCTATTAATGATACTGAAAAAGCATGGAATATTTGGCGTGCAGAGTTTGATCGAATATGTAATTTCCATGCGCCGTTACGAAATATTAGGGTCCGGAATAGGTGGAACCCATGGATGTCACGGGATATTCTAAAGTTAAAATATCAATGTGAATATTTGCATAACCTAGCTATAAAAGGAAAAATGATTCATATTTATGGGATGACTATCGTAAATTGCGCAATTTAGTCACCAAGAAGATTAAAGATGCAAAACAAAATTACTATCACGATACAGTCATATATGCAAGCAATCAGAAAGAAATGTGGGCATTACTAAAGCACCTTTTGCCTTCCAAAAAACGTGACAACCATATTCCATCTGATCTTGCCCCGGACCAGTTTAACGCTTATTTCACCAATGTAGGAGTTAAACTGGCCGAAAAATTTAAAGATCATTATGATGTATTAAACTACACGGGAGTACATTGTGAAAATCCGTACCGGTTTTGTTTTATGACCGATTATTATGTGCATTCTCGACTAAGTAGTCTACCAGAAAAGAGCAAACTCGACGTATTAGGTATGGATAGTCATTTATCGTCTCTAGCCGCACCAGTGATCACTCCAACGTTGACAAATATATTGAACTTGTCTTTGTGTACCGGCGTAATACCTGCTAACTGGAAGTTAGCACGCGTTGCGCCGGTATACAAGGACAAAGGCGATCGCTGTGAATATGCAAATTACCGTCCCATATCAGTACTGTCGTATATCAGCAGTATTATAGATAAACATGTACAATCCCATTTACTAAATTTCTTGACGGACAATAGTCTTATAACGTCTGAGCAGTCTGCATTCCTCAAGTTTCACTCCACACAGACAGCTTTACATGGAATGGTGGACGATTGGTTAGATAATATCAATAATGACAAAATTACTGTTGCGGCCTTTATTGATCTTCAAAGTGCTTTGACACGATTGAGTATAAAATTCAACTTAAAAAAAAATGAAATTCTATGGAATTAATAACAGTGAACATACGTGGTTCAGATCCTACCTTCATGAGCGAACACAAATTGTATCATTTAATGGGAAATCCTCTGAAAAAAGAGCAGTAAGTGTCGGTGTCCCCCATGGATCTTCTTTGGGACCCACACTGTTCTTATTATTTATTAATGATGACACCACAATTTATTCTAGTGGAACCTCTGTTGATGAGGCAAAATCACGTATCGTACAGGACATCATTGATGTCCATGAATGGTATATAAAAAATAAACTCTCCATGAATATTGATAAATCTGGTTCTATGGCGATTGGAGACTATCAGACAAAGAACTCGATTTAAAAGTTAATGATATAGCATTTAAACAAAAACGGAAGTTAAGTTGCTTGGAGTCAAGATTGACGCAAACCTTAGATGGGATGCGCATATAAATTATATTGTAAGTAAACTCGCACCTAAAATAGGTCTTCTCGGTCGACTGAGACACACCTTTCCAGCTCACCTTTTGAATACCGTTTACAAAACTATCATGCAGCCACACTTAGATTACTGTGGTACGGTTTGGGGAAACTGTAATAATCACCTTAAAAACATTTTACAACGACTCCAAAACAGAGCAGCCAGAATTACCTCTGGTATTTTCGACTATGCTGTTCCCTCGCATGAAATAAAAGCGGGGTTAGGATGGCAATCTCTTGCGAAACGAAGAGAATGCCATACTGCCACTTTAGTATACAAATGTCTCAATAATCAAGCGCCCGATTATCTTACAAATAGATTTACTTTCAGAAATAATATTCATGATCATAAAACAAGAAGTGTCACCGCAGGCAATTTACAGGTTCCCAGACCACACTACGAAAAATTTAAACAATCAATAGCATACAAAGGCGCAGAGGTCTGGAATAAACTACCACAGGCTCTGTGCCAAGCAGAATCTGTTCATGGCTTCAAAAACCAAATGCATCAGCTCATGTGAATATATAGGCCTATGCAATTGTATTTTAATTTCTGTGATGGTTACTATAATTCATATTTATTTCAGTAGTGTTTTGTCTATTTGTGTAACAATGTAGTAGCTCTAGTTTATGTGTTTCATTGTTTGCTAAAAGTTTTTTTAGATGTACTTGTCTCTGCTTGTTTATTATCATCACTGTATATTTGTTTTTTATTGTCTTAACATTGTATTGTATGTCACAGGGCCCCGTGAAAGAACAGTCTATGACTGAACGGGCTACACTGTATAAATATGTTCAAGTAAATAATAAATGCAGAATCTTAAATACAAAGGCATAACAGGCACTTCTTTACAGTTATTTCAAACGTATTTCACAAATGGCAAACAGTATGTAGACTTTGATGTGTTACTTCTTCCCGGCTAGACATTACAATAGGGGCGTCTAAAGGATCTACGCTTGGTTCGCTCTTGTTTATAGATTAGGCCTATATTAATGATACATTATTTAGATCTTAGCTTTTACGTCTAATAATTTATGCTGATGATACCTTCCGTCTCAGCACCTTACAATCTTTTCAAACATGTGTTGTCACAAAAACTGTTGCAGCAAACATAAGTGAAGAACTGAATAAAATTTAAAAAATGGCGGGAATAAATGGATTATCTACAAATATAAAAACTCTAAATTTATGATTTTCTCTGACCCTCAAAAAGCTGTAACTAACCCGGAAATAATGATCAATCACACAAAAATTGAATGTGTTGATGACTTAACTTTTTTAGATATCACCATCGACAAACATTTTAGCTGGAAAGCTCATTTAGATTAAATCGAAAAACAAAATTCTGAAACCATCAGCATATTGTATAAGCTTAAAGACCCTGTTCCTCAGAATGCAATACCCCCAATACCCCCAATATGCAACTCTCTCATTCTCCCATTCTTAACGTATGCTATATTAGTTTCGCCACACAAAAGTGCTAGGATTGCTTGTATAATATAGTAAAATGTTCTGAGTGTATAGGAGTTCGATAATAGCAAGGTATAGGTAATCTCAGATGTCAAGGTCATAACAAGGTCAAAGGTCAATTTAAAGCCAAAATGTTAATGGTTGAGGTCAAGGTTAATTTCAGGTAGAGGTCACCTGAAGGTCAAAGGCCACTTTCGAAATGCGGCTTCCTTCTAGCCATTACTTGGTCAATTTTTATCCAATTTTGATCATGTTGGGCTAGATTTGTAGCTAATGTAACACTGCACATTTTTTAAACTTACATATGACATCTTGAGGTCAAGGTCATTTGGACCTTTAAAAGTTTCATCTAGTCCTAACTTGGCCAATTTCCATCCAATTCTAATTATGTTCGACTCAAATTGTAAGTATTGCAACAGTGCCCATTTTCATAAGACCATGTAACCTCAAAACAGCAAAGAACAAGGTCATTTGGCCCTTTAAAGTTTCATCTTGCCATGACTTGGTCAATTTTCATCCGATTTGGTGCATGTTGGACTTAAATTGTGGTATTCCACTGTGTAATTTACATGTGACCTGTAAAGGTCAAAGGTCAAGGTCATTTGGACTTCGAAATTTACATCCAGCCATACGCTTAATGTAATGTGAAGTACCAAAGGATAAAAGATGTAGCATTTAATATTTACGACTTCAGAAGGCACACAGGCAGATTTGCTTTGAAGCAAATCTTTTTCAGTTTCTCTTCTCAGTGTCTCCTCTCTGTATCCAAATTATTATATTCTAAAGATGACCTTAGCTCGAACATATAGTAGTAAGATCACTAAGTGTCACTATCATGGTAGAAAATCAGGCCAAGTCATTATGTCTGTGTGCCAACACAGACATATTGTTTTTCTAGGAATTTTTTTTCTTCTATCTTTCTTTTTTTCTTTCCTTCTTTCTTTCTTTACAAGCAAATTTGTCCGACATTTCATTTGAAAAGTATTATATGTAGAAACTGAAAACTTGGCATGATTATACTTTCACACCTAAAGCCTATATTTTTTGTGAACGAGTTCAACAGTTTTGAAAATTATGCAAGTAAGGGCCATTTAAAATTTTAAATCTTGAATATCTTCAAAATTATTGTAGGTACAGGTAACCAATCCAACTTTAATTAATATTTTGTAACACTGCACATTTTTGTAATGTACATGTGACCTCTAAAGGTCAAAGGTTAAGGTCATTTGCCCCTTTGAAATTCACATCCAGTAGTAACTGACAGAATTCCCATCCAATTCTAATCATGTTGGACTCAAACGGTAGGTATTGCAACACTGCACATTTCTGTTATAATATATAACCTCTAAAGGCCAAAGGTCAAGGTCATTTAGCACTTTGAAAGTTCCATCTAGCCATAACTTGAGTAATTTTCATCTGATGTGGTTGATGTTTGGCTTAAATTATGGGTATTGTAACACTGTACATTTTGTGCAATTTACATGTGACCCACAAAGATCAAAGGTCAAGGTCATTTGGACTTTGAAATTTGCATCCAGCCATAAGCTTAATCGAATGTGAAGTACCAAAGGGCAAAAGTTGTAGCATTTAATATTCACAACTTTTGAAGGCACACACAGATTTGTTTTGAAGCAAATCTTCTTTTCCAGTTGCACATGTTTTTGGTAATAGTAAGTGACTATCGTCAACATTTTCCTTCTGGGCGGCTCACATGATAGCGACATACAATGCCTCAACAATAGTTTCCACATCTTGTACATTGTTCAGTTACTCTATTTGGGGGGTAATAAAAGCAGTCTGCGTCTGACACTGTAAGACAGGGGGAACTTCGGTGTGTAAGTTTGACGTGGTACTGTAACACAGGTGGTACTTCGGCGTGTAGGTTTGACGTGGTACTGTAAGACAAGTTGTACGTCGGCGTGTAGGTTTGACGTGTTACTGGGAAGATAGGTGGTCCTTAAGTGTGTAGGTTTGACGTGTTACTGTAAGATAGGTGGTCCTTAAGTATGTAGGTTTGACGTGGTACTGTAAGACAGGTGGTACTTTGGTGTGTCGGTTTGACTTGACCAAGTAAACCCGGTGATACTAAGTGTGTAGGTTTGACATGACGCTGTAAGAAAGATGTACTTAAGTGCGTAGTTTGGAAGTAAATTTGGCCTAATACATTAACACTGTAAGACAGGTGGTACTTTAGCGTGTTGGTTTGATGTGACACTGTTAGACAAGTGTTATTTATGTGTAAGTTAAACGTGACACTGCAAGACATATGTTACTGTGTATAGGTTGGACTTGATACTGTGAGATGGGTAGTATTGTGTACGGTTTGACATGATATTGTACGATATACTGTTTTTATGATGAACGATTCTACTCTCCATGATTGTGAAGATGCATATTCGTAATTGACAGTTGAATTCACAAGCAACATCTTTGACTATTATATTTGAAAACGATGTCACGTTACCATGTGAAATTTTCAAAATAGTTTGAAACGATCTTCTGTACATCAGTCAGAACTGTGAGCACCGCAGGCATTCTGCGGTGATCCATTTCACACCTCATTTGTCTGCTCGTGTACTGTAGGTCGTTGTGATGTAATACCTTTCCATACAATATGTTTTTCTCAGTGGCCTGTGGGGGTACTGTGGTCATTGCGTGGTGAGCCCTCTTTGTGCAATATGTTTCTCTAGGTGGCCTGTGGGTCATTGCGTGGTGAGCCCTCTTTGTGCAATATGTTTCTCTAGGTGGCCTGTGGGTCATTGCGTGGTGAGCCCTCTTTGTGCAATATGTTTCTCTAGGTGGCCTGTGGGTCATTGCGTGGTGAGCCCTCTTTGTGCAATATGTTTCTCTAGGTGGCCTGTGGGTCATTGCGTAGTGAGCCCTCTTTGTGCAATATGTTTCTCTAGGTGGCCTGTGGGTCATTGCGTGGTGAGCCCTTGTGGTGCAATATGTGATAGTTATAACATGCCCCACGACCATTATGCCACATAATCAACAAGGTCGAAGACCGAGTTGATTGTGATGGCATAAAGGTCATTGTGACATGTCAAAAATGACTTGTAACAAGGGTGGTAGGAACTGACCGAGATATTCCTTGGTGCACGACATTTCCCCCCTGCCTTTTGTGCGTGGTGTACTTTACCGCTTACGTAAGTTGTCACATACACTGTCAAGTTTGATTGCTTGCTCATGTATTCTCCACTTACCAATATGGCAGTATGAAGAGCAGGTGGTGGAAGCCAAAATGACTGATTATAGTGAGTTGGGCAGTATTCCCACTCAACAGTTTCTTTTTTAGAGGAGTACGTGTCATAATGACGAGAGTCCTAGCCACTGGAAACCTAATGCAGGTAAAAAGCAATACATTTTTGGAATTTAACTCACTTTTTCAGGGTTCATGCATGGCATAGACACTGATTAAGTGTTGTAAATTGAGTCCTATATATCAACTTGCATTACGCCGTCAGTGATATCATGCTAGATATGACAGATCACTTGGAAAGTTCTAGGAATACACGTCTATATTATTCCGAGTCTTGTGGTCATCTGCACACATCCTGCTGGAACAATACCTTAGTTTGGGCTGTTCGGGGGAAGGTGTCAACAACAATTGTTTCTACAACACACTGCCTGTAGGTCATGCTGCACTGCACAGCACTAGCAATGCTATTGTATGAAAAGTGATCATTATGTGATATAATCAACACTTTTTCCGGCTCCCTGTTGGTCTGTTCCTACCACCCATGTTACAAATTTCTCTCTGTGACTTGTGGGGCACTGTGGTCATTGTTTGGTGAGCCCTCTGTATGCGATACTTTTCTGTGTTGGCTGTAGAGCATTGTGGACCCTTGACGTGACGAATTGTGCATCTCTGCTGGCTGCACCGCTTGGATAGTTTTGTTGTTGTTGTTGTTGTTGTTCCGCCGTTAGGCAGCCTGGTCTGTGTAGCACCACACACCAATGTGGTCACATCCCATGCAGAACCTCCTGTGTGGTAGACGTAGACCAGCACTTATTATTGACCTGTTGTAATGACGCGTCGTCACACTATTAACAAGCAGCAACGTCTGAACCCAATCTAGTCGACCGGTTCACCAAACCTTGCATTAGATAATCAAATGTTACCATTAGTTATTATATCAGGCAGTGCCGTAGCCAGGCTGAGGCAGAGGAGGCGCTTGCCTCCTCTGAATTTTAGCTGATGATGTTGGGAGTTAGCATAGAAATAGTTTATTTAGAAGATAAGAGCATCACAGAAGGCGTACTTTTTTCAATGATTACTTGTATCTTTGCCCTAGGAGCAAATTCAATTCATATAAAGTGATCAAAAATAGTCACATTTAAGTAAAATTTTGAGAATTTATATATGTATAAAGTCTTTTTTTCTTCCTTAAAACCCCACTAAATTACACCATTTTATGTGCCATTTTTCAAAAGTTTTCCATCTTGGGAGGGGGGCGTGCCCCCTCCCACCCACCCCCCACCTGTACCCTTTGCCTCCTCTGTTTTAGAAGGCTGGCTACGGCCCTGTCATGGAATCAAACTGAACAAGTTATTTGTAACTCTAAAGTATGAAACAGCAATGGTAATTGGAACAATCAGCGTCATCAGTATCCGTTATAAATAAAATACAGTGATAAAACAGGTGCTGCCTTGTTTCTTTTGCTTTTCCGTTGATATGCTGATGGCTATTACACAGCAGATTCAGTGATGCCACATTTGTCGATATACTGGTATTGTTACCATGGCAGCTTGCTCACGGATATTGTACTTCCATTCAAACATCTTCCTATGCCTGTCAGTACAGCACCGCGAGACTGAGCGAGACCTGCACGCTTTGGTACATTGTGAAACAGCAGGGTCGAGTCGTAGATCCTTGCAGCGTCTGACTGCGTGAGTACTACCCAAAGGTCTTTTTGTTGTTTTTTAAACGTACAAAATATGAGTGAAATTGTTACATCACTTGTGCCAGAGGTATGATTTGTAAGCACTCGACTGTGTGTGTATGCGTATGAGTGTTTACGATGCAAACGTTATATGTGATCCTGTTATTGTGCGTGCACAGTTTAGATAAGAAGCAAGTGGAGCGCTTTATTGTTCACCCACATTCAAGCTTTATCATCCATCTTTGATGGTCTTTGACCCAATATCTTAATCATAATTATTGTGTGTGTCGCCTCATATTAGGGAGCTTTATAGGTATCCAGGTACATGGTAGAAATGCCGAATGGTGTTACCGGCTGTGGATGCTTGATAATAGCGGTCTCGCTGCCTTCCTGTACATGCATGTTAACGTACAAGGCTCACCAGAGCAGCGCCCAGGCGGCACGCCCATCCTGTTAGTGTCATCATGGCCATTAGCAGGCAATATTATCACCCCGGGATTATCACCAGTCTGAATACATACCTTACAACTGCTAATGATAACAATGCATTCCAACTGGTCCAGCTATCAACAAGATCGATATTATTCCATGAATGTTTTTGTTTAAAAATAAATGAAAAATAGTGGATAAAACTAAGCTGAAGAACGCGCTTTGACTGGTGGTATATCTGGTAAAGGTATATCTTTCAAAAAATGGTTTAATTCCTTGTGTTCAAACCAAACCTGGTCTTTTGAAGAAGTAGTTAACCGTGGACAGAATTTGATATATTTACTATACACAGCATGAAAACTAAGAACAGAGGGTGGCTTTCTTACCTCAAGTAAATATAAAACACCATTAAACCGATTCTGTTGCCATTTACCAACAGCATGATGGGTAGTGTTTACAAATGTCCTATCTATATTTAAAACACAAGTATCCTTTACACGAACCCCAATGCATATTTCTGGCTTGTAACCCAATTGGCGGGCTCTACATGATCCACGATATTTAATATCGTGTGTACACGCCAGGCTGTCGTACGGTTACAACGGGCTTTCTACATTACGAAAAAACCCATCAAGGAACAACTGAAGCGGGAGGTTCTTATTTACGACACTTGTTCTTACCATGTTGTCTCCTTTTCATCGATTATGTCAGCAATAGCAAGTCTATTTTATCAAGCGTTAGGACATTTCTCTGTAAAAATACAATAAAAATTATACAGTCTATACAAGTATATATATATATATAAACTTACACATACACATACACACACACACACACACATATATATATATATATATATATATATATATATATATATATATATATATATAGCATATAAGATATAAAGAGAGAGAGTCAGAGAGACAGATAGCTAGTGATGGACGATGTTAACGCTTCCATTTTGTGCTACCGTAAAACTCGTGAGCACGCACTAACCAAGCAAATGCAGTCGTGGTTTGTGGTCCCTCTGGATGACAAATACTTGATTCAAATTAATTTGCTGCCCCATCACAAGTGAAATAAGATTTTTTTCAATTCGGCCAGATGATAGGTGCCAGAGGTTGGTAGCTCAAGAAACAGGAAAAAAAGTCCATGAGGCAATGCTCGTGTTTTTTCAATTTTTCTGCGTTTTTCCAAGACGTACTGATGCCAGAAGTAACAAGAAACCATAAGACACAAGTTATCCGTAACCATGGCAACGCAATCAGAAACATGGCAGTCTGATGGCGCTATCGCCTTACTTTCATACAATGTATTGCAAGATGACACAAAGGCTTTTGCTTCTCAAGCTCAAATTGTGCGCTTGTAGTACACCGCACTCTCCAGTGGGTGGAGACTAGTTTGGATATAAAGCCTCTTGTTACAGAATGTTTAACATATCAGACAACCTCTCCATATATGACCGATTTTGGAGATTTATGTTGGCTGTAAGTGCCTATGGAGGGAGATGAAGTCTGTTGTCGTGAATCCAAGATGGCCCAGACACGTGAGACTTCTCGATACGAGCCTTTGCCAAAAATCGCCACCTTTTAACAAGGCCATTAGTTTAAATGGCCGTATTAACTTAATTGCTATTAACCATAGTTACAAGAATATTCTACCATGCTGACCTACTACTGGCCAATCACAAGGCAAGAAATTTATGGTCTAATCACTACTTCAACCTACAGTTTTTCAGATTCAACAGCTGAGTCCTCATAACCCCCTCCCATAAAACTGTATCTGGTCCTGGTGTGATAGGATATCAATCCAGTAGGGTAACCTTCATGCGAAGTCCGGCTTTATTATTACTGTGTCAACTCCTTTCGGCAGTGTAATTTCAATTACATTGGTACAATCAGTAGTGTCTTGACCCAGACGGACTGTCTGAGGAGGGGAGCTGATCATCCCTGGGACCAACCTGGCCTGTAGACAGGGGTGTCTCTGATGTCGGCTGTGAGGGAACAGGTGTGGTCTCATTTGCCAAATCGTGGATTTTTTGGCCTCCAGTGCTGCATCTCTTTGGTATAACAACTGCTGTGTTTGAATTTTCATTAAAGAGTCAAGATCATAATTTTCTTCCATGACTGTCAGTGTTTGCTTTTTGCCACTTTCACGATTTTCAGAAGAATGAGCTATTCTATTTTTGCAGTGCACAGGAAATTAAAATTTGTTTTTATTGCCTTGGTCAAGATTGGAGAGATTGGATAGAAATGGCTGGGTTTAATTTTGGTCACCACATCAGTTTTTATTGCACTCATTACATTGACTAGAACATGTGGTCATGCTGTGTCCATCTATATGATCCTGCTTCCGCTCGGAGGTGTGTTAGACCACACTTTTCAAACTATAACTTCAAACATGACACAAACGCATTTGGTTCTTTCGCATCTTGATCACCAAAATCGTTTTCTTTTTGACTGCGTCAAAATCAGCGATTCAGGTATTGTGCTTTCACTGGAACAACAAAACTTAAGCTAAACATAATCTAATAAACACCAGAAGTCTTCTTGCAAGTCAAGGTTCACCAAGATTGCTGGATGTGTCACCTGATACCAAAATGTTATGCAATCCTTTTCGATAACTCTTCTCACCATCCTGACAGGACAGAAATTGCTGTCTCATTGATAATGAATACTTCCAGATCAGAGATGGTCAGATATAATCCTGTCTTACAAAGCAGGAATATAAAGACATCATTTTTTCGCACCTGCTAACTACTTTTTTTTTCAATCATAGCAACCCGTTTTGTTACGCAGCAGCTCTTACATTGTATGCTCTTTGCTTAACTTATTGTGTATTTAAACTTCCATTCGTGTGTTATATTGATGATACGATATACACACACACACACACACACACACATATATATATATATATATATATATATATATATATATATATATATATTGTGCTTTATTGCTTCTTTTGCCCAATCGGGCTCATAGCATACAATTAAAATACATACAGTAAAATTGCTCATCATACATATAATAAGAGCAAATATATACAGTTTACATATCAGAAGTATAGACAAACTAAAATTAGCAAGAAGTTATATACATGAAATTAACGTACTGAAAAAAAACAAAAACAAAAAAAAAAAAAAAAAAAAAAAAAAAAAAACATGTACATGAATAATTGTACAGACTATATATACTCGGCCGTTGGGCTCAGGAGACTTGCTCATTTAGGAGACGCATTCTCCTGAACTCGCATTCTCCTAAAGTCGACGGAACGGTATATGTACGAAGCTACAGCTCCAACAATGAGAGTATCAGGTTTCATAATAACGTCTAATTTTTCGTCGTCAGAGAAGTCATGAAAATTACGGTGGTATTTACGTATTGTATCATATAAAGGAATGCGAAATTTATCATACAAAGGACAAGAGATTAAAAGATGTTTTTCGTTTTCTATAACGTTTTTATCGCAAAATTGGAAAACTCTTTCTTGTCTCTCCTCGCCTACATATCTCCCGGTTTCAATTCGCAAACTATGATTACTCAGCCTTAAACGCGTGAGACTACGTCTGTATTTAAATTTTTTTATTTCGTCCAAATAATTTTCAAATTTATATGTGTCTTTGTATGATCTATAGAAATCCAATTTAGTAGTTTTTCCGTCGATATCATTCCAAAGTTTAGAGAAAAATAGTTGCTCATTTTGACATGTGAGAGAGTATGCCAGTTTTGTGAAAAATTCGCTGCTATCTACATAATCCGTAATTCCCTGTTTGAGCCAAACATAATTAAATCCATTTTTCTGGAGAATCATCCTTGGAGCAGTAACCCAAGTGGTAAAACCTAATCTGTCTAACTCAAACGCTACATTATACGACTTCCTTAAAATATCATTTTCCGGGAGAGAAATCAGTCTAAACCAGTATTTAATAATTTTCATTTTAATATCAATATCCAAGTGATATTTACCTAGCTCGGCCAAAGAAGCATCATTTGAGGTTGTACGTCCAACGCCTAAAATAAATTTACAATAATCAATTTGAACGGAATCAACTGCATGAATTTGTACAAGATTTTGAGTATGGGGGTCTTTTAAGGCCTTAGTACGATGGCGGTAATTTGCAGGTGACCAGATTTCACTCCCGTATAGTAAGATAGGTTTGATGTATATGTCGAATAAATGTAATTGAGTACTCGGTAACAAATTAACGTCTTTGTACCCCTACATTTTTTATTCAACATATGACAAACTTTCCTTGCCTTGCTTTATGGGAACTTAAACTTTCGTTGCTTTATGGGATAACCTTATATATATATATATAAGGTTATCCCACATGATCTTGACTTGAGCACGCAACATGGGTGTGACCGTAGGCCGACCTGCCTGAAAGTGCTTCCGTTCAATTGATGCACGTCGTCGAGGAATTGACCACGTTGTCTTCATCAGGCCTGACTTAAGCTATTTGACAGTTTTTTCTTATTAGCATTTGACTTGTGAAAGACAAGTAATAGCCGTTGTGTTATTTCGGTCTTCTGTGTGGTCTTTGGCACACCTCCGGCTGACGGCGTCGGTCAAGGGCACAGGATCGGCCTGGTGATGAAACAGCGAGCTCGTTGCATTATCATGGATAATGGTACCGCTCGTAGCATTACCAAAGATAATGGTACTGGTCGTGGCATTATCATGGATAATGGTACCGCTCGTAGCATTATAAAAGATAATGGTACTGGTCGTGGCATTATCATGGATAATGGTACCGCTCGTAGCATTATCAAGGATAATGGTACCACTCGTATCATTATCAAGGATAATGGTAGCGCTCGTATCATTATTAAGAATAATGGAACGCCTCGAGTCATTATCATTGTCGGAATCACCAACATGGTACACTTCCTATCATTATCCTTACCTTAATCACCCCAATTCAATTCAAATCTCTGATTCGTGTTAAAGACACAGTAACGTGTACAAAAACAAAAACAAAAACAAACAAAACAAAAACAAAAAAACAAAAAAAAAAAACAATTATCCTTTTGGATGTAAAATGTATTTCACAAACTAAATGCTACATCTCCTGTCCTGCCACTATCCTTGCTTTATCATCATAAGGGTACACTTCGTGCCATTCTCCTTACCCCAGTTACCGCGATTGTAACGCTTGTGGCGTTTTTCTTATCCTTATTACAATAATGATGCATTTCGTGGCATTTTTCTCATCCTAATTACTATTATAGTGAACATCGAGCCATTTTTACCCTAATTACCATAATGGAACAGCGTGTGTGATCTTTCTCATTTACCACAACGGTAAACTTGGTGTAAATTTTCATATCTTAATGATCTTGTGTAAAGAGCACTTGACACAAAAACTAGGCAGAAAGTATCTCAAAATATCCCCACTACACAAACACCCCAACACTGTGACATAGGCTTCCATATTGGTGACGTTTATGCTGATGCTATCGGTTAAACTGATAATAGCGTTAATCATAGTTCTAATTCCTGTGTTAAATGGTAGGTATCTTGATATGTGAATGCTCCCTGCAAAACTTGGATATCACAAAGAAAATAAGGAGCAGTCAGGCTTACTCGCAATAAAATTACATCTGAATTCTATTTTTCTTGAAGTTCATAATTCTTTTGAATATTGGTAATTCTACATGATATGTGTATCACTTTGGACTTTCAATTTCTTATGAAATAAAATACTTGACTTGTAAAAAAGATCACATTGTCCTGTTTGGTCGTAGAATTAGGTATAGGACTATTTTATGTCTAGAAAGGTTCAAAACGTGTTTGTGCACGCAGTTCATGATTAAGGGGCGATATGATGTTTCATAAAATCTCATGTGGAAGTTTTCCTGTCAGCACTAAATAGTCCAGTTCATTAATTTGGATGTATAAGACCTTCCAGAAAATATTTTTCTGGTTGACTAATGGCCAGTTGTTGATGTATGAGTCAACTTCAAGGTTAACTCCAGGTTAAGATGGTCAACCTGACGTTGTCAAACTACAGGTTACCTGCAAGTTAACTTGAGGTTGCGTCAATCCAACTTGGCTTGCACAGCGTTCGGTTAAGTGCAGGTTAAACAGCCTCAGGTTGAAACTAGTCTTCTTTCTCTCTACCTTCATAGAAACAATGGATTTCTCCCTCATTTATTGTGCATGTTTACAGGACGAGACCTGCTGCCCCAGTTCTGATGTTTTCCATTGAATAATTTAGGGTGATACCCCACCGTGATAACCACCTGCCAATTACCGAGCACGGCAGCCGTTTGTCAATACTCAAGCATGATAGACCTGTCAATGCTCGAGCGTGACAGCCGCCTTTCCATGTGCAAGCGTGACAGCCACCTGTCCAAGTACGAACGTGACAGCCGCCTATCTATGTGCGAGTGTGACAGATGCCTGTCCGTGTGCGAACGTGACAGCCGCCTATCTATTTGCGAGCGAGGCTGACGCGCCCTATTGTTCTATGACTTTTGTTCAGAGAGACATAATGTTTGGTCTGAACGTTTGACAGAAACTTGTTATAGGTGAGCATCTTTGTGATTTTTCATACACACGTACTAGTGTTTTGTGTGGGTTATTTGACCGTAAAATCACAGACTTAGTCGTCAAATAAACAAGAAGCTCTGGTCATGAGGAACAAATCGGTTTCAAGAGAGTGGATGCTGGGTAGATCCACAGAACAGCGCCACAGCCTTACGTCATAGATTGTTAGTACTGTAGCGTTCACACAGAACAGCGCCACAGCCTTACGCCATAGATTGTTAGTAGTGTAGCGTTCACACAGAACAGCGCCACAGCCTTACGCCATAGATTGTTAGTAGTGTAGCGTTTACACAGAACAGCGCCACAGCCTTACGCCATAGATTGCTAGTAGTGTAGCGTTCACACAGAACAGCGCCACAGCCCTACATCATAGATTGTTAGTAGTGTAGCGTTCACACAGTGCTTAAATTGGACACCTGCTGAGCAAAATGCAATTAAGTCTACCACTTAGAGACAAAGTTACAGATCGTAGCGTTCAAACTATACTGAAAACAAGACATGACGATACAGCAACAGAAAATGGAATTTTGTCACATTAGATATTTCCTCAAATTGGATGAGCGAAGTAGAGGCATGTTATCTGGCAGGGGCGGATACAAACTTTCTAAATGGGGAAAGGGATTGACCCTATACTTTTGAAAAAAAATTATACTCGCAGTCGCCTTTTCCTGGCACTTGAGACTATTTTCACATGGGCAACTTAATATCCGAGACACACAAAATTCACAAAACTGAGCTTTCCCGTTAGCTTTCATATTTCCTTTGCGGGTATGGCATACGGGGTTAGACAACTCCAAAACTGTTAACAGGATGGCAGGGCCAGTACTCCACAATTTCTACTGGCCCTAGTCTGCCCCTACTCAGTTGGTTCATCACACAATTTTTTACGTTTAGAACATTCTAAACTATATTGGCGAGTTTTGATTCTGAAACTTGAAATGCAAGTGGATACAAATATAATATAATATAAACATATTTATTTTCTCTGGATTGCCTAATAGTACACAAAGACTAATCTGGAGGCTCTCCAGTAGATCAATATCCTCTATAAGACTGGATGGGTTTATTGTATCTGTATGATTCCTTGTACTGCCCTTAGCATCAAATCATGTATTGGAAGTCAAACCATATAGAGCCGATACAACCAAACCAGAAAGGAATTACAAAGATCTTATATTTTACAAGTACTGTATATACTCCGAGTTAGACTTCTAAGAGTCAAAATTCGAGCTCTTAAGTAACTTAACGTATCGAGATACCAACGTGTAGGCCTACGTCTATGTTTCTTGCTGCTTTGAAAATTTTGGTGAAGCTTGATGAAAGTATACAGAGTTGAAGGTGCATAGGATCGCTCTATCAATTGGTGCACATGTAGATCAACGAAATATTGTGCTAATTTAGTAAATATGCCAACATTATTGACCTAGATACAGGAGGACACGTATTTCAAAGTTATCTATTTCTCAGTAAAATCCAGTCTGAAGTTCTAAAAATGATACTCTTTTGTTCCAAATACGACGAACTTAAAATGTGTCCTCCAAATTGTCCCTATTTGGCCCATATTGAGATATAAGCCTTCAATTTTGAAAATTAAAGTTTTGGATATGCAAGGTAGCAACTTTGTACTTTCCAGTCACATATTTTTACACCTGATGCAGCTACGCACAAACTCAGGGACACTGTTAGGTTTCAAAGTGCATGTATTTTGAAAACCTGGACCTTGTTTTCCCTGTCTTTTCACAAGGTGCTATTCTTATATACACGAAATAAGAAAGAAAGCCACTTCAAAGCACTTCCCCATGTTTCACTAGATTAAACAATTACCATAATAAATCCTTGGCGTGTGCCCCAAATTATAGATTAAGACTAGACAATACCAAAAGTTATACTTTCATAAATTAAAGAGAAAAGGTGAAGAGAAAGACAACACTGAAGTTGTACTAAACGAAACTACACGGATACGTATCAGGATACGTTAACAGGCAAAATGACTGGCCTCCTGTATTATACTTATGCGTGACTGAATTCGCGATCTCACAAATCTGTCCCTGTTTTCAAAATAAAATGGACTAAAGCCATAGCCATAATGGCAGCATCAGTAGGATGAGTTACAATATTGCGTAGACCAAGCCTTTGATGGAATAGATAGCATTTTTATGCCAAAAAGCACACAGGATAAATATTGAAACGTAACGATTATATATGAAAGTATGAACAGTTTCAGGATGATAAATGTTTAGATACACCTCCAGACATTAAATTTAATTTGAAAGCGGCGGTAATAGATCAAGCTCTTTGATTTTATCTTCCAATGTATGATCCTATTTTATTTTCCATGTTTTTATATATTTTTTTACATCACAGAGGGGGGTTCGATGGACCCCCATGATACGTCTGTGATCTGGTATAAAAATCTAAGAAATAATAAAAAGTGTTCAAGTCTAATCAGGCGGTCAATGGGTCATGTTGGCCTAGGATTCCTGCTAGCTGACAACGGAAGAGTGTCTCTAAATCCTCACTTATCTAGCAACCATTTTGACACAAATTGTCGGGTATATGTTTGGTCATATTAAAACTACCTTAATTCGAAATATATCTTGAAGCAAATAGGTTCTCGGAATATTACAATCCACTCCCATCTGAAATACAAGGTTGCAAAATTGAGACATAGCACTTTCAACAAGATCGAAACATCGGGAAATTTGCAACTTCATCACTTTGTACCATAGAATAATAAAAAAACAAGACTGAAGTATAATGCTTATGATTCTTAAACAATTTTTCATTAATATCCAAAAAAAATATTGTTGAACTGTTCGTCCACATTTGGTCCTGATTATAGAATTTAACTCACTAAGGTTATTTTGAAAGATAAACAGATTTGTAACGGTTTTTCTCGGTCATCAGGATTTGTATAAGTGTGATCTTTATGATGAATATTGCATAGATAGATGACCTTGAGTAGGTGTTAGTCCAATGCCACTTGTATTAGCTGAAAACTTACCTTGCGTGCTTGAACTTAGTTGGTGTAGTGGTCGTCGTTTGATTCCGTTTACCAATGCTACTAAAAGCACAGAAACAATGGCTGATTGTGTCAACTTTAATAAACTTATCTCTCATTGGTAGGTGGCCGGTGAAGGCTGCATGCAATGGAGGATGACTTGTACACTGCTCACGAATTTTTACGACTGAAAAACCCCTCATTACCACGTAAGTTTCGTAAAACAATTATGCATTGTGTAATTATGAAATGGTCTCTATCTGGGATCTTACAGACATCCGCAAAAATGGTGTGAAGACAAACATATCTTGATACCGCCTCGTGCCCCTGCTCAGTGTGCATCAGTAACATGTGTGTAACATAAACAGCTCACTGTACAGCAGTAACACGAGTGTAACATAAACAGCTCACTGTGCAGCAGTAACACGTGTGTAACATAAACAGCTCACTGTACAGCAGTAACACGTGTGTAACATAAACAGCCCACCGTGCAGCAGTAACACGTGTGTAACATAAACAGCTCACTGTACAGCAGTAACACGTGTGTAACATAAACAGCTCACTGTGCAGCAGTTACACGTGTGTAACATAAACAGCTCACTGTGCAGCAGTAACACGTGTGTAACATAAACAGCTCACTGTACAGCAGTAACACGGTGTAACATAAACAGCTCACTGTGCAGCAGTTACACGTGTGTAACATAAACAGCTTCAAGAGACAAACCTACCCACTTACAGACATCTGCAAAAATGAATGAATGAATGAATTAATTGATTGATTGATTCGTTAATTTATTAATTAATTAACGTATGCCTCCTTATGCGCTGCTGGCTCCGACAATTACTAAATGTCAGCTACAACAACACACGTAGGTCAAACTCACTGGAATCAATTTCAAGAGACCACATCACCAATGTGCTTAGAATGTTTGAACAGATCTACAGATCTGATATGCACATCAGCCATAAGGTAATTAAATATCTTAACAGGACACGTGTGAGTGAAAGGAAAGTAACAGTGCTATTTGGATGTCATTGAAAAGGGCACATGTTGCCAAAATGCCCGTTGATTTCAACATTTTTCTCGTCGCTTTACGTACAAATTCTATTATCTAAAGGTTCATAAACAAATGTACCGGTTTTCATTTCTTATCTGCGCTTACGCCAACGTAAGTGGGATGATGCTTTGTGACACTTTTAACTTTCAGACATTTTATGAAAATTTACTTTGAAGTACCTCTTCTGTGCAGTATAAATGGCCAATGTCAGTGCATGATTACATCAGACTTCTATGTAACATTGATAAATTTTAGCCTGCAAACTCCATTCAGTTGAACTGTATTTAATCAACCCTACTTTATATATGATATACGTATAAATATGCATATACATAAAATCAATTATGCACATATACACAAGTATAAAAGATGTGAATATGTAATAAAGATTAAGTTCGTGTTTGTCAAGTGGCATTGCTGTTGGAGTGGATGCCTCAGTGATGAGATTCTGTAACCAACTGAGAATTGTGACACTTGCCATGATTGAGTGGCCCATGCCTGACGATTAAAGAAATTGTCTTTCAAAGTTTGTACAAACAGTTAACAACTATGTCCGCGTATTTTTACTATTTATATTCAATTCTTGCTGTTGTGCTATCATATTCCGCAACATGAGTGTGTTACTTCAGAACAGGGACATGTTTCTAGGTTGAAACATGAACTCAGGGCTGGCAGTGAAATAGAGCTTAATGGTTGGGAAACTTCCAACGTGAGGAGTAGCTGTCATCACTGGGTTTGTTTTACATTTCTGGTGCTGGATGTCCATTGCTACTGTACTTGTTAGAATTTCCATCGGTTTGTACAGGTGGTCGAGCTGCAACTGTTCATTTTACAATCACTGGAACTTAATATAATGCCCCAGTTTGTTTCTACTTTACACTGGTAGGTGGTTTAATTAAGGTAAGCTATCTAGCTAGAAAGGGTACACACTGGTTCAGGGATAAGTCAAATTGGTCTTATCTGAACTTTCACTATACAAATTTAGTGATTATGTTTGGTTTATCATGTATTCTTTATTCATAATTATGCTCTGCATTTATAAGCAAAGCTTCACCTATTTAGCTAATTCACCATTTTCCACGTTCACGTGTATCCATTATTATGTGGGTTGTCTTTGCTGAATATTTAGCTTAGACAAGGAGCCGCTACTCGGAGAGACATGTACGGGTAAAGGCTTCGAAACAAGTTCTGAGTAGTTACCCGCTGAAGACCCTTTAATTTTTTTTTTGGGGGGGGGGCTAATACAGCCTATGTAAACATTCTACAGAAGAGCTTCTGCAGTATAGACAATTGTACTTTCATATGTATACAGGTTAGACAGGGACAGGCTAGCTTATGGAGAGTGAAGAGTTCGGACTACGGAATATAGTAATGACTAACAGGAAGTGGTTCTGGACAAAAAGACATAAATACAATACAAAAATATTCATGGAACTCATCTTTTACATAATGTTTGTTTAAATTGGTTTCTAGACAAATAATTTAAGTCTCTTTTGAAAAGCCCGAAGTGCGGAAAGATATACAGCCAAAAGATGGTCGGCCAGTAGTCTCAGTATCTAGGTTTCACGCCGGTAATTCGGTAATTTAACCTGTGAAAACATTAACAAACATAGGTATCACCTTGCATTTCATTAAATGGATTACAAACATGTATGTATTATACACGTAAATGTTCATAACAATTTTTACATCAAATGAACACCAGCAAGTATGGACATGAATGGGAAATTTGTGAGCAAATTTTCATCGCAACCAGCTTTGCATAGTACCACTTGTAATTTTATTGCGTGGACGCAGTGGTGACTGCTGCTGAACCACTGTATATTAATACAACAGTTGTCATAATACAATTGACACTATCCGTTTTCTTAAATTACAAAAGCACACAGAAAAGGTAAAATCACTGCATGCCTTATGTTATTGACATGGCAGAGGATTTACTTGCGTTCTTCATTTTTAAGTAGACTTCTACGTCAGTACACATCGCGCATCAAGTCATTCAGATACTGAATCGTATTGAATATTATTTGTGCCTACTGGTTCCAGTGTACATACATTGATAGTATTCATTTGAGCTCAAAGTATACATTGTTTTCCAAGATCAAGCCAAAATCTGCTCTTCTGGGCGCAAAGTCACTGTTCAATCATCTTACCTCAGCATAGGCATAATTACCTCCCACCCCCACCCCTGCTGCTGAGAAGGAGGGATTTTCGGAAGGGTGGTCTTCTCTTGTCACAGTGAGCGCCATCTGGCGTGAGCTTCAGCCTCTGCAGCGGGGAATTGCGTTTGTTATCGACCGAGTCCTTTGGCAATGAGTGAACTTGGAAGCGTTGACTCTAATAGCCTTCAGCGACAAATTGATGTTGCCATGGCTATCATTTTATATCTGCGGCTTTGTTACACTACTCTAACCCACCAACTCTTACTTGACGTCAACCGTGACAGATTTCCACAATAGAGCAGAAAACAGCCAGCATACCTTTTTCGGGGTTTGGGTACTGTGACGGGTATATGTATATGTATATATATATATACAAATGTCCAAAATAACCCTCATTAAAACTGTCTCACGTAATGCACAAAAATTCGGTTCTGTCATGAACCTGTTGGCGAGAGAATGGACCATCAACTGCAGAGTTGCACATTTACCAACTGGACACACAGATTAAATACAATGTGCATTTTGTGCTTTTATGTGAGTGTATGCACATACACACGTCAACGTTGGTGAGGCATAGTGTATAAAGTCTGTACACATACATATATACAGTGCCGGTATTGATGAAGCGGCTTGAGGGATCAAGTGAATGTAAGGCAGATGGCCACACCCAGGTCGGGCCAGGCAATGACAGCTCCTGCACAGCCATGGTAAACAGCATCAGCAGGCCCTCGTACTGATACAGTGCGATTACGATTCAACATTAATCGTTGCTAGAGATGAAGATGCACACATGAGAGAAGACGTACATTCGTGACTGGAGTCTGTATCTGAACTATACAAAATAGCAATGTCTGCAATTATTGAGACCTGCGTGCCACACAGGTGCAGGGTGCCCCGGCCGTTTAGCCTATACGTCTCCCGGCCCCGCTTGTGATTGTCACATTATGTGCCCCACATTTAGATTCCAATGTGTTAATGTACGTGGGTAAAAAACACTTTGGAGCGTGACGTTTGACATTGGAACGTGTCATTTCTGAATGAAAATCATCATCATCATCATCATCATCATCATCATCATCATCATCATCATCATCATCATCATCATCATCATCATCATCCAGTTTCTAATATGAAGATATACTTAAATGTCATAATCAGGCTAAGTTTTACAAAGCGCTTTCATGGCTGGTGTTATGTTGACAATTTTTTGCACTCTTCAGTGGAATCTGGCATAAGCCATGGATACAATGGCAAAAACAGCCCTGGCAACAGCGGCATAGCTTGTATAAGTATAGTATCATCTTTTATTCAAGTCTCACATGCAGTTTTACAGTGGAAAATAGCTAAAATATAGAACACAGTTCAAGTAAAAACAGCAACCACTCTATATGGTTTAGAGTTATGAGAGACTATATGTCCATGGTTAATTGTGCATACGTGTATTTACATTATATTTAATAGAAAAGTTTGACGTTTGTCCAAACAGATACTAAGGGTTTTGGCAATAGTCCTTATTCCTTCACTGTGCTGGTTACCAAACTAACTTCAACTGCTCATTTCTATTAAGACGCGTGAAATTCGACTCTACAGTTCTCAAATAATCCATTAAAATTTTCCTTTCATCATTGTACATGTCACAATCGAAAATAAAATGGTACTCATCCTCTACACTTGCGTCACAGAAAGGGCATAGACGTTGGTGGACTGGGATTCGGTTAGCACCATAACGTACCGTTTCCACTCTGATTGGGGCCATACCACATCTAAAAACTGCTAATGCCCGTCTATGCTTTCGTGGCAAAGGCATTTTTACGTATTGCTCTGTTTCAAATTCACTTTAATATCCTATACACGCGAAGTTTATTCCCACCTTCACCACGTACTGCACGTTCACGTTTGAGAGCTTGTTCCCACTGGCTTGTTTGTGAACAGGACAGCAAGCGGGAAATGTGTGAAAACCGTTTGTAGACTATTCTGAGAGGGGGGTGTAAAGGGTATTCTCGTACAGCGTACCGGGGCGTGTTTATTTCCGTACATCGTTCACAGGCTATATTCATTTGCCGTTCATCGTTACTCCGATGCAATCCCGTACATCGTACAGGGGTAAAATTAATAATCCCATAACGTGCGGACAGCTGTTAGTCGTCCTCCCCGCGCCGAAAATTTCCTGATTTAAAAAAAATAAATAAATAGAAAATAAAAGAATCCAGCAAGAAAATGAGAAGCAGGCTCCTCCCCCGGGAGGCCCCACAGTGGCGAAAGGTCACTGCTCATCGCCGACAACCCTTCGTGATACTGTTCGGCAACCCTCTTACGCAGTTACTTGAAACGACTTTCAAATGTAATATTTCTCAAAAGGCCTGGTTATTTCATGATTTCCTCAGTCTTATCTATGGTTTATGCGTGTCTACAATGATTGTGATCCCTTTTGTCTGGAGCCAATAGCTGCAGTGAATACAGTGCATTTCTTTAATGAGGATGGGAAAAGTAGCTTCTGGTTAATTCAAATTCCTGTCCTCGTGTAAATACAAAACAGCGTAAATTTGTAACTCATACAAGTGCAAAGTGAGAAACAAAACCTTTCCAGCAGGTTGGGATACCATAATAAATTTGCTTTTTCAAACTCACGCAGGTTGTCAAGAAAAACACCAGTATTATTTTTTCTATTAATTTCATTGACCTTTGCCAAGAGAATTTGTCTATATTGATCAATAAGTGGACATTGCAGCATAAATTGAGTCACTGTTTGAGACCGAGAGCCACAGTCACAAGCTGTGGAGCAACAAAGATTACGAGATGGGGAGTTACAAACACTACGAGAAAACAGATGAGCATTTAGAGCACTAAAGTCCACTCTCAGCCGGTATGATAAAATGTTCAATGTACGTGGTCCATACCTTATATGGAGCAGTTTTGAGGGAAAATTGATTAATTTGATTGAAGCTATAAAAGTATTTAATGCCCCAGCATTTCTTACGTTTTAACTGAAGTGTATCCCGGAGAAGACTAGTCGATTGAATGAACGACTTTTCAAAAGCCAATTTGCTTGACACTGCAAGTATTTGATCACAAACATTTCGCACGTTGCGTTGGGCATAATTTGCTCTATTCATATCAATACTTGGAATAAAATTATACCGATACCCAGGACACAGGCCATTAACAATTTTATAACAAAGAACAAGATTTAAATGTTTACGTCTGGCTTCTAAGGTGGTCCAGCCTTTTTTTTTTTTTTTTTTTTTTTTTTTTTTTTTTTTTTTTTTTGATTGCCTGGACGTTATCATTGCTTCAGAAACGTCTGAAGCAGCTTTGTACCGGACTGACCCCAGCATTTACTTGAACAATCACTAAAGACCGATACTCCATAATGGAAGAACTTGACCAGGCACAGGTCACAATCTTCAGTGGCTGTTCGACCGGTTTCGTCCTTTTTCAAGACTCGTCAGGAAATTGTTGGGGAAATGACGCGCACCCTGTTATATACCAGAAAGTGATATTTCTGTTGCTATGTGAAACACTTTATTGTGATTACGTAACACAGATGTGCGGGCTTTCTCTGTTCTTTTTGTTTGCATGCTGGTAGCTTTACCCGAATGATTAAGGCAAGAGAAATATTTGCAATGAAGTCTGTTACATCCATTGCTGTGTCATTTGCTAGATGTGGCCGGATTGGTATGCACATCTGGGTGGTAACTGATCCGGGATCGGACGATCCGATCTCGAATCATTTGCATTCGACCAGTATATCCTGTAAGCTATCGGCTCGTTTGAAGCCTATAATCAATTCTCTATTGTTGAAGGCCTCAGTATTAGGTGACGCCTCGAGAGTTTTCCAGTGATCCTCAGTCATCTGTTTGACTCGAGGAAGTGTAGGGTTAAATGTCATGATCAGGAAAAAGCTCTCTTGATCATTGTGGATGTTTTTGGTGTCAGTATACAAAATCTGCTGACATTGTCCATTTTTGTTTTGGCATCAAGTAATGCTTGAGCTGGATAATCTATCAGCGTATAGTATTCAAGAGTATTAGATGTATTTTCCTCATAATCCTATGGTCTGCTGCATATGCGTTTGATCCTGAGCAGTTGACTATAGGGGCCTCCCACCTTGGAATGCTTAGGATGGGTGGATCTATAGTGTAGATACGTGTGTTTATCTGCAGCCTTTATTTAAAGTGTAATGTAGGCTTTGTTTTGAGAAGCCATTCTGGCTGTAGCGTCAAGAAAATTGATCTCACAGTCAGAAAAATGCATGGAGAGTTTTACAAACTCCTGACACGAGCTTAGCTGAGAGACAACCTCAATCAGTTATATCTCACCATGGGTCCAAATGGAAAATACATCATCAGTGTACCTCCACCAAACTAAAGGTTGCAGTGGGAAATGTAATAATTTGTTTTCTTCTAAGTTGGCCACAAAATGTGGGCAAGCGAGGGAGCTACTTTGGAGCCCACGGCCACTAACTGGCAAGTAGTGTTCGCCACTAAGCTCAAAGTTGTTACATGTGAGCACCAGCCTGAGCAACTGGATCATTCCTGAAGTGCTGGGTTTATACATAGGGGGCGTCTTGTGCAACAGGGCTCTTGTAGCACTGTGGAGATCTTCAAGTATGGGTATCTAAAGTGACCATAAGAGCATGTTCTGGAAGTGGACCAAGTGATTCAATCTTACTGATAAAATCAAGTGTGTCTTTAATATAACTAGGATTTTTTTCACTAGCGTTCTCAAGAATAAATTCTCAAACGCCGATATTATCTCTGTGGGGAAATCAGGTGCACTCAATATCGGGCATCCTGGGGGTGGTACGATGTCCTTGTGAGTATCGGGAAGGAGATAAAGACTGGGTGCTCTCGGTTCCTTGATGTACACATAATTGTACAGTCTGTGGTTGATGCTGTTGTTTGGCAGCACGTCTGAGAGAACGCTGCATATCTTAGTTTTATGAGCAGAGGTTAAATTGCCCTCAACCTTCCCATGGTGATTTGTGCTTGACAAATGTCTGTGGGCCTCTTATGTAGTTTACTGTTTTTTTATGACTATAGCAGAGTCCTTGCCAGCTTTTTTTTATCACTATGTGGGACGAGGCCTTAACTTCCTAAGAGATGGACATTCAGCCCTAGATAATTGTCTGTCTGAGGCTTTCTGGGTAGGAATTTTTGGGCCACATCATGTTTCACTGATCTACAAAAATGCCTCCAAACTTGGATAACATACAGCAAGGTCACCCTCAGTTTGACGTGAATGTGCTGAGGACTTTTAACTTGTTGAGTGAAGCGGTCCCATGATTGGGAGTGGATGTGGTTGAAGGATGAGATTTGGTTGCTGATGATTGTGCCGCTGTTGTCAGCAAAGCATTGGGTTTCTCTGGTTTGTGAAAAAGACATTTCAACTTGAGATTCCTGAAAAAAGAAATGACAAATCACTAGCTATTTGACCCATGTCTGGTTCTCCAGGCAAGGGGCAGAAACCTAGGCCTTTATTGAGTAGACTGATTTGTGGTTCGATAAAATTGTGGTCTGATAATTGATCACTATATTTTCAGGGATTAGAGCTTGGCTATAGTCTCTGAAAATTTTGGATTGCTAAAATTATAAGCATGAATAAACTCTACTTTACTGTACAAGTAACAGTTGAAAAAAGTTTGACAACCTTTCTGTCATGAATATGTGTAGTGGTTGTCAGATTGCTCGGAGTTGTGGAGGAGCACTGTTTTGTGGCGCCCTCTGTAGGCGGAATTGCATATTGCTTTCCTGCAGAATTTGCCTCACGTCAAACACAAATGAAAGTTCATTCTGAATGGGGCAGCGGGCAACAGCCAATCAGATGGTTGCATTTTAAACTTTGACCAGTATTCGTTTCATCACTACCCGCAGCTCCACCAAGCAATTTATAATAGACTTCTTTTTTGTTTCAGGAGGGTGAATAACATTTGTCTATCCAAAATAAACTATAATTTTGTGTTTCCATGCTTTACGATTGAATCAAATAATTTTGGGTTTTAAAATGTTTTGAAGTAGGCCGCAACGCCTTGTTTACATACATGCAGCGCCATCTGTTGACAGAATCCCAAACTTCCATTTGAAACCGCTGACCTACCTTTTCCACTATTTGGCATTCCTAATCGATTCCAGATGTGGTACTAAAATTGAAGACTGTATTTACGCGCAGTCCAACAGTGTTTGCGTGTGTGTGTGATGCTCTAAGGTTGGGAGAATCAATAGAACTCTTTGCTTGCATTAACTTACAAACACTTAAATTCCGAGTGGTAATTTGGCACTGTGCGTAGTGATAGCAACAGAGTGCCTCTTTACTTGGAGATCAGCTGATTGGCTGGTAGACCTGTGTAGGCCTGCTATGCGAAAAGTGCTGGATTGGGGGTAAATATTAGTGTTAAACAAAGTCTAGAAATGATAGAATAAACTTTAAATCATGATACCCTCCGTCGGATATCAAAAGCGGAGCGCTTCGGTCATGATCCGACGTCGGTTATGGAATCCACACAATCACTGGATGGGGAATATGAAAGTCTATAGTAACTCCTTTGTAAAATTCCAACGGAACATAACTGTCAACGTACATACAGTTTTCAGGTTTATTGCAGTGAATTTTCTAGTACAGCCTCTTCCCTGCTTCCGTCCTTGTTGACGTTACCAGGATATTGGTGCTATGTGAGACTGACAACAGCGAAGTCAGGCTGCTCGTCAAGGCCGAGGTTTGGCTCTTTGTGAGAGATAAACTTGCGGAACGTGGTCTCTTGTACATTGGGGACTCTGCTGTCCCCGCTGTTACCGATATGGAGAACGGGTTGGTGCTCTCTCTCTCTCTCTTTCTCTCTCTCTCTCTCTCTCTCTCTCTCTCTCTCTCTCTCTCTCTCTCTCTCTCTCTCTCTCTCTCTCTCTCTCTCTCTCTCTCTCTCTCTCCCCCCCACACACACACACAGGCTCATCTGCAAAACTTAGCAAATCATGTGCTGGCTTTTTCCTTTTGTTAGAAAACCATTCTTTCTGTTTTACTAGTATTGGAGTCAACATATCACCTTTTCCCTAGTCCTTATCCATAGACAAATTGCCATCTAAGATAACGGAAGCTTCCTTACGTGTATAAACTATTTCTAACGGAGATGTAGCGTCAGCAAATATGTATGTTTTGCAAAGTAAATCGTCCACCAAATCATTTGTGAAGACAAGGGACGGCAAAAGCCTTAAAACACTATCCTGAGAACCACCATATTCTATTGACACCGAGTCGGATGCAAACGCATCAAGTACAACTCACTGTTTTCTGTAACTTAACTCATTCCAACCTGATTACGCTTTTTCCCGCAAATATCTAAATAGCGTCTGCTAATTGTATTTTACTTAGTTACGGATTATTTTTTCAAATTTCTGGATGAAGCTTGCATGGTAGATCATACAAATTATATGCCCATGGTCAAAATCTTTCCTTGGCGCGCTCTGGGCGCATTGCGGGCCAAGGCAAGCTTTTTGACTCAAACTTCTATCAGGGTTGAATGAGTTGAACATGATTTGATCCACGGCAACAGATGATCACAAATTCCTAGTTCGTGTAATTTTTATGTAAGAGATCACGATGCCAAACCCTGTCAAAAGCTTTACATACGTCTAAAAACACCATTCGTATTGTATTTCCTTGATCAATTGCACATTGTAACTCATGAGCAATGTTAAGTAAAAGATAAACCGTGCAATCAAGTTTTTTAAAGCAAGAGTTGCAATGAGTGAGGAGGTCATTTGAAGTGAAAAAATTGTACAATCTCTTAAATATACAAATTTCAAAGACTCAGGACATAGAACACAATAGAGATACAGGTCTATAGTTTTGGTATAGTGAGGGGCATCCTTTCCATAAAAAATGCATACACATTGGCTTCTTTCCAATGAATTGGAAAGGTCAATGTAGTGAGGGACAAATTGAAAATTCTGGAGAGAGATGCATAGATATTCGGAGCGAAAAGCCTTAGTATTTTATTTGGAAGACCACCCGGTCCACTTGTTTTACATATTTTTCATTTTTTTCAATGCTTCATAAACCTCTTGGTCACCAATCGAAATGTTTCCAAGCATCTATCATTTTTTCACGGCTCGATCAGGTAAATCGACAAAGAGATCGTCCGCTACACATTGGGACGAAAAATAATTGTTTAACCCTTTGGCCGTGCCAGCAGAGTTTAAAAGTACAGTGCCATTTTCTACAGGAAGGAATGGGCTTGTTTTTACTTGTCTCCAACAAGATATATCCTGTACAGTTTGCCAACATTTTTTTTTAGTTTCTGTCATTTCGTTGGTTAAATTTACATAAACTTTATCAAAATAGTCTTGATTGGTTGTTCTCACCATGGCCACTACACCATTCCGTAAGCGATGATAATAGTTCCAATCGTCTTCTTATCCAGACTTTTTGGCATTTTTGTAGGCTCTATCTTTTACTCCCATGTTGTCCCGCAAAGCACTAGTCATAAAGGGTTTATCACGTGATCTGATAGTTACTTTCCTATGAGGAATTCAATCGCACGCAATAACGTTTAAAAATATGTAAATCTTACGACTTTAAAATAATGATGAGTCACGACCAGAGTCGTGATCAATTTGAAAGTAGTTTCAAATGACCTTTTTAATATGCTATAGTTTTAATAAGTCAAACACTTGTAGATACCAAAATGCACTCATGGTCGCACGTGGCAATAGGTGAGAAATTTCTTACCATTCTGTCAACAGAGTTCTTAAATACAAATAGTTAGTCAAGCAATGATTGACCACGAGTGGGTTCAGTAACTGATTGTTTTAAATAAAGTGGTTGGGTGACATTCAAAACTTCACACTGAAAAGTTGATTTACAATTACCATCAACCCAGTTGATACCAGGTAAATTGAAATCGTCTGTGATAAAGACTGCATGTGACACTTCAGAAATAGTATTAGCCACCATGTTTTGAAAATGCTGAAGAAAAACAATGTTTGCTCCAAACTTCTGACCTGGTGGTGTCTAAATTGTTGCACGAAAAAATTGTTTATTGATTGCAGTTTCTGCAACAAAGAAATCCAACTTTAGCACATTGAACTCATTTCTTTGTTTACACATTAATAAATCAGATAAGTAAATTGACACCCCACTGCCAAATCTGTTTCAGTCACATCTAAAACGCGGCTCAAACACACTAATATCTTGTGTCTATGTCTATATTTGAAACAGAATTGTTATGTTTTGTTTCGTTCAGGCAGATTACATCCACGTTATTTTGTAAACAAATAAAGTCGAGTTCATCAAGCTTATTTTTGGAGGATGTTTAAAAAAGTCTGATTCTGAGAACTATTGGGTTGTGATGTACGTCTCCAGATAAAATTAACAAAATATCTCGTAGAACAAATGCTAAACCACAATTTATAAAAGTAAGCAGTGTTTCAATAATATGCGCTTAAGACACTAGTTAAAAGTCACCACATCTATGCAATCTTAGAGTTTTGGTTTCCTTTATAGGTTTTGCCACTGTTAACAAAGTTCAAGCATCGAAACAACATCCTGCCTGGTAATTGTTGTATTTACATGAAACCAGTGGTCTGTGAGAACATAATGGGAGGCATGCACCACGCAGTGCCACCTTTGACTTTTGCTTAGACATTAACCAATGCCGGTTTTGACAGACTCCATTTGGTAGAGGTAGAAAAAATAAGAACTGTGTATAGCGCGTGACTAAATATAATGTTTTCCAAAGGAAAAATCTACTGGTAATATAAAAAATAGTAGTGAAAAAAATGTACAGTTCCAATCAGTGGGCACGTCGCTTGAAAGCCAAAACGTATGCACGTGAGTTGAAATGAAAAATGTAAATTGTCTCACCTGGCCCAAGCAAAAGTTTAAAGTTGGACTGCATCGGGCGACTGTACATGAAAAGGGCAATATTAGAACAGTAAGCCCAGCAAGATACATTTTGTATGTTTCTGTAAAGATGGGTTATGCAAATGAATGCCATACAGTACAAAGAGATAAAAACGTATCTGACATACTGACATACTGATATAGATTCAAAATACAGACACGTTGTCCTCATGATCAGGCGTCTGCAAGGGAAAAATGAAAAGAGCGAAGACAATATAAGGACTGAAATTGTGAAAATTTCTAGGATGATGCACAGTTGTATTAAGAAATGTTTAATTACGTTCTATTGTGTGATCCCAAAGAACCATTTATATACAATAGCTTTAAATATACGCACCAAACTTTTGTGTAATGTTCACCGTATGACATCAGCAGTGACATACTTCATCAAACACGGCTGGTCAAATCATCAACCAACTAATCTCTGCCGTACATTATGCCTGTATAATGCTTATACTCTTAGCCAGGATGTAATTATACCCGAGCACATATTAAGCGAGGTTAAAGTAAAATGTAGTAATACTAGTTGCGGTCTAAAATGTCCCAGTAGCTCTTAAAGTTTTACAATTTCAGTAGCTCCCAAAGTTTTACTGACGATATATGAGTCGATTTTCTCCCAGTGTTGAAGGTGTATGTTGACTTATTCCGGTCTTGAAAGACCACTCCACTATTTACCTGGCTTGACAGACCACATTTGTTAGGTCTTTAGTTCTATCTCTTCCATGTAATACCTCTAAAGAGAGACCATCTATTTTCAACAACCATTCTTGGGTCCATACAAGGAGTGGTCTCTCAACACAGGGACCACTGTATATGCTATTTATGCCTCCTACCAAATACTTAAAAAGAGCAAGCTTCATCTTTTATTTTGAGTGCCTTTAGTACAGCACCGGCTAGTGACAATTAACACCAGAAAGTGTGTCTTGTTTTACGTACAATGTACTGGCAAGTTTTAGTCATTGTACAGTGTACTGGGGCTGCATTATTAACTCTGCTGATGTATCAGGACCCCCCCCCCCCCCTCCTTACCCCCACCCCCTTTATTCACAAAACAGAAATTGTATGTTCGAGTGTGCAAAAGCATCAAAAGCACACTTTCTGATCAACGGTCCCAGGTCCTACACCTCAAAATAATCGTATGTCATTTGGTATTTTACCGGGTTTTCCAGGTGTAAGATTCATATGATGGTGCGGTGATCGGAGAAAACAAAAGTAAATTTCTTTCCTGTTCTTGGATAAAAAAATATGATATTGTTTGTCACAACGACATTAAGCGACATGAAAATTACAGAGGTCTGAAATACCTTGAAACGATACAAGCTGGAAATCCAATAAGTAGTGAAATTTATGTACTCTCTGCCGTCAGCTGAGGGCAGATTCAGATTCAGATTCTGTTATTCGCCAAAAAAAAAAACCTAGATACATTTCAATTATTGGTAATTAAGACAAAAATATATATAAACAAGTGCAAAGCAAAAAATAGGAGAAACAGTACGTTGTTACCACAGAGAACAAAGTCAGGATAACACAACTAAGGAAAAAAACATAAGCTCTCGCATGGGCCACCAAAATAAATTTACTTGGTGAGTTAACGCCTTGCTTCAAGACAGAGCACCACAATTAGGACAATTGAGCTGACTGATACATAGATAACATTATTACATACAAATATACTTTATGAATAATTATTACAAACAAGGCAATTAGGAATAGTGCAGGTTTCAGAGTATTCGTCTATGTAGAATCTTTTGACATATTGAGAAAAGGCACGGACCGTGTGTACATTCTCAAAAATTGTTTAAATTTTTCTTCAAAGGAAACCCACAATTGGAATGAAAAGCGTTATTTGTGTGTGACGGCATTGGCAGCAAGTGCTGAGTCCTATTTGAAAAAGGTTCCTGGCAACTGCTGACGACTTAGCTCTCGTCATGCTGGGGTTCTGGCTGTTAAAAGAATTGGTAGCACAAACAGAGGACGTTCCTGCAAACTGTTATTACTGGGAAGTAGACTGTGCATCACGATCCCCTAATGTCTGCCTCAAAATTAACGCACAAAAGCGGCCCAGGAACCAGCGTACACGTGCGAGGAGATACAGAGCACGTTTGTTACAGATGAACGATACTTTAGGTGGTGGCTTGGGTTGACAATTTTGGAAAGTTTTATTTGCAATCCATATTCAGAAATTCATTTCTGTTTTGGCATGGACACTCTTAGCATCATTTACATGTACTGATAAAATATAAATAGTGAAATATCTTACGCACAGCTAGATTACAAATATCCATTTAAAGCAAATGCCTGGCATCGCTGTGGGGTAAAAAAAGTGAGATGGGAGGAAAAATGGTCATGCGCAATGGTACAATGAATTTGACGGCATGACGTCATGAGGAGTCGAGCATGATGATAGAAAATATGCGTGCATGCGTAATGGTAGGTCGAGCAGCATGATATAATATGCGAGCATGCGCAATGGTAGTTTTAAAATCTCTCAATGTCATTAAAGACATGGTTGATTCAAATTTCCCTTGAAACTGAAAATTGAGCTAGTGCTTGGGAATAGAATTCCAAGTTTTGGATTCAGTGGCAATATATTTTTTTTTTTGCGGGAGGGATACTGTGTGTAGAATTGGCATCTGCTGGCTTCATTAGTATTTAAATGTTATGTATCCAGAATGTTGGGTGAAGCAATTCTAGAAATAATTATAATCAGGGGTTCGTATATTAATAATCTTCCAAAGAAAAATTCAGTAGTTGTAATAATGTCTTTGCTTAATAACCATCCATTTGATGGTATCAAGCATATCCGCGATGTGAGGTCTTGGTTGACATTCTAGAATGCACCTCATATCACGATTTTGAATCCGTTGTAATTTGACTAAGTCTTGGTTACGTAAGCTGTTGGTGCAAACGCTACTACAATAGTCTATGTCAGGTAATATGAGAGTGTTGCATAAGATGATCTTTGAATGAATAGGAATATATATGACAGCTGTAGAGATTATGTTCAATGATTGTTTCAAGTTGCTAAGAGTACTTTGAATATGTTCTGTAAATGCTTAGTTCGAGTCAAGTGTAATTCCAAGATATCGCCATGAATTAACTTGCTCAACTAATTGGTTTTCCGGTTCAAGACTCAGGTAGAAATTTCAGTATTTCTTTTGTTAGTGTGAATGAGAATGCTGCTTCTTTTTCCTGAATGGAGACTCAGGCTGTTAGCTTTAAAAGCATTAGCTGTGAGTCAGGTTACAACATTGAGTAAACCTCCGTTCAATGCTTTGGAGACCGCATCAACTTTGGAATCAGTTTTTGTATTCATGCGCCAAGATGGCGACACGGATATTAGTCCGTATTTTAAATCTCTTTTCGTGGTGTCCAAGGGCCTCAGGAAAAAGAGTTGATTTAGAAATGTAAGCGGTGCTGGACTGGAGCGTGCAATATCAGGCAATAACTGTTTTGCTTATTTTCTGTGCTTTTTGTGTATTAACTTATGCAAAAACTGTGCTGGACAAGGCCTCCTGGTTCTGTTAACAATGCCACCAGAGTTAGGATCAAGAATCACCTTTAAATCTATGAGTGCATCC